>OX465043.1:1920550-2205550 GCA_949841015.1 Aplysina aerophoba
TAGTGAGCCTTTGCTGTAGAGTCTGGTCATCTTTGCCACTTACTGTGGTGATACTTGCTGTCCACTGTAACTTTGTTTTAGGTGCTAAAGTGCCTAGCAACCCTGCAGAATGAAGTGGAGAACTTTGCTCTCAGAATGGCTGCCGAGTTTCCCCAGCGGAGGGAGCAACTGGTGTTCCTCATCAACAACTACGACATGATGCTGGGTGTACTGATGGTGTGTGTGTGTGCACGTGTGTGTGTGTGTGTGTGTGTGTGTGTGTTTGTGCTAGGTGTGTGTGTGTGTGTGTGTGTGTGTAAGTGTGCATGTGTGCATGTGTGCATGCACACATGTGATTCTGCTAGTTAACATGCATAGTACGTACATATATCTTGTGGATATATATGTATGTAGGAGAGGACATCCGAGGATTCAAAGGAGGTTGAAGGGTTCCAGAAGCTTCTCCATGATCGAACGGAGGAATATATTGATGAGGTGAGGTATGGGTGATGCTAACTGTGAGACAGTTGTAAATTGCTTGCTCTGTGTTTGAATATAAGTGTAGATAGTTGTGCTTACTGCCATGTTTTGCAGGCACTGGCTCCTCACTTTGGAGGAATCATGGCATTTGTGAGAGATGTGGAGGTGCAGGTTGAAGGTGGTCACATGGACAGGATCAAAGTGCAGCCTGGTGAGGCCCAGCAGCACACAGGAACTGGTGGGGCTTGTGCTTGTGTGTACCTGGAATATAGTTTGTCTACTACGTATATGATATGCTATTGGTATGCTACCATATGTGTATAAATGTAATTTTGTAGCAGTGATTCATTGTTGCATTTCTTGTCAGTAATGCTTCTGTAGACAGTATGGGGGCAGTTCAATGTTTCTGTCGTTCGTAATAACTAATGGGTAAATAATAAGCTCTGCAACTACTTTCCTTACATAATTGTGTTATGCAGTGTATCGTTTGTATTCCTCACAGATGAGGTTGTGCGTCTGGTGCGAGGGTTTGCCAGCAACTGGAAGGGCTCCATAGAGTCACTCAACCGAGATGTGATGCGACAGTTCACTAACTTCAGGAATGGGACAGGCATCTTACAGGTGGAGGCGTATTGGAGTGTGTATTGCTACGTATACAAGTACAATTAATAATTATAGACCTATACCAGAAGTGTCTATGCCCAATTACTGCCTAATATCACCAGAAGTGCTGCCTCCCTCCCCTTGTACACCCACCCAGGGAGTCCTGACAAAGATGATCCAGTTTTACCATCGTTTCACAAAGCTCCTCGCTTTGGAGCCATTCAAGGATGTCCCAGTGCAAGGACAACTCCTCAACATACACCACATAATGGTTGAGGTCAAGAAATACAAACAAAACTTCTAAAAAAAATACGTACCAGCTGCTTACTGCAGACAAGTGTTTGAATTTTTTGAATGCTTAAATTGATATGGTTAAATCACATTTGAAACTTTCATTGCAAGTTGACGTGGCTCACATGCTAATTTGCATATACTTCAATGCAAGCCCATGTACAATGTATATTAATTGCATGGCGACTGGGACGAAGAATCGTGGCCACATCGGTGGCTTGCATGGCTGAAGCTCCGTGTTAGAGCGTAGGCTATGAGTTCAGGCGCCGGGTCGTGGTTCTTTTCTCCAGTCGCTACTTTCAAGCTGTGTAGATGGCGAACTTGGACAAGTATATTACATTAATTTAACCGTGCATTAATATTGTATACAGTATGTGTAATTAATAAGCACAACAACGGTAATTAAAGTCATGCATGCCGCAGACATGCACACAAACACCTCAAACATCATGTTAGGTTACCCCAATATAATATGTGTGTGATGCACTATATAGTATATATAATACATTATACAGTACACGTACAGTTACAGAAATAATTATATATACTATAAAAGGAACACTATAATAAAAATGCATGAATGTCAGTAAGCCATGTGTATATACTAAGGTCCAAGTAGCATAGGATTCTGCACACAACAAAAATATATAGGTAGGTACCTAATACTATGATGTTATACCAAGTGTTGCTACGTAAGTTTATATACCTGACCTGGGCTTGAAGGTTATCAGATACTCGGGGTAAGAGTGATCGTTATCATATGTGATGTACACAGTGGATCCGTTGGTCTCCCCTTGGACACTGTCATACCTCCGCCGCACCTCCCCCTCCCCCTGGCCAGTGCCTTCACGCAATGGAGGGACCTGAAACCTCTGTGGGGCACTGCGGAAGCTTGCCCCAGTCAGCACTCGTGCCACCAGCATCTGCTGGCAGCCATCCCTTGTCTTGTGGCTGTAGCCAACTGAATACGCAGAATTCACTGCAAAGTAGTTCCCTCTGCCCCACAACCCGTCACTGCTGTAACGCATGTCGAATCCTGAGTCGCCTTCATAAATCTGCTTAGGTGCTGTACTTCGTGTTCCATGATACAGCATTTTTTCCCCACTGTTCTGTAGCGTGTGATCATGCTCTAGTTGCTTCTTCTTATTCAGGTACTTTCTCCACAACAGTTTGTTTTGAATACGCTGGATGTGATAAACATGAGCTGAAGGGTAGGATCTCAGGAAGTGGGACTTTCTCCTGTCAAACTCTCTACTCACTGGATCCACATAGAAGACCTGACATTCCATGGACTGCATCTCCCAGTTCTTAGGAAAGCCTACATAATATAAGTGTATACGAAACCAGTACAAACTATAGCTCATATGACACAATAAACTATAATTTGGTAGAGGCTCATTGCTACGGCATAGGTAGGACTGGGCAAATTGTAAGGTCGCAAATGCTACATGATTGCTCAACAATTTGTCCAGTCCTACAATAAACTATACTTCACATTTAGTGACGTTCATACATACGTACCTGGTAACACCGTACACGAGTGTGGTATGCATGCACTATACAATACATGAATGCCACATGCCACATGGTGACTGTCGCAATATATACTGTGCGAGGCCGAGACTGAGTGAGCTGTGCCTCTCCCAAGGACATGACTGTACCTATACAGGTCACTCTAGAAAGGTTACATACTGCCAGCTGTCTTAACTACACACATACAGCAAAGCTTGATTTGTTCAGGACTAAAGTAAGTGTCTGAATAGAGTCTAGGTATTGTATCTACGTATGTATATCTACGTATATAATAGCCACATTCTAGTCATCTCAGATCTGGTCTCAATTCGTGCTTGAGTTCATACTCGTAAGTGCTTTTATACTATATATAAAGGACAGACAGCTGGGGTATGTGCTACTGCTTAGCTGCATAAATACATATTAAACTCTATAACAGTCTGTAGGAGGATACAGCTACATTTGTGGTGGAATTCACCATGGGTATCTACTGTACCTGTATCCTTGTTGACTTCTTCTACTGACTTGGGAATAGCTGCTAGCTCCAGGTTGCCAGAGAACACTTCCAATGGTCTAATCCTGCTAAAGAACTGCGTTGTGGCTGAGAGTGCATTGTTCACAGTTACATGAGTGTGAGTGAGGCAGGGAGGTCCTTCACTGGGTTCAGGGTACCGACAGCAGCTATGGTGCTCGTTGACAAGATTCACATACTCCTCCAGACCCTTGACCTCCTGGGGGCACTCTGGGTGCCTCTGCAGTTGCTTGTAGAGCTCGACTACGTCATGGGAAGATTGAAGGTCGCGACGTAGGCCACAGTAGTGGAAGAAGATGGCTTTCAAGCTTTTCTCAACTGCTTCATGACAGAAGAAACAAATGGCACTGGGAAATTTGAACTCCTCTACCTGTGCTTCCCCTTCAGCGAAGAAAGCAGCTCCCTCTCTTGCCTCCCTCTTTGCAGCTTGCAAGTGCTGGGCCAGCTGGAGGTCATTCTCTGCCTGAACGATCCACATGACGGCATCCATTCTGCTTGTACTAGCTCTTTCTAATCGGCCAGTTTCCATTACATTGCTCCATACATTTTCAGAGCCCTCTTGCCCCCTTGCAGGGGCACATGTGCTCCAATCAAGATACAAACCAGTGAGATGGGAAGTATCCATGCACTTCAAAAGATGTACAATCTTATCTTTCCTAAAAAGGATGTTACTAATGAAGGCCAGACCTTCCCCTGTGGGTTTGGCAGCTTTCAAGACAGACCCTACTCTTCTCACAAGGTCTCCACACATCTGCTTTCTGTCAGCTGGCTGGTAACACACACAGCAGAGGTAGTGAAGGTGAAACACTATCCTTTCAAGAGCAAAGCACACCTGCTTCACTGAACGGATCGTCAGTGCTGAGTGTACAATGTGCTCTAGGTCTTTGTCAAGGCTGGACTCACTGATAGGACAACAGAGCACTTTTGGTCCTTCCTGCGTCATGTGTACACTGCCAGAGAGTAACATTCCAACTTCGCTCTCTGTGGACTGCCTGCAAACCACCAAGCTACTTTCTTGTATTGTCTTCTGTGGGGACACCTTTAGTTGTAGCTGTGGAGGGAGTTCAGGTGTGACACCAACCACCCTAGCACAAATAAAGATGGCATCGGGCTGACAATACTTGACAATGTCATTCACCTTAAAGTCAGAGAACAACAGGAAGTCAGCATCACAACTTAAAGTTGCTGGAATCCCAGGAAGAAATGGGGCGGAGCCTACATAACTGAGGAGACCATGGTTGTCCAGAGCCTGCTCAAACTGAGAGGGATGGCTGCAGCTGAGCATGGCCGACAGGTGAATGGACTTCACTGATGGAGGCAGTATCTTACTCAACTCTTCTGCAAAGTAATTCAGGAGCTGCCAGCCTTGCCCTTTTCTTGAGTGAGATACCATAAACAGGGTACTCTCGTGAAGCAGACAGGAGGATGGCTGTGTGCTGCCCTCAACCAGTTGTCCCCTGTAGCTCAGTGTGGTTGTAAGGCCATTTACACACATGAAGCGAAGTTGCTGAACCTTCAGGATTGCATCTTCTTCTTCCTTTATTGGCTTACGCTTGGTTTTGTTGTGTATGATGCGGCACACACCACTCGCAAATTCACTGGACCTCACTAGACTTCTTACTCTTTCGATGAAGCTGCATCCATGACCCAGGCCCTGCTTTCTCCCAAACAGCTCATACATGCATTGGTTGTTGTCATCCTCAATGTATGGGTCAACCACTAAGGAGACTTCATCAGTGAGGAACTTCACTCCAAGACAGCGAGGCAGAGTTACTAGTCCCGTCTGTGGCTCCGATGGAGGGAGAGACACATATTTCACAAGTCCTTCAGGAAGTCGTCTTTGGATCCATGGGGCATCACTGAACACCAGTTGATCAGATGAGGCAATGTCACCGGTCTCTGAAGGTAACGGAATGGGAAGGCAAATGCTCCCTTGAGCAGCCTCCTCATCTTCCCTTGCAAGTGCCACTAGAGCTTTGTAAGCTACCAAGCTCTGCTGCCTCTGTAGTGGATCAAGCACCGATTTGGTCTGCATATCTTGCAACACCTGCAATGCATGGATGTAGTGAGTGACATCAGGATATTGCTTTAGACCCAATACTGCCAGCAAGGGATGAAACTGCTGAAGAGAGGCAGGGAGAATCTGGAGGTGAGGGGAGAGGCACTGCTGCTGGCTGGTAGGAAGGTGCTCCACTAGTTCAGATCCCTTCACTAGCCAGAAGCCTTTGCTGTCTGAGCATTCAAGAAACACACACTTAGTTGTGAACAGTTTCCTCTTCACCAACTCCTCATTTTGGCTAAGCCTTGCACAAATATACTTGTAATGTTCAAAGAAGATGTCCCTAAACAGTTGACTGAGTTGGATGAAGGTGCTTGTTGTAGAGGAGGCTGTTGCTGCAAGGTCACAGAGCTGGAGAAGATTGTCACAGACAAGGGCTATTGTGACAGACTGAATGCCCAGACATGATACAATGGAGTCAGTGAGACCTTTTGCATTGAACTTTCTGCTGATGATGTGGGCTTGCAACCCAGCCACCACTGATGTCTCACACCGCACATTATTTAGGCATGACACTGAACCTTGAAATGTGATCCTTTTTGGAAACTCCCTGACTTTGACTCCCACCATCGGCAACAGTTTCACCTGTAACAGCTGACTGGATATCTCTGCAGGAACAAATGGCAGTGTGGATGCTTCACTGAGGAACTGTGTCATTTCCCTGCCCAGTTGTCCACTCGTAGGACTAGTACTTTGAAAGAACACAACTTTGGCCATAAAACTCTTCAACAGTACCTCAGCTGCATCAGTGGAGTAACGTTCGGGAGACTGGCAGAACTCCCTCGCACACTTGAGCCACAGGCTATTGTCAGGTATTCTCTGCAGACCTAGCTGCCTCAGGAGGACAAGCTGCTTGTTCCAAGGTGTAGGAAGTTGGTGATTTGCTGGAAGAAAACGCGACACAAATGGTTCTTCGGGATCAAGGAATGCGGACACCTTCTGCAGATTTCCTCCACTTTCAATGAAAGCTTTCTCTCTGAGTGCATTCATTAATGCATTGTGTTCACCAGGAGGTAGGGTCACCATGCAAAAATTGCATATAAAATGCACCTGCTTCACTTTAGTGTTTGTTGGCATTCGGTGAAGATGAGGAATGACTGCAGTTTGGTAGAAATCGGCAATGCTTAGAACTTGCACACCAAGGCTTTGAAAGAAGTTGCGACATCTGTTAACACAGTATTCCTTAGCAGTGATGAAGATGATCTGCAACGTGGACTGCACAGCTTCCAGGCCCTCCAAATTCACACCTTTAGGTAGCAGAAACACTTCCTTGGCCTTGTCAATGGGCCTACCTTTGTCATTCGTGCATCCCAGGACACTGTAAATTGGAAGACACTTCAATCGTTGTACTGTTGCAGTGTCAGTCCTCCTTAGCAGTTGTCCTTGGCTGATGAAGGCAATGAAATCTGCTGCCTCTTTCGCAGTTATAGTGATCTCTGACGGGAACTGGGAGCAATACTTGAGCAGCTCAAGTATGTTGTCTGGAGTTGAGGACTTTGCCAAAAGTTTGTTGACCACCATGAGTACTTGTTCACGCTCCTCTTGTGTAAGACTTACCCCAGCAAAGTTCGCAAGTGGAACTCCAAGTTTGTCCAGCACAATGAAAGGACTCTTGCTCAGTACAAAGTTGGCCTTGCACACAGGCAGTAATACCCTCTTGCGAGGATTTGACATTTCAGCAGGAATTACTGCCACATTGCTGAAATACTGTGTCAGTAGACGAACAGCACTGTCAACGTCTATTTTTGCACTGGTACCATGCCAATGGGTGCTCTTGGAAATGATCCAGCTCCAAAAGTATGACAAAGTGGGAATGTGGTTCTGGTCTAGCAGTACAGGGTTGCCACCTTTAGGCAGCTGGATGTGTTGGGCTATATACTGTGGAGGTACAGGAATCACAACATCTTTCTGAAGGGATAGAGGTATAGAAATCCTTGCAGACAGAAAGTCGGCCCATCTCTCCTTGGGTACAAGGCTAAGATCTTTGTCGTTTGGCAGAAACTTTGCCGTGTCGACCAGTGAGAGGCTTCCGTCATAAGTCAGCATGATGGGCAGGCCTTTGATGCCATCAAGAGTCAACGGCGATGAAGTGCTAAACAAAAAGCTCCAAATGTGCTGAATCTGGTCTTTTAATACTTTTTCAAACTCCTTCATTCTAGGAACAATGTCCTCCTTCAAGAATGCAATCACCAAGTCATGACTGACAAGGGTGGGCCGACCAAGAGCATCATCTGCACCTCTAAGTTGATCATACAACCACCTGGGGGCATCTGTAACCCTGAACCCCAACTCACGCAGTGCTTGACTATGATGGTCATCAAAGCAGAAGTAGCCGTTGGGTTCTTTACTTCCATGCCTAAGAGCCAACCAATTTGGCTTCGTGGCCAAGGACATTTCAGATATCTTAGGCTTCAGGGACAGAATTACTGCATTGTCATCCATAAGGTATTTGTAGGTCATCTTCACCACATCGAATGCAGTGACAGGTTTGGAACTAGCATGGTGAGAAATGGCTGGAGGCTGCTTGGGAAACAGCTTGTAAAACCAGGCTAGTCTATCCCTGGTGGAGACCAACATGGCACAGTAGTGGAGCAATGTTGAGTAGCACTGTGCCAAGATACTCTCTGTCAGACTCTTGTTCCACTCCCTCAGAGGCCCTTCCTGAGTGTGCTGCAGGTGTCTGCGGGATGGATCTACCCAGAAGTGGCCATTGACATGAACTGGCAAGTGGGAAGGGTTGTCATCCAGTGGAAGGTACACAAATACTTGGCCTTCTCCTTCCTTCAAGTTTCTGGATGTGGAGGCAGCTACCCCGGCTACTGGTAGTAGGGATTGTCTGTGTCCCTCATGCAAGAGTTCCTTGGGTATGTGCTTGCTGCCAAACTGCTTACTTACAATCCAGTCGTTGACCTTCCTCCCACCTTCAGCAGTCTGAATCTCCACTCCCAGAGTGTACACTGTTGCAGAGTTGTGAGATAGTGTCCTTGATTTATTCATGTGCATTGTGTGCTGTGCAAACAACTCTGGGGAGCTGAGAAATGTCTGAGAAACAGATGCACTGGCAGATGCAAAGTGTGAGATGGGTCTTCCAGTGGCTGATACTTCATAGACTGAGATCCTCCTGATGTTGTTGAGAAATACAAGCATTTGAGGTGCTTCATCCATCAACTGCTTGGAGAGGGCCTGTAGCCTCTGTACGGTCATTACACAACCGCGAGTCAGTTTGGACTGCCACTTCAGATCAGGATTGCAACGTGTCAGCGGTAGGCGAAATATGGTGTAGCCTTTCTTCCACTGAGATGATAGGTCTTCAAAGCTTCCTGGAACACTTGCTGCCATTTCAGGGAAAAAGTCAGCCAAGAAGGGGCTCATCTGGTCGTTCATGTCTTTCAGTTGCATCTTTGGTGTGGTTCGCCACATTCTTCCAGGTTTGTCCTTCGTTACACACAATCTGTTTGGGTCCAGGAGGCAGAAACACTCAGGGTCTCCTCCTTTACCACAGGAGATGAAAGTAGGTGTGTCTGTTACATGGTAGGCCACATTGATCCCAATACCAAAGCGACCAATCTTGTCTGCCTGACCAGTCTTTCCACCCACCCCCAATCTTGTAATTCCACGAAGATCCTCCTCACTGAAACTGCGGTTGTTGAAAACCAACAAAGAAGGCATTTTCTGCAGTTGTCTCCAGTTGGCTTGTTCAGTGAAGAGGAGTGAATCAGGATAGTTTGCTCTGTGGTCAATCACAAAGGCTATCTCACTTGCTCCTGCATCCTCTGCATTCTGAACAAACTCTCGGAATATGGAGATGTTTGGCTCATACTGATCGAGAATCCCATTTAATCTATCAGTCAGGTCTTCCTGCTGACCAAAGTCTTGGCCACTGAAAAACTCATCACTCACCATCTGGCTGCATGCATGGTCCAACAGGTCAGTGACTCCCAAAGCAGTGGCAGTGGCAAGCGGAACATCCTTGTGCAGGAAGAAGGTCCATCTTCCTGCTACTTGAAGAGGCACTTGAACATCTTCTCTTGCACAGGCAAGCACCTCAGGAGGACGTAGCACACACTGGTTGTCAGGCAAGAAGATTGGCGTCAGACCACCTTTGTTAGACTCGGCCACCGTCGTGGCCAGCGCCACTACACAGTTCATTAGGTTCTCTTCCATCTTTCCTTCCTTGAACACTTCCTTCATTTCTCTTAATTTTGCTGCACAGAACTCAGCATTGAGGTTGTCAGCCACTCGTAACTTCTTAAATAGAGTCCAATGTTTTGCATTGGGCTCTGAAAGAGCAATGACATATGGAGGTGCTGTAACACGAGTGTAACGTACAAGCTGATTGGACCACAGAAAGCTTCCATCCTGCCAAATGACAGGCTTCCCAAGCAGCTTTTTCAGAGTCGTTTCCACTGTCTTACCTGAAGTAAGAGCATGCTGAAGGAAGTCATATACAGATGGCATCCAATCTGTCAAAAATTCTTTTTCCTTCTCAAACTGAGCGCTGCTGTGCTCACCGCACTGCCTCCACCAGTCAGCAACAGACAACAGGTGTTGCACTACATCAGGTACTTCAGGAGAATGCTTGAAATACTGGGAGAAGAGCTCCTGGATGTAAGGAGTGCATGTGCCACTATCTACTGCACAAGCCACAGTGAAGACACTTCCAAGACAGTCAGCAGCAAACAGGTCACAAGCAGCTCCTACAGGATCCTTAGCTTGGTGCCAGGGAATTGTGGTGCCCTCTGGACGACCCTGAACTGGAAGGAATGAAACACTGGAAAGCTCCCTGACTAGTGTCTTATTCTGCTCTGACTGACGTGCTTCATGTCTGAAGTGAAGCTCAATATACTTCAGTAAGCACTGACTTCTTGTAACTGTTTCAGCGGCTGAGTGTTGGGACAACACACACTTGGCACACTCAATGATGTCACAGTGCCTGAGGTAGTTTGTTGCCATGCCAAGTTTCACTAGAGCACTGTGACTTGCTTCATTGTTACTCAAATCCAGAAGGGGAAACCTATCGTCATTTCCTGTGAACAGAGCAAGAAAAAGCTTGTTTCGTGGATCAATGAGCTCGCTGGCCTTCTTCAATTGCTTTCCAGACTTACAAGGAACGCATGCCACATCTGTCAGCTGAACATGCAGCCAGTTGTGCTGCTGGCACAATGCATCAAACATGGACAGGATGACCACCATTTGACTGTTCCGGAGGTGAACGTCGAGGTTCTGTAGGTTGGGGAGCAGTACATGGACACAGTACTTCTTGAAGGGGACCCAACGAAGACCATCAAAGTCTTGTCTCTGTCTGAAGGCTTCTACCAATTCATCAGGGAGAACAGACATGGGATAACCTATTTGCAGCATGATTTGAATCACTTGGTCAAGAAAGGAGTCTCCGTTTGCACCATTTTGAAAGTGCATCCTCTTGAACTCTTCACCTAGCACGCACACATCTGAAACAGACTCCCAACTTCCTTTACCTTTGAAGCATCTCACTACTTTAGACTTCTCCTTGACAAGACAGTCCCGAAAAGAAGAGATGAGTCTTCCTGCAAGTTCTGTTGTTCCTGTCTGACCTAGAGGCCAAATGTTGTAGTAGGCTGCTAGTGAGGTTCCTGATGGAGAGAGGGAATGCGTAAAGTGCAAGAGAAGATTGATGCAGGCCCTCACAACAGCATCTTGAATGAGAATGGTGTTCCAACTGTTTTCATCCTGGAGATCCTTAAGGCTTCTTCTGTCAGTGGATATGTCAAAGCATCCGTTGATGTGAAAACGCAGAGGAGACACAGGAATGGAGAGAGGCAAAAAGCAGAACACTCTTCCCTGCTCACAGTAGCCAGGCACACCCTCTGCAGTGACAGGAAGGGCAACCTCAGCAAAAGAGACCAGTCCATCCTTTGCACTCTGTGGTGAGGCTGCAAAAACCTTGCTCTTCCCAGTGCCTAGAGCAGACGAGACAACCCAGCTCTTCTTGTCTTGCGACTTTTCAGTGCAGTTGTTGACAGTAATGGTACATTCCTGGATGCTTGTGTTTTGTCTCTTTCCACTTTGATGTGATGCCAGAATGTTGACCATTGGTGTAGTCAAGGTCTTATTTATAGTCAGGATGTGCTGCATGTCAGATGGAGAGGCATTTTCTTGCAGTTCAAACAGCTCTACTGTTAGCACATTCTGAAGGAACAGTGGAATCACGTGGGCGGCAGCCACCAGTGACTGCACAAGGTTGGCAATGTTATTTCTGTGGTAATGAAGTCCTGGACCAATTTCACTGCTTCGCGAAGTGTACTCATTTCGAAATGGGAATCTGAACAGGGTACCTCTGTACTCTGTTGCCTGGGGCTGCCTAAAGGAGCAGCCAAAGATGCCCTCAAAAGGCTGCACTTGATCTGCATAGTACCTCAGCAGATCCTCCCTCTGCTGCACAAAATCAAACCAAACGCCTGGTTCACCATGCGATACAATGCCCTGAAGATAACTACAGTGAGGATCGAACATAGTTATCCTGTTGCGGCTGACAAAGCTGGGAACATCTGTCAGCTGGTATGTGGCGCAGAAACCAACACCGAATCGACCAATTTTGGTCGGGTCATCTTTCTTAGCAGCACCAGCAAGTTCACAGATGTTGTGAAAGTCACTGTCACCGAAAACACTGTCATTGTAGGCATACAGTGCTGGGCCCTGCCAGTGTTTCATGTTTTCGCTGAAAAGGCTGCCTGTGTGGATAGGGTGCTGTCTCCAGTCGAGGAGGAACTTGATCTGTGTTGCGCCAGCATCATCAGCATTCTGAATGAGCTCCTTAAACACATCAATGTTGTCCTTGTAGTCTTCGATGATTCTTCTCAGGCGCCTTGTCAGAGGTTCGTGCTGGCCTTTCTGCTGAAAGTCTATCTTGAGCGCCTGAGGTCTTCCAATTCTGCTTGAGAGAGGAGACACACCCAGTGCTGTAGCAAGTGCAGGAGAGATCTCAGAGTGCACTAGAGGCCCATAGTAGCCACTCAGCCCCTTCTCATTCCACTGCCTGTCATCATACACACACTCTTGGGGAGAGACAAAGTGACCATCTTTTGTTGGAAGGAGAATGACGCCTTTTAAACGCTCCCTGTTGGAGTTGTTTAGAAGCATGCGTGCCACTTCAGTCAGACACCTCACAATGGTGTAGATGTGTGTCTGTACCAGCTCGGGTTTACCCTCGACATCACCCTTGATGGCATGCAATGCTTGAATGCAGTCATTAACATCAGATGACTCTCTCACTCCACACCTTAGCCAAAACTCCTTACCAAGGGACTGCAAACCCATCTCTATAATTGATGACTGTAGAGGAAATCCTGGAATCGGTTCATATGCCACCTCACTGGCTCTGTGAAAGCGCCCCAAGTTGTGATTCCAAATGAATGGGAGCTTGCTCTCATGTAGCAGGTGACAGCCTTGAGGAAGCATATGGAAGTAGTTATACACTTGGATCATACTTTCCCAAATGATTCTCTTCCGGGTATCACACTTCTGGATTCTGTCTTGCAATTCCACCAAGTTTGCAACATGACTCAAGACATCTTTTGGCTGAATGGCCTTGAATGAAGCAACAACATCAGGGTCATCTGCTCTGAGCTCTGTGTACTCCTTGGAAACAATCGGAAGAACAGATCCTACAATGGCACTGGAGTAAATGCCCTTTGGCAAGCACGTTTCCTTGGGGCAAACTGGGACTGTACAAAATTCCTTTCCCTTCCAGTGCAGGTCGATGAGTTTGTACTCTGATGGAGGGGGGTCACAGAAAAGGTATGGAATGTGCTTTGTTCTGTGCAAGGCATCCTTCATGTGGCTGCTAACAGTGTGGTTGCTGACTAGGCTGAAGAGGTGAACTGAGCGATCACGGGCAAGTTTGGCATCTACCTCTGCTAGTTTTGCTACTGAACGGGCCCTGTCCACCATGAAGCTGCTAAATCTCTCCTTGTTGCTTGTTACATCTGACCACCGCTGTAGGCCCAGAAGCAAAAGCTTGGCCAAAATGGCGAGGTCCCAAAAGTCAGAATGCGGAAACACTGCTTCGCTTGCAGTGTAAAAGGCCTTCAATACCTCCACATCGGATGGTCCAAACAGTTCACTTGGCTTGTACATGTTACAATCTCCAACCACATTGGAAAGCAAGAACCTAGTGCTAGACAGAATAGTACACAATTCACGATCATGTTCATCACACTGGGATAGCAACCACACCAACATGGTGTTCTTGTGGCGAATGTCAGAAACTTGCTGGACCCATGGTAAGATGTGCTGGGACACAATGGAAACTAGAGTGTCTGGTTGTCGTTGCATTAACACAGACAGGTGGTTCACATTTTGACTGGTAGTTTTCAGGGTGACAGATGATAGGTGGGTGTGAGAAGGGAAGTTGAGGTTTGGCTGAGGGAATATCAAAGAATCTGAAGTGTCTGCATCCAGAGCCACAAATACACCTGGCTCTGCTGTCTCAAAAAGGGGCAGAGACCTCAGAAAAGCAATGAATGCAGGTTGAAGGCTCTCTGTCAGAGCGCCACACAGGAAGACCGATAGTTCTCGCTTCTCCTCAACTTGCAAGCTTTGCAACATGCTGCAGGCAACACTAGACGATCTCTGCAAGTATGTCAAGAGGTGTACTGGTGTGAAGAGAGGAAGGAAACAGGAAAGAGATGAGGGACGTGCTAACTCATAGTGGTGGAAGTGAGAGTAGTTCTCTATTATGCAACATCCCAGCTTCTTTGCTATCAGGTAAAGTCCTTCACTGACCGAGTCCTGCCAGTTCACTCTCATGATTGACCCATCCTTCACTAAGGGCAGTAGAAGATTGCCTTCTGCGAAAACTTCTCTGTCAAGTGAGAGTTCAGGCACTAGAGGCAAACCGCACACATCATTCAAGTCAACGTCAGGTTGGAGTAACCAATGCCAGATGTTAACTAGACACTGCCTCTTGGGCTGCCCATCCACACCAGGCATCCACTGCTTTGCCACCCCCTTCGCGGCACCCCATGATGCCAGGGACTGTGGCAGTAGGGAAGTGCACACTTGTTGCTTAGTGGGAATTCTCAACTGTGACTGCTGACATTCAGCTAGATTCTGAAATAAGCAACTTATCTCATCTGGGAGTGAGCGGCACAATATCTTGTTACTAAGTCTGCAAAGAATACTTGCCGTTAGGTCATCCTGAATGACGTATATCTGGTCTTCTTCCTTGCCATTCTTCGTCAAGATCGCTGGAGCACACTGCCGATCTTCCAAAGGGATAACAGGTAAACCAAACAGAGCCTCAGGGGGGAGGCTTGGCAGCAGAAAATTCAGAAGCAAAATCAGCACTTTTGGCTTTTGTTTCAAGCGGCGTGCAGCCTCACTGGAACACTGGACCAGCACACTGTGCACAATCTGAGGAGTCAGGCATCGAGGGAGCCAGTCAGTGTGAATGGACTCTACAATGGTCTGAGGAAGGAATACCATGGCCACACCCAAATCCAATAGAAGAGAAGCAAGAGGGTGCATCTCCTTGTGCAGTGCAAATACAGCTTTCTTGCTGTTGACCCAGGTTCCACCGTTCACTGGAGACCAGAACACTGGTAGATCTGCAGCTATCAGCATCCTCAGTAGGGAGGAGTCAGTATCAAGAAGAAACTGCCACACATGGACGTTGCGGAGTTCTCTCAACAAGGGCCACATGGCATACGCTCCTGGGCACTCAATGCTGCCAGTACCAGATGCAACAAATCTGAACAGCATAGCATGGGTAACTATGGCCAGAGCATATGTTGGAATCAGCAGCTCTTGCACTAGCAAAAGATTCCACCAAGCTTCCCTATCACTTTCCATCTCTCCCACTGGCCATTTGATGCGCTGTCTGTCATCCACTGGGATGAAGTAGCCATGTATGTTCACTGGCAGTCCAGTGGCTTGTGGGAGAGGAAGGAAGCAGAAGGCCACACAGTCAGTAGCCCTGCATATCTGGTCCGATGGCAGTGAATGGACTGCAGCTGAGCTGAGATGGCCTTGCAGTTCATCAATGGCCTCTTGCATAATTTGTCGTCCTTGAATTGCATTGAGCTTTCTAACCTTAAAAGACACTGGAGTAGGGAGGTGGGCTGCAGTCCCAACCCAAGGGGACACTCTCAGCTCCTTTGCCAAGACTTTCAGCTGGCTGTTCTCACTGCCGAGAGTCTGGCAGATGATCCAGTGGTACACCTGAGGCTTGTTGGGTACAGAGGTGGGCCATTCTACCAACACAGTGCATGGGTAGATGACTGACATAGAGTGGCCATAGTCATCTGCAGAAGCCCTTTCCATCTCTTCTTGTGCCTCCTGCACTTCATTGCAACATGAGTGATCTAGCGACACCTTACCTTTCAGCTCCAGCATGGGCTTGGCTTGTCCACTATCACTCCTACTATAGATCTCAATGCAAGTGACATGTCTGAGGAAAAGAAGAATGCGGCTTGCTTCTCTTTCGAGACATGAACAGAGCTCTTTCAGCACCTGAGGAGCAGATGCTTTCTTCTCAGAGATGAAGGACTCGTTTGTGCGAAAAGGAAAACGAAAGAGAGTTCCATCATAGCTTTCCACGTCGTGGGAGAACCCAAACAATCCATCAAAGGGTTTGAGGTGATTGTAATGCCGATGTCGCAAATGGTTGAGGGTGTGCTTCAATCCTGTGCGTTGGCTCCCATCGTCATTTCTTTCATTGATGAAATGGGTGTGTGGATCAAGTATGCCCATGTACTCACCACTTAGAATGACTGGCAGATCTGTGAGAATGAGAGCAACGCACTAGGGATAGGTTATGCCTACTCTTTAAACTTGAGTTTTACTGAAAACATTAAAAAACATTCTGCCTTGTAATGCACACACAATCAGATTACACATTGAAACTGTCTTGAGCAATATCTAAGCTATGTACAAAGAAAATGAAAAGAGAAATCGAAATTTACACATTGACGTTGGTTTAGGGCCTTTGCTTTCCACTATTCTTAAGTCTGCTGGCTGATGCAGTGCATGCTTGTAAGTGGTGAAGGGAGACCAGTCCCCCTTCCTTCGTGTATCAGAGTGCAGGTACCATCACGAACGAGTGGCTAGACTAGGCATGCACTTGATTTCATTGCATCAAAAAGACCAATTTTCAAGAAAAAGCAACTTTCAAGTGAAACCCATACAGCACCTCCTTCATTTTGAAGTGCATTGTACAGGAGGTGGCTGTGACGGAGGTGGGAGTGGATAACAAAAGATTTGGGAGTAGTGTGGGCTATTGGTTGTCCGGAAGAAGTCTCTGTACAAGCATATATATACATCCACATGGACTAGAAACGTACTCGCTGAAATGTGGCTCAAATTGAGTCTAGGTCAAAGATCACTTGAATGACATATAGAAATGCGTCTGCTTGGACAACTATGGTAATACGATGCAAATTCTCCAGGCATATTGCAGCTTCGGGGCAGCCTAAATTACATGGGATCGCAGAAAATGGTGTGAACGACAGTATAAAATAAGGAACATTCTAGCCAGCAAAATGGCTGAAGTGCATTTAGGGGCCGATGTGAGTGAGAAGCAACCCTTGAGCTACGCCAGTTCAACATTGGAGGTTGAAACGATGTGCCATGGTGGGCAGTTGAGGTCAGCTAACTGCAGAAAAGCCTCCAATGCAATTGCACAACCTATCATTAGTGAAGCATGCAATCAGAGAAGCTGCGACTGAAGTCGTGCATACATGTGCCTGTCACAATACCGGGACACCAAAGTATGTACATTTGCTTTCTCCCACTTGCCATGTGCGCAGTAGACCTAAGCCTCTATATATGTATCTGCAGTGGTAGCACATACATAACACTAATGTAGTGCTACAATACATTCTTCTTAACCATTCATTATTGATGGCAACTGCTACACACATACTTCCACATCTGCACAATGTCCTGAGTGACACATGCATTGCACATTGAGTGCATATTCATATATACCTGTAATGTGGTGAACAGACTGAAATCCAATTCCAAATCTCCCGACCTTCATCTTGTCCTCCATTTTCTTGCTCTGATAGAGTTTCCCAATATTGCTCCAGTCCTCCTCCTTGAACGTGGCATTGTTCCACGCCAACAGAGCTGGGCCCTGTACAGGTTTGAGGCTGTCCTTCACCAGACCTTCAAATGGGTAGCGCTGAGGGTCCACTACAAATCGAACAGTGCTAGCGCCAGCATCATCCGCATTCTGAACAATTTCCTATAGAACACAGAATGATGAAACAGAAGGAAGTGCACAATACTTGGTTGACATGCTTGCGGAGTAACAATGAATTGTGTGGTTTTGGTACGTACTGTACCCATTGGTATAGATTATTGTGTGTGAATTGTATTGTTCTTCACTCACTTTCAGAATCTGTCCTTCTGTGTACTTTCCTAGTAAATTCTTAATAAACTCAGTCAATGGGGGCACAGTGGTGCCAAAGTCTACAGAGGAGAGCAGAGCAAGTGAGACTATTGAATAAGACAGACCACACAGACCAACATCACACTATGATAAACCATATGCCAGTATGTTTGTGTGTGAGCTGATGTGAAATGTTAAGTGCTGTGACAGTGTGATAACATAGAGAATGCAAGCAGCATGCATAAAATCAGTTGCATATACAGCCCCCCTCAGCTGACTTCTTGGCACATGGTGTCTACACTAGCTGAGGTATAGGACAGGACAAATGAATATTGTCCACTACATGAAGAGGCACCTAAGCAAACCTTGCGGCACTGTTGACGCTACTGTTGGTTGGTCAACCCATAAGTGTGACTAAGTAAACTTGTGATATGGGATTGCCTATTGTGTGTGTGCTACAGGTCAAAGGTCACAGGTCTGCACAATATAAACAATGAACGACATGAGTGAACAGTCAACGATAATATTATGTTGGCACAGTTGTAGGCTACATATGGTTACAGTGCCCTCAATTGACTTCTTGGCATAGGGTGTCCATACTAGCTGATGCATAGTAAGCACAGAACAAATGAATATTGGCCGGGAGGCATCTAGGTACCTAGGCAAACCTTACAAGGTGAAAGTGGGACTGTTGACACTACTGTTAGTGGACTTATGAATAAGAGACGTAAACAATGGAATTGCCTATTGTACATGTGCCACAGGTCAAAGGTCACAGGTCTGTGCAATACAACGAACGATATGAGAACAGTGAACAATTTGTTGGCACAGTTGTATCACCATGCACACATATGTCATCCCACTGGAGAGTTGGCACATAACACACTCACTGCATCACACAGTCGTTGCATATTGCCAGATCAGATACCGATGCAGTGGTGAAGTTTGTCTATAGCTACTGGTCACTGAATATGACGGACATCTCTCAAACCTGCGAACCTTCTTTACCCTAAACAGCATTACAACATCGCAGTTTATAGCTATACCCATACAGCCCATCTGTAGTGAAGATCTGTTTGGGCCACAGCAGTCTGTTTCGATGAGTTTCGCTGCGCGCTGTCCTTAGCGCTGGGTAAGAGGTGCACCCTGTTACAGCACTGGAAGAAATGGTCTAGAGACACCGCAGTACATTGGTGTGTGATGGAAATTGATTCTGTAGTCCAAACTGACAAGCTAGCCAACTAGCTAGCTCTTTGCGACACTGACAGCTAGAAACGCCCACACGTTGCCCAAAATAAAAGCACTGAAATGATCTTATTGGCACGTACGTACCTGAATTACTCATGCCTCTGGTTCCCTCCAGGTAACGCTGTACATTCTGGGCATGTCACTAAGGCACGTTCCGTAGAAGCACTAGCGAACTCCCAGAAACGTATACCCTTATCCGTTTTGCTTTCGTATAATTCCGTTACACTTTGTATTCTACCGCCTCTTATCGCGGAAGGGCTATTCCAGGAAGCGAACTCCTGGAGAGGAGTCTGCGAACTCTTTGTTTCTCTATTCGAGATTTGAGACGACTATTACTCCTGATTTCTTTACCTCACAGTCTTGGTAGGCGACTACACGTACCTACAACTGCGCTGGCCGGTTGGCCGCTGCAGGGACTCGTCCATAGGAATGAGCGACGACGAACCAGGTAATTAAGTCACTTGGGTGACTTTTTCGTGGCTTTATTTCCTGCATACATGGTACTAAGAAATTCTCTTCTACACTGTAGACGAGTTTGGAACAAGACAAGCGCCCTTAGTGGTGCGAATCAGCAAGATTTTGTCAGATTATCCCCCCGGATCACAGATTCTGAAGGTTAGCCGTGTAATCGATGCCAAGTTCAAACACTTTCAAGTAGCTAGCTGTATATATCGTGTAGTATACATCTGACCCTTCTCATGTTCAGGAACTCATTCAGAATGCAGACGACGCAAAGGCGAGTAGGGTGGCCTTTCTGGTTGATCCCAGAGAACATGGTGTTAAGGAACTTATGAAGAAAGAGCTTGCCCGCTTCCAGGGTCCAGCCTTAGTCGCGTGGAACAATGCCAAGTTTGAGAAGGAGGACTGGGAAAACATTGGCCGTCTGGATCAGAGCTCAAAGGAAGCAGAGGTGCTCAAAGTGGGGCGGTTTGGCATTGGTTTTCAGTCCGTTCACCACATTACAGGTGAGCAGTTTCTGTGCGTGTGTGGATAATGGTGGGTTGTGGACGTCATTTGCTGCTAACTTCCTAGGTTTTGTAGTCAGTTAAGTAATGTCACATTTAATTATGTGCATGCATGTGTTCATGGATTGTAGGCCCTATATTTAATTAATGACTTATACGTAAGCTGTCACTCACATGGCTTGTAACTATAGCCATGCAGGGCACATAGAAAAGTGTTCCTGTATACCATATAGCAGAAATGTTTGCGATGATTATATTTTGCGATTTGTAGTGGAAAATGAAGTTTGCGGATTTAATGTTTGCAGTTTACTGGACAAATCATGTAATATATCCTCATTATGACAGCAACAGACACTTTGTCATGGTGTATGCTCAATTGTTGTATATAAGGTCTTCTGAATACAAAGTACAGACGCTACCTTGCTTGGCCTAGTTACAGCAAGTGCTTGACTGTCCATCAGCTTTAAGTGCCAATCCAGAGTACTCTTGAGCAAATGGGGATGACCACGCGCTTTGTACTATTTACCTGTGGAATCTGCACACTATTCTGGTGCTGATCATGTAAGTCTGGCAAATACTGCTTCTTCAGCAGATGCACAGTAGATTCTAGGACCTTGAAATGGTGTGATGCTTTAGTTGGCCCATGCTCAGCAGCATACATGAGCATAATACTCAGCAAAGTAGCTTCTTTGTGGAGAGGTTCTGTGAAGGTATGGACCCCGAAGACGGCAGGCTTGATGCTTGAGAAAAGGTAGCATAGCAGAAATGTGGTGGACGCTTCACGACTGTAATGTGTGCCAACAATTTTAGCGGATATAACGTTTGCGGGTTCCTGCCATAACCACAAACCGCAAAATTTAATGCATCGCAAACATTTCTGGGTATACAGTATTCAATTCAGTTAAATTCAGTTATTAGAATGCACTGTACCAATGGGTACTAGGACAGAACATGGTCCAATGTAACACAATGTGTCATGGGCACAAAGAGTAGATGAAAATGGGAAAAACAACTATGTCAAGAGAGTTTAGGCTGGCTGTGACATCATGTATGAAGGAATTGTACGTACAAGATAGTAAAATCTAGCTATTAGACAGCTATGATGGTTATGATAGTTTTTAAAAGCAAGTGATGAAATCTGGGCTGCTCTTGCTCTTTCAGTTCTATCTGAGAAGTCTTCCCTTTCTTCAAACAAGGTTTTCAGCAGAGGTTATCATAAATTCTCCCATACAGAGCACTGAAGAAGCCAGTGCCATACATTCTTGCCTTCCCACTGTCACATTCCTTGCATACCCTCCCCTCCCTCTTTACCCCATGACACCTTCCCACTTTAATCTGAAAAGCTGCCATTCCACCTCTCAACTTCAACATCATGGCCTGTAGTTCTTCATGAACCAGACCCAGTTGTCTTCCACTTATTTGTGACGTAAAGGGGAAGGGGTCTACAAGCACTTTACACAAAGTAGAAAGCATGCATTGGGCAAGGAGCAACAGTGAACCAGCTAGGATTATTTTCCAAAATGTTCCCTGGCCGTTCTCCAAGATCTTTGAAGAGATCATATTGTATAGAGACGTGGCTTACCATTCCAGATGCAAAATGTCCCACAAGAATGTCCAAGTATAAATGGTGATTATGATTAGTATTTGGACTGTGCCCTGTCTTGTACGTATATACCAGAAGTACAAGTGTAGGAAGTACCATGGAAGTGTAGCAGATGCTAGTACGTACTATTCTTAGCCCAATCAATCAGACTTTAGTCATCTCATATACCATTTCTAATCTCAAGTACACCTTGTATGTATATGGCAACCATGCACCCACATGATTGCAGTATTGGAATGATATAGTTTTGCGCATTAAACATACACTTTCAGAATTTACGTACATGAGACTAAGCCATTCCAATACTGTAATCATGTGAGTACATGTACGTCTGTTTGTACTTAATAATTAGGAATTTCTCTGTACTCGTTTCAGATGTACCATTTATTGTCAGTGGCAAACGAGTGGGTATACTAGACCCTCACACTGTGTTCATCAGCAACAAGGAAGAAGGACAAACAGGAATGAATATAAGATTGAGTGAGTTCAGTAAGTTTGCTGACCAGGTGGCTCCGTTTGTGAACCTCTTTGGATTTGATCAGTCCACAAAGGATTATGATGGAACCCTCTTTCGCTTTCCTTTTCGACGCAATGACCATTCATTTCATTCAAAAATTAGTGATAAATGCTACACAAGTGAAGAGGTTATTCATGAGCTCTATTCTTCACTTAAGGATGAAGCTTCACACATCTTGCTCTTCCTGAAGTACATCGAAAGTATTGAGCTGTATACATGGGACCATACAGTGAATGCGCAGAAACTCTACCTGCAGATAGAGCTGGAGCCAGATTGTTTGCCACAGGTGCGTGAGCTTCGCCGAATGTGCATGGAGCACTGTAAGGATAAGGTGTCCTTCACTAACATGGGAGCTTTCAATGTGCAAGTCATGGCCACAGATTTCAGTGATCCGAAGAAAAGCTCTTGGCTGGTGTGCAACACAGTAGGATCATCTGACAGCCACGTCTTGTCTCTTGCTTCCAAGCTGAAGGTACTGCCTTGGTGTGGCATAGCAGCTCCTCTTCCACATGGCGTGGAGTGCCAGAACTGCTCATTTAGTGGGCTAGTTCAACCAGAAGTCAGAGCAGAAGACATAGCACAAGGCCTGCTGAAACAGCAGAATTGTTTTACGCCAGTTGTGGGCAACTGGAAAATAACCAAGCAGGATGAGGGATATGCCTTCTGTTTTCTGCCTCTGAAGGATCCAACAGGTCTTCCAGTCTGCATTCATGGCTACTTCAGGGTGGCCAGTAACCGGCGGAGCATTGAATGGCCTAATGCAAACAATACAGGTGAGTCAGCTCTGTGGAACAAGCACCTGATGGAGGCACTAGTGGTGCCTTCATATGCCATTCTACTTGCCAGCAAATGCTACCTTCTATCGTATATTGGCACTTCAGCTCTTGCACCAGCTGATGGTGTTCCAGATCCGTATTCTTGGTTGCCACTGCCACAGGAAGTGAAGCACAGTGAGATCTGGAGGCATCTCTTGGGGGCAAAGCCTTCTGTTCAGTCATTGCTCACTGCTTCTCCAGTGTGGCGAACTGCAGCTGATGGAGGAAAGTGGGTCAAACCTGATGGAGCATACGTGGTGTCTGATGCTGTACCAGCGAGAGTTACTAAACTTCTCATCACTCTCAATTGTCCGGTAGTTTCTCTTCCGCATTCTGTTGAAGAGTGCTTTTGCTTTGGCGTGACAGACAGCCCCTTCCGGTACGTAGATCAGCGCTATGTTCGTTATCAATTACAGCAGAACGCAGAAGCTGCAGCACTACATTTGAAAGATACTGTCTTGTGTTTAGAGGTTCTGGATTATATAACCTCAGATTTGTCACCCAGGCAATACTCCCACCTTGAAGGTCTCCCAGTTATTCCCCTGGCCCAGCCAGGCAGTGCACCACGTTGCCTGCTGAGGAAGCAACCAATAGCAACTGAAGAATTGGTGTACATAGTCACAGATGACCTCACTCGCAGCATTCTGCCAGGCTTGGACAACAGACTCCTGTCCTCCACTCTGCCACCCCGAATTAATGAAGTGTTCCTCAGAATTGCAGACTCGAACCAATTCTGTTTAACAAAAGTCACCCCTCACATTGTGTGCCCTGGCCTGATTGAAAAGTCAATGAAGACATGGAATGCTCAGCCAGGTCATTCTGTGTTGTGGATCCCTAGACATGAGAAGAAAGGGGAAACGGATCCAACAGCATATGCTCCTAGTGTTTCTATTATGCCAGAACACACATGGCTCACCAACCTTTGGGAGTGGTTGAGGTCACAAAAGGAAGTGTCGCTTGCAACCATTAAGCATCTCCCAATTGTACCAATGGTAGCTGTCTCAAGCAGCGTACTTGAGCAAGTCCAGCTGTGTCCCTTGAAAGCCCTTGGAACAAGCTTGAGGCAACCAACAATTGCAGTTTCACAGCAAATAGCAGATGTAATGGAGGAATTGAGCTGCACATTGGTGCCGCATGCTCATATCTTCATTGGACATGAGGACACTCTGAACCTCTACCTTCCCACTGTGTCTCCACTGTCACTGCTTCGAGTGCTAAAGAACATGCCTAATGCTTGTAAGCTAGTTATGAACATCAGCACTGGAAAAAAAGATATTTTACGAGGTTACCTTCTTGAGAATATTGCAGCTATGGATTCCACTGATCTTGAATTTCTTCGTTCCCTTGTAGTCTTCAAGACTCTTGCTTCTGAGTACGTCAACTTACAGAACCTGCACTCAATCATCTTCCCTCCCACCAGCCTCAATCTAACAGAAGATGTTCCTTTCCCAACTAATATTCTCTGCATCTCTGCCCAGGACTATGATGAGTACAGACGTTTGCTAGGAAGAGAGCCCGAAACAGTAGACACCTTCATTATATCCTATGTGGGCCCATTTGCACTTTGCAAATGCAGTGACACAGACAGGAATAAGCTCTTTCTCTGGATACTACAGCAGCTAAGAGTATCTCAAGGTAAAGTATTATGCAACTATTTGACAAAAACAGCATTCTTACCCTCCAACAGTGGTGACAGCCTGTATTGCCCTCAAGCACTCTATGATCCAGAAGATGAATTTCTGAAGGTGATGTTTGCGGAGTCAGAAAGTGCATTTCCACTGTCCACATTTCACTCCTACCTTGTTGAACTAAAGGATTTGGGCTTGAAAACAAGGCGCGAACTTCAGAGGAGTAGCAAAGCATTCCAGGCCTTCATACTTGACAGAGCACAGGCTGTGATTCAATTTGATCCTGCTAAAGCTAGTCAATGCTCAAAGCACATCCTGAAGGCTCTGTGTGATGATGCTGACAGAAGAAGCAAAAGCACACGCTTGTCTAATGAAGTAAAAAACATTCCGTTTCTTTTCTGCCAGTCCAGTCCTCCTGAAAGCTATCCTGCAGGTCTTGCTTGGGCTGGTAGTGCTGTGGAAGTGCCAGTGGCTCCCTCTTCTCTCTGTGCATCCAAAGATCAGCAACACCTGAGTCATCTGGTGGGATCTGTTTCTCCAGTGTTGTCACACCAGTATAGGAGTGCATACAATGAGCAGGTATTTAAGTGCCTCTTCAAGGAAGTGTCTGTAGACATGGTGTGCCAGCATTTTAGGAATGTGGTTGCACTGGATAGCCGCACCCTCTCTGACAATGCTGAATCGGTTACAAAGGTGATGGAATCTGTTTACTTGTTTCTTCAGCAGACAAAAGGTGATGTCAGTCTGGCTCCACGGTACATTTGGCATGAGTCATGCAAGGTATTCCTTCCTTTGGAGAAAGTTGCTTGGGCTGGCATCCATGGTTCCCCCCTGGTGCCATACAGGTACACCTTACAGGACATTCCGGGAGCAAATCGCTACCACCAGTTGTGGAAGGTGCTGGGTGTGCAAAAGGAATTCGAGCCACAAGATGTACTGCAAGTACTGAGCGAACTTCAAGGGCATTTGCAGGCAAGCAATGGAACCCTCACAGATGACGAGGTTTCAATGGTGATTCAGATTTTGAAGTTCCTACAGATCAAAGGCAACACAGACCAGGTGCTGATGCCAACTGTTAAGTGCACACTTCTACCAGCCATGGCTTGCACTTACGATGATCGAGAGCTAACTAGCAATAAGCAGAAGCTGTTGGACAGCAAGGGCATTGTGTTCACTCATAATGACGTCTCCAAGGATCTGGCCCAGCACTTCAAGGTTCCTCCTGTGACCAGCAAAATTGCAAGGCCAAAAGGCCTGAAGATAAAGTGTGAGAAGGCTGGCCAGAGCATTGAGCTAACTCGCAGGATTGGAAACATCATTAAGGACTATGAAGACAGTATTGATGTATTCAAGGAGCTCATTCAGAATGCTGATGATGCAGGTGCCACAGAAGTCAAATTTCTCATTGATTGGCGGCAGCATGGTGTGGATCAGCTCTTCAATAATGAAATGAGACACTGGCAAGGTCCGGCTCTGTATGCCTACAACAACGGTGTGTTTTCACCTGAAGACTTTGAGAATATTCGCCAAGTTGAAGCAGGTACAAAGCTGACAGACCCTACCAAGATAGGACGATTTGGTTTGGGATTTTGCTCTGTTTATCAGCTAACCGATGTTCCTAGCTTCCTCAGTGCCAACAAGCTTGTTGTCTTTGACCCTCATATGCACTTCTTGGGTGCCAGTTTGGCCTCCGGTTCCCCTGGAATCAGCATTGACTTTGTGGAAGAGCAAGATGATATAGAAGCTTTCTATCAAGACCAGGTGGCCCCCTACCACAATGTATTTGGTTGCAACGTACTGTCTAAACCAGTAGAAGGGGGATTTCAAGGGACCCTATTCAGGTTCCCTTTTCGTGGAATGAGAACCCCACGATCTGATATTTGCAGCAAAACCTTTTACAGAGATGAGATCAAACTGTGGAAAAGTGAGTTTAAAGAATCGGCGCAGAATCTGTTGATTTTCCTTCGCCATGTAAAGCTTGTGGGACTGTATGAGCTAGAGAGTGATGGAAATCCTTCAAAGGACATGAAAGAAGCGTGTGTCATCTCTTGTGAGCATGAAACACACATGTTTGTTCCTCGAGATTTGGTGGAAGAATATCACAGAGATCCAGATGGTGTTCGTGGGAGTATTTCTCTTGCATCGAAGAAAGTATTAGTGGATGAACCGAGTGTGACAAAGAAAGGCAAACCAAAAGCAAAAAGACATGAACAGAACTGGCTAGTGTCATCAGCCGTCGGCTCTGAGGAAAGCTTCAGATTTGCTCGTTCTTCCTATGGAATTGCTTGTGGCCTTGTACCCCTGGCAGAGGTGGCTGTAAAGACAGATGGAGACAAATCTGCATTATTCCCTCAGACATGTGATGAAGGACAAGTATTCTGCTTTCTCCCTCTGCCAATTGCATGTGATTTGAAGTTTCAGGTTAATGGTTTCTTCGATGTGTCCAGCAACCGGCGTAGCCTCAAAGATCTCCAGGACCGAAGCAAACAGAATGTGTGGAATCGTCACCTTATCACTGACTGCCTCTCTAGGGCTGTTCTAGGGGTGTTCAGAGGCCTCCAGCAATGTCACCCAGTTGATTCAGTGTCATCAGCCTTCTTGGAGTCTTACTACAAACTGTTTCCCTCTCATGATGCAACCGATGCCGTCAGCAAGGAGCTGAAACCAGCTTTGTTAAAACAGCTGCAGAAAGATCCT
Organism: Aplysina aerophoba; assembly: GCA_949841015.1. NCBI lineage: Eukaryota > Metazoa > Porifera > Demospongiae > Verongiida > Aplysinidae > Aplysina > Aplysina aerophoba. Next base: position 1,947,853 of record OX465043.1, read on the forward strand.
ATCCCTCTTTTCCATGTCACTGTCCAGGGTGTGCAGTGTTGGAAGAATCATTGTGAGGCCCATGTACTGCAGCGGGATTTTCATTCAGAACGCTTTTCAGTGGCTTTTCCTGACATGATGCATGTTCTGACAGAAGTCATGGGACTCAACATTGCAGCAGATGTGCCAGAGGTAGTGCAAGATGTCTTGAAAGATTTATTGCAGATTGTGACACTCAGGCAGTATTACACCAAGTATTTCATTCCAAATCTGCCTGTTGTTGAAAGCTGCTGCCAACTAAGGCAGATTATATTCCTGTTGAAGAACATGACACATTTAGATGGCAAGGATAAATGGCTTGAAGTGCTTCTGAAAGAGTCGCAGTGCATCCCAACTGCACCAAATGGCATCTTAGTGAAACCCACACAACTGATTGATCCCTGTGGACCATTGCAAGAACTGTTTGATGAGTGTGAAGAACACTTTCCAGCCACTCCGCTGCGCACTGATAAAGTCAGGAGTGCATTGAGGACACTTGGGATGTGCCATGATATCTTGGATGGTGCAGATGTGGTGGAAAGGGCACAAAGTATAGTGAATCTGTCTGCTTTGGATATGGAGAAATCATGTGAACGAAGTCGGAAACTTTTAACGTACATCTCTAAACACAGTTATATACCCAGTTACAGTTACAGTTACAGTTATATACCCTCACTGGATACAGTTCCCTTTATTCCTGTCATGAAGAGGCCAGATGATGTCAGTGTGCCTTGGAAGGCCAGTGATGCTGGATTACAGCTTTGCAGTGCTTCTGAAATGTTCAAAGACGGATCCAATCTTGTGTTTTCAAACAGCATAATTCTAGACCCTAGCTTGCTGCATTTGCAAATTCCCAGCAGTGTACTTGAATTTAAGGCAGAGCCTACTTTGGAGCAAGTGGCACTGCATTTGAAGAACCTCACTAAATGGGCAAGTGACAGTGTGTTGAGTAAGTCGGACATAACATTCTTGACTGACACCACTGGAGAAGTGTACACATATTTGGAGATCCAGCTGAGGAACAGAGTTGATAAGGAGCTAGTTGGAAGGAAACTTGTCCAGTTTCTGGAGGCAGACAAGTATGCAGTGATCTGGGATGAAAGCACTGGGGTGTTCTTGAAAACAGACATGCTTGCTCTTCAGCCTCTCGAAAATGTGTCTCTGGCCCCTTATCGCCTGTCAGCTAGTGAGGTTCCAGCTTTGAAAAGAGCAAGAAAACTCTGGAAAGTTCTGGGGATTCGTGACATGTTCTCTCCTGCTGACTGCATAAACGTTCTGCATGAAATGCCAACAGCGCTGACAAAGAAAGATGTCAGCATTACAGTGACTATTCTTCATTTTCTTTTTGAATTAGAAGACACGAAGCTTAGAGAACATATGCTAGTCCCCACAACGAAGCAGACACTACTCCCACCATCAAAGTGCTACTACAATGATTTCCCTTGGAAGCAGCAAGCTCAAGGAAGGCACCTTCTGGAAAAGTATGACTTTGTTGACACTGGTAGTGTACCATCAAAAATGGCTCAAAAGTTTGGGGTGCAAGCTATTTCTGCAATAATTGGCAACCCAACGAGACTGAAGATCAAGCACGAGCAGAAGGGGCAGCAGATTCCAGTGACTCGTCGCATCAATCGCCTTCTTGAAGAATACAGTGAAATTGATGATGTCTTCAAAGAACTCATTCAAAATGCTGATGATGCAGAAGCAGGAGTGATCAAGTTTCTCGTTGACTGGAGGCAACACAAAACAGAGCGTCTCTTGAAGCCAGAGATGGCTTCCTGGCAGGGTCCTGCACTGTATGTGTACAATGACAAAACATTTTCTGACCAGGACTTTGACAACATTTGTGAACTAGAAGGAGCCACAAAGAAGAGGAACCCTGCCAAAATTGGCCGTTTTGGTGTGGGTTTCTGTTCAGTGTACCATCTAACTGATGTCCCCAGCTTTGTGAGCAGATCACGGCTACAATTACTGGATCCACTGACAAGGTTTCTCACTGATGCCACATCAGCAAGTTCTCCTGGTATCCTTTTCGACTTTGTGGAAGAACAAGAAGAATTAAGAGCATTCTATGCTGACCAGATGGCCCCCTATGATGGCATCTTTGGCTGCAAGGTGCTTGGTGCAATGGAAGGATATGATGGTACTCTGTTTCGGTTCCCTTTTCGTTCTCAACCCAGTGCAATATCTAATAGGGTGTTCAAGAGAGAACAAATCAGTCAACTGAAAGATGTGCTAATGGCTCAAGGAGAAAAACTACTGGTTTTCTTGCAACACTTGAGACGAATTGAATTATATGAAGTTTGTGAGGGTCAGGACCACACCAACCCATCCTTGTTAGTGTCCCTGGAGAGGGATAGTCCCAGATCTGTCAACTTACTAGATCAGTTCAAGAATGCTGTGGAACATGGTAGCAGGATGACACATTACACCACCACACAGCAGTTCACTTTGACAAGGAGTGAAGTCGTGCTGGAAAAATCACCAAAGTCTAAGAAGAAGAAGAAGAAGGGCAGATCTGCTGTATCTGCTCAGTCCAGCACAACATGGCTGGTGGCATCTGCTGTTGGAGAGAATGGCTCAAATTCATGGAAACAGGCTTGCTCTGCAGAAGGCAGAGAGCGAGGTGATGTCCCAGTGGCTGAGGTAGCAGTGCTTATAGTGGATGAAAGTGGTGTTCTCCTACCAAAGCCTCTTCAAACAGGCCAGGTGTTTTGTTTTCTTCCTCTGCCCATCACAATTAGTGACCAGAAGTGCTTGATCAATGGTTACTTTGAGATCTCTAAGAATCGTCGAGACCTGGCTGAGTTGCAAAATGAGGAAAAGAAGGATGCATGGAATCGATTGCTTATCAGGGATGTTCTAGTGAAGGCCTACATTGCTGTCCTGAAGCATTTAACTGAAATGCTTCCTTGTGATGAGAACCAACGCACCCACTTCCTTGAATGGTATTACAAGCTCTGGCCTGTTGCCACTGCTGGGCACCCACTCAGCAAAGAACTTCAGGTAGCTTTCAAGAATGCTCTTTGCCACTCAGATGTACCTCTACTGTGGAGCCTGGCTGAAGGAGGGAAGTGGCTACCATTCCGTAAGGTCGAATGCTTGGATTCCTCCTTTCACACGACACTATTTGATACAGTTCGTAGAGATATCTTTGATATTCTGGTACAACAAGGACACAGTATGGTGGAACTACCACACGCCATCAGAACTTCCCTATGTTCAGGGCCTGACACAGGTCTTGCAACTGTGTCATTTAAGTTTTACTGTGAAGAGGTCTTGCTGAAGAGCCTGCCATGTTTGCCACGTGATGTGAGAGACAGCCAGCTATTGTTCCTTTTGAAGCGCTTAGGAGCACTGAGTGATGCTGAAGGAGAAGACTGGCTTGTGGAGCTACTTAAAGCCACATCATGTGTTCCTTGTGAACCAAGTGGTACTCTTTCATGCCCTGAAAACCTTGTGTTTCCAGAAGGACTTCTGTATGAATTGTATGACGTGGATGAAGAGCGATTTCCATCCAAAGCATTCTCGAAAAGGAAGCAGTCTCTTATGAAACTAGGAATGAATGTTCATCAATTGAAAGAACAATATGTACTGGAGCGAGCTGAAAAAATACATACCCTCCCAGCAGAGAAGGCAAGACAGCGATGTGAGAGCTTCTTGCAATATCTTACAACTGTTCACTTTGTCAGTGAGGTAAAAAATGATCCACGGAATTGGCATGAACACATGAAGAATCCATTGATTGGAAAACTGTCAGACATTGCCTTTATGCCAGTTCAACAGAGACCCAATGGATCGACTGTTCCTTGGTTTGGTGACACAGGGCTGTTTGCAAGCCCAAAGGAGGTGTATTCTGAAAGAGAAAGTGACCTGCTCTTTACCTGCAAGCTGTTAGCTGACCTACCACCTGGCCATGATGTAGGAAAGCTGTTCTTGCTGAAGGCACCTACACATGATGACGTGCTGCATCATATCAGCCTGATTGTCAAGTGGGCTGAGGCTGAGGAGACAAGGATGACCCCTCAAGACCACACTCTCTTAGACAGGTGCATGCCTGCTGTGTATGAGAGGCTCAGTAATAGCTTGGGATACACAAAGCAGGCAGACCTTCCCAGTGCACAGTCAATACCACAAGGTGTGTCAGCATACCGAACAGGTTCTGCTTACGTGGCTGCATCAGTACGCACCACAACAGCTGGTTCATCAAGCAAGGAGGTAGGCTTGCAATGGAAGGAGAGAGTGGTTAACGAGTTGAAGAACAGACCATTCATCTGGCAGGAAAGCAATAATGTCAAGAGGTTCCACACTCCAGCTCAGACTGTGAGTGATCATCGTCTCAATCAAAGCTACTTCCCTTACCTTGTCAGGTTGGGCCCTGGGAACGCAGAGTATCAACAGTTCTTCAAAGCCCTTGGTGTAGAAAGCACAGTAACCGCACAAAAGTTAGCTGGTGTGCTAAAGAGCATTGCACAAGACTGGAGTGAGGCTGAGATCAGCAACCCAGAGTTGATGGGATTCATTGTTCATGTAGCGCAACGACACTTCCACTGTCCATGTGATGAGAAGCTGATTTTCTACCTACCAGACAGGAAGAGAGTGATGAGGCCAGCTAAGGAAATGGCATATCCTGAAGAAATTACAGAATCAGACTTCTTCCCAGAAGGATTAAGTCATGGTTTGACTCACTTTGTTAATGACCGCATACCAAAAGCAGATGCCAAGAGATTAGGTGTGCAAGACATTCTTGCCAACATCATGCGTCAGTTTGAAGACAATGAGTATTACAAGGAAGAAGACTTTGGCCAAAAGGAGAATATATGTACTCGTCTGAACAACATTCTCAAGCAATATCCTGCTGATGTCTCCATCTTCAAGGAGTTTATTCAGAATGCTGAGGATGCCATGGCAACAGAGATAGCATTTGTGATTGATCATAGGCACAGGTTTGGAGAGAAGTCATTGTTTGCTAATCACAGGAGTTGGAAATCTCTTCAAACAATGCCTGCACTGCTGGTTTTCAACAACAGAAAGTTCCAAGAAGAAGACATTCAAAGTATCAAGAAGCTGGGAACTGGGGGAAAGGCAGGTGCCACAGACAAGATTGGACGCTTTGGTGTAGGTTTCAATGTAGCATATCATGTTACGGACTGCCCCACAATGGTGTCATTTGGAGAGGGTGGATTAGCTGAGAACTTCTGTGCCTTTGACCCCCAATTCAAGTATGTGCCCAGACGTTCGGGTAGACAGCTACCAGGAGCTAGATACACGATGAAGAATATGGATGGTAAGAACTCAAGCGAGCATTTTCCAGACCAGTTTGCTCCTTTCTTGACCGATGTGATACCAGAGATGGCCAAATCTTCTCCAGGCAGTTTTGCAGACCTTGAGGCCAAGTGGCCACAGGGCTATAGCGTCTTCCGCCTACCTCTCACCAGAGTTGTTAGCCATCGTATAACAGAGATTTCCAGCAAAACAGAGTCTAAGTCGCAAGAGTTGCTAGGTCATCAGATGACTGTACCTGATCTTTGTAGACTTGCAAGGGATTTGACTGGGCAGGCTCCAGGTATGTTGCTGTTTCTCAACCATTTGAAGCGAATATCAGTATTTGAGGTGTCAGATGAAGGTACAATTCTCAGTCAATGGAAAGTTGAAGCAAGGCACAGTTCAGACAGCCAGAAACAGTGCAGCCAGTTTGCTGCTAAAGTAAGAAGTGTATGCAAAACTTTGACGGGTGATGGTGGCAACACTGAGTCTCTTCCAGAGAGTTTTGGCACAATGTACAGCATACAGTTGAAGACCACAGCAAGAACTGCAGTGACGCCTGTAACTAGCTCCGTTGGCAAGAAACCTGCTAATCAAAGTCAAAGACCACAAACACTATCGTCAAGCATGCACACAGCATCTCCAATGCCTGTGAGCAGCACTGCTGTATCTACTACTAGCACAAAGGCAAGCAAAAGCGAGTTGAAGCAACTGGACATAAGGGAAACTAAGAGTTTGACTGATGACAAAACTACTGAAGAGTTAGTACTGCAACAGACAAATTCAAATTGGGTCATCAGCAAGCGTTTTGGCCTGTCTGACATCCATGAAGAGCTGTTGTACAATGGATGTGAGGAACGACTCTTCCCATTGGCTGGAGTAGCAATACTAGTACCAGCTACTGCGACTCACAATGAGTCCACTTTCACTGGTTCACTGTACAGTCATTTACCCCTACCTGTTAGCACAGACATCCCTGCTCACATTAATGCCCATTTCTGGGTGGATCCCTCTCGCAAGCACCTGGAAGGTTCTTCCAGCACAGGAAAAAGGGATAACCCATTGGGTCAGTGGAATGCAACTATGATACAAGAGGTGGCATCACGGGCCTATGTGAATGCTATAGTACACTGCAAAGGGTTTGTCAAAAACAGTGAAGTTTCACGTGACTGGTTCAACAGCCTTCTCCTGGCTCATCCCACACCATCTTCTGTACTGGATACCTTCCAGTTCAGCAAGTGTGTATACCAACTGATGATTGAAAGGGAATGTGAAGTTCTTATCGCTGATGCACCAACCACAGATGATATGTCAGAGGTGGAATGGTTAGCCCTTACTGCAAACGTAGATAATCCTAGGAAAGGATGGTTCTTAGTTGAAGATCCTGAAGTGAGAGGAGTGTTGCTTTCCATTGGAGTGAAGTTAGTTTCTACACCCTCGTCAGTGAACACACGAGTATCATTGTTAGTATCTGCAAATTCCACAGATGTGAAGTACTATGGAGAAGCCACTGTGGAGTTAGCAAGGAACTACCTAAAGAAGATTGCCTATTGCTATGATGACTTCAAGGATGTAATTGTGTCAGCTCTGGTGCCTCTGTTGACCTTTGTTCTCAGAGGAATTAAATCTCCAGAGCAGTGTAATGTTCTCAATGGCCTGCCTCTGATGCTCACCAAAGATGATCAGTTGAGACTGATAGACACTGACACCCCATTGTTTACTGCAGAGTTTATCGACCTTCTTCCATGGTATTGCATGCAAAGGTTTGTGTCACATCAGCTTATGGAGCTGAAGGACAAATTGTTCATGCTTAGGTTGGTGACCCCAGTCAGTCCAGAATATCTGGCAGAGAATATTGATCTACCCAAGAAGCCACTGGCCAACTTTGAAGAGTGCAGTGAGGAGCGTCTGCAAAGATTGTGGCATTATATTGCAGTTTCTGTTTCTTCCACTCCAAATGTTTTGAACTATTTCCATGAAGTCTCTATTATCCCTACAAACCGATTAACATTGGTGTCAGTGAGAAACTGCAAGACAGTCCTGAGAGAGTGTGGATCAGTGACATTCCTCCAGAAGCTTCGTCTTCCAGTACTGGACTTTTCACTGCTAGGTGACAGACCTACTAATGTTACTGCTATTGTGAAAGAAAGGCTGGCAGTTGAGAGCAGAGCAGATGAGGTGCTGCATGTTATTGAGAACCATCTAATTCGAGAACCAACATTGGCTACCGTTGCTGATGTGATGCAGACTGAAGTTGATGAGTTTGTTGGATTTTTGTTGAAGCAGAAACAACTACATGATTATGTAAGCATACTGAAGAAGCTGAACATTTACAACATGATAAATGATGAGTGGACGTCTCTGGAAGGCCAGCGTGTAGTGTATGCTTTGCCTCAAGACTCAACACCAGAAATGGGCCTGATGCACATATCCATCAATGCCCACATACAGATTATCAAGATAAACCATACATATCACAAGTTTTACAAGACAGTGGGTGTGCAGGTTCTTGATAGACTTGATTTCTACACCAGTGTTATCATTCTGCATTTTCAGTTCCTACCTGTGAAAGCTCAGATTGTCCACCTTCAACATATGATTCTATGCAATGACTTGACTGCTCAAATGAAGTCTCAACTGTGTGATGTTCGTTTTATCCTTGATAACAGAAGAGCAGGTCGTCTACATTTAGCTTCAGAGTATTATGATCCTGATGCAGAACTGCTAAAGGAATTTCTCCAACCAGACCACTTTCCACCTGAGATTTGGTGTGAGAATGGAAATCTGCAGCTACTAAGACAGTTGGGTTTAAGGTCAACTGTGTCTGATGACATGTGGAGGCAGTTTGCACGAAGTGTCAAGAATTCTGGAGATAAGACGGAACGCAGGGCTCAGATGTTGTTAAGATCACTCCGCAGTCGTATTCAAAGTGCTTGCTCTGTAACATCATCTCCAAGGCAGCTGCATCATGACAAACAGCAACTACAGCATGCCCAACAGCAACTACAGCATGCCCAACAGCAACTACAGCATGCCCAACAGCAACTACAGCAGTTCTTGCACAGTATTGCCAGCATTGAGTTCGTTCCCTACAGATTTCCTTCTGATGTTGAACTTCTTTTTCGTCAGCTGAGAATTGATGTTCCTGTTCCAATTAAAACAAAGCAGTTCATTTGCTTCCAAGATGCAGTGTTCTGTGAAGCAGATGAGACAAAGTTGGTATGCCTCAGCAAATGTCCACATGTTGACCAAGATGTATTGTTGGGCGGTTACTTCTTCAGTGGACAGCTCACTAATGTGAAGCAATTAGTCATTAGTGCCCTAGGACTACAGCGTCCCTCTGTGGCATTGGTGTGCCAGAACCTGAAGCAGCTTGTTGTCTGTTCTGAGCAGTGCACAGTTTCTTCTAACTTGAAGAGTCAAGATGCTGTTCAAAGACTGCAGGAACACTTCACACGTCACTATGACTATCTTGCAAAGTATCACGATGAACAGTCACTAAGAGAGATTGCCCGTCATCTCAAGGGTGAGGATTGCTTGTTCCTCCCATCAGGTCAGTCATTCAGTATAGAGAGGGGTGCAAACCTTGTGAAGGCCAAGTCACATCATACTACAGCATATGCCATGTACTTACATTGCATTCCAGAGTATCTTGCGTCCTCTCAGTACTCAGACTTTCTGAGAGCTGTTGGTGTTCTAGAGAACTTGTCAGCCTTGCACTACATTCACACTCTGGAGATGCTAGCTACACAAGCTGGCAGAGATCCTAACATAATGCGAGCGATACATGCCCTGTACTTTGACCTCTTAGCATTGCTCGAGGGTAAAGAGGGGAAGGATGCGGCTCAAAATGCGTGTACCTGTATAAATGACTATGAAAGACAAATTCTATTGCCATCAGGCACTGGAGAACTGTTACCTGCTGACCAACTAGTTCTGAATGATGCAGAGTGGCTAAAGGAGAGGTTGGAGCAATCCTCTGGCTACAATTTCATCGTGCCACCACCACCTAAGAGGACTGGGCAGGTGTCCTTGCCTCCCTGTCTGGGAGTCCAGCCATTGAGCAAGCTGATCTTTGAAGAGCTGGACAAGGCTGCAGTGCTGGACAGGGACAACCGATGTGAAGCTGAGCTCACAGCAGAAGCAGCTCTTGAGGGGGACATAGTCGTGGGATGCCCGTATTCAGGAGAGTTTGTGCGCCTTATTCAATCAGATGAGTTTGGGCATGGTCTTCGTAGAATGATGAGCCATGAACTGGGAGGTGACCCTCTATCCAGGGAACATGAACAAGCAATCGAAGCTGTTCAAAACCTAGATGTTAAGTGTGTCTATGCCATCAGAACTCATTTGAGGCATTGCGACACTGGTTGTGTGCCTGGCAGTGATAATGATGATGTCCCTTGCTTTCTGGATGATTGCAAATGCCTTTATGTGAGATTTCATCCCAGGAATAAGCATGACAGCAATGTGCGACTTCTGAACATGCTTGTGAAGTGTATAAATATAATCCTCGGTGGTCGTGTTGATTCTATGCACCTACGTGAAGTTCTGGAATCCTGTAATCCCGTTACTGTGGAGCAAATCTTGGACCAAAACCGGGTGAGGACATACAAGATGCAGGAGGAGGATGATGGACAGATGACACCATACAAAGAGGGCCAGGGTACTGCAGTAGAAGATGAGCTTGAACTAGTGTTGACCTGCAACTTCAGAGAGGGAGACCTAGTCAAATACTGCAGTGAAGATAGCCGGATGGTAATTGCAAGTGTCTGCAAAGTGACAGAGGACAAGTCTAGGAATCAGGGTTTCCCATTCCCTCCAACTCTCTATCTGAAGATCTCGTCCTCTAGTGATGAAGAGTTAGAGCACAAGGCTATGAGCTCTTTACTTGTTTGCAAGTTTTTGACGCCAGCGCAGATTGCACACCTCAAATCTCTCAGTGGTGCACTAGGCAGCTTGGAGCAGCAGCAGCAGAGCAGATCTGGTTTCTCACAGGTGAAAGATGTTCTCCTAGAACTGCCTTGCCACAGCAGAGAAGACTTACAAAGATACTTTACAGGTGTCAGTGGTGCCATGGAGCACTTTGAGAGCCCACAGAGGTTGTTTGCCATTGAAAGACTGCTATTTCAGCTGCACTTTCATTGTGTGCATAGAAACAATCAGCCAGGAACATTCACTGACTTAGTGGAAGTTCTGATAGCAGTCTTTGCTGTGCATTGCACTGAAGCTTTTATTCAGTCTCTTAAAAGTAAGGTTCGCAGCTTACTGCATCCTCCAATGCTCCCACGTTCAATTCAACAGCCTGATGCAATCAATTACCAACAGCAAGATTCATACAGAGAACTCAGTTCATGGAGCATTCCAACTGTGGATGCTACTTCTACTGGGACAGATTGTGCTGCATCCACTTATCTTGGACGGTACATTTCTCGACCGCATTCTTCTCCCTATCGCTCTTCTAGACAGGCGAGAGTAAGGCAGAGTACAGCTCATTACCCTATATATCCTACTCCCGGGAGGCTCACAACTGGTGGGTCATACATTTGGGGAGGTGGTACAGGAGGTCGTGTCCAGCAGTCCATTTGGCCAGAAGTAGTAGAAGAAGAAATCGCAGTTCCAGCTCCAACGGTGAGTCTTGAGGATGCCTTTATATGGCTGAAGGATGCATGCCGCACTGTGCAATTTGTCAAAGAATTGGAGACTGTCCAGGAAAATGTGGATGTGCCCAGCTTGGAAGGAGCAGTACAAACAAGCGTGTACAAGTACCCTGAGACACTCTGCTTCTACGCCCATGAGATTGTGCTCAAGTGCTTGAAGGCTGTGTTTTTTGCTTACTGCGGCTTACCACACCAGTTGGTGGAATGCAGTAATCTGGTGCAGCTACACCAGACCCTGATGGATAACCTAACAGGAAATTGTGAAGCTCAGAGCATTCTGTGTGGAACAATTCGTAGCTATGTTCACCTGGTGAGTGGGCATGGGGACTGCTGTCGCTTCCCCTCATATGATCCCCCAGCCCTGCCCTGCCACACTCACTCCCCGGCTGTGGCTACAGAAGTGCTGAGATCAGCCATGTGCTTTGTAGAGGAAATCCAGGAACTAGCTAAGATTAATGAGTTCTTCCCAGAAGGATTGGGATCCTTCACTGTAGTTAGACCAGACAGCTGGACAGCTCAGGAAGGAGGTTAGTGACTTCATATTCATAATTTATACTTACGTACGTACAATGTGATGCACACTTTAGTGAATTCATGTGATGCGTGATTTGCTAGCATATGTAGCATAGGAGAATAGCCATTGGTGTGATGGGTGTATGATGGACCTACGTATGGGTATAAGGTACCGTATACGCTTTAACTTTCGTGGATCGCAGATTTTAGCAATCTTCGCGTTTTTATTTTCGCGGATGCAGGGTCTGAGTCTTTGATTCATCTATTCGTCATTTCCTCTGAATCCTTGTCGTAATTAATTGCTTCGGTGGAGTTTCTTAGCTGCATATCAAGTTGCCCTATCGAATCGCCACCATTTTTGCATTTTTGTGACGCAATCGTCTTACAAACACAGACTTGTTGCCAGACTGGTCTAAATTTTGCGGGATGAAACTTTCGCGGATGGCTGCTGATCCGCGAGAACCGCAAAAGTTTAACCCCGCGAAAGCTAAGGCGTATACGGTAGTAGATGCATGTTGTGGTGTCTTGCCACTTTAAGATCGGGATAGCCGCTCTCATGCACCGTTGTACAAGCAGATTAGGAGACTTTAGCTACATATGTATGTAGTAAACACTGTATCCAAAGAACAAACATAGCCAACTACGTGGATAGCCCATGTATATATGTGCTATTACTTTTGTGTGCTAAAACTTTGCTGTGAGTCATTCCTTGGTGGTATTCCTGGCATTGTTAGGACATGTGTGTATAAACAATTTTGTGTTGTATGTACATATGTTACACTTTAAGAATGACCTTGTGTAAAAACCCTTGCTATAAGCCGTTGGCCACAGATTTCATGAATGACTCACAATTTGTTACACAGTATGTGTAAGTATATAAATATAAAACTTCTGTATGTCTTCATCTCAACTCTATGTGTAGAGTTTCCCTCTCACTGGGATAGGCATAGAGAAGACGAAGAGTTGAAGATTGTTCCTGTCAGCCCCAACAGTCGTGAGTTCAAGGAGATAGCTGACCGCTTCGCCAGTACCATGCCATATGCTACCATTGAAAGACTAGAGCGAATACAGAACAAGGTTCTGTGGAGGAAGTACCGTGACTGCAAGGAGCGCTTGGGAAGGGACTTGCCCAGTGTAGGGGAGAAGCACTTGTTCCATGGAACACGGGAGACTGACCCTATTGCCATTTATGGGGGCGATGCTGGTTTTGATGTTGGCCACAGCAGGGTTGGGTTGTGGGGACCAGGGAACTACTTTGCAGTTAATGCATCTTACTCTCTCAACTATGCGCATGCGAAGACTCTCATTGGACGTACAACCCCACTTCGTAAGATGCTGGTTGCCAAGGTTCTCACTGGGCTGTCATGGGCTTCACCACCAAACAGAGAACTGAGATTCCCTCCTGAACGAGCGGACACAGGTGCAGAGGAGGGCAGAGTGAGACGTCGCTACAACAGTGTGCAAGGCACAACCGGAGGGTCAGAAGTGTACATCACTTACGCCAATGAGCAAGCCTACCCTGCCTATGTCATTTCTTATACATAGGCAGCAGCAAGATATATAATAGACTAACTTTCATATTCATGGGGAGTTTTGAATACATTTGTATAGGCCATCATTTTGTAGAGAAATTAATATACACTACTGTACATTGTGATGTAGAGAAAGGCATAAGTATGCACCTAGTTTAATTTGTACTCTTTTCTAGCAAATGTAATTATATAATTATATTAGTTGTTGTGATGGAAGTTTGCGCCTAATATAAATAACATAATATTTGCATGCATCATCAGTTCATGTTGGATGAATCGAAATCAATTATATCCACTGCACACAAAGGTATGCAATTTTATACAATACAGCATGTCAGTATGTATGCTCCAAGAAGTATACAAGTATACATAAAGTATACTGCTTTAATTAAAGCACAGACCAGTGAACATGGCCACATATAATTATATATACAAATAAAGAACTAAATGATGGAGACTAATTGAACATAGCTAGCAAAAATAGCTGCAGGTGTATATATATATAAATTTCATTGTCAATTACAGAAAGCCCCAGAAGTATATACTAGCTGTCTGTCCTCTTGCCCAGATAGTCTCTCTCTCTCTCTCTTAGCCACGGCAGAGAAGGCAGAGACAGTTAGCAGTGAAGGCATCTGCTTCCTCCATCAGGGCAATGTCCAACAGGGGGTCCTCCTCTGTACCATACACAATTTTCAGCTGTGGGTATATACATGTTGGGTGGTGGTGCATTTTTTTGTGTATGTTCACAGTTGTACGTATGTATATATACGTACTAAGGTCCAATAAATTTATGTATATATGCGGATATCTTATGTACATAATTTTCATATGTAACTTACATGCTTCTCTACTGCAAGTAACTCTTTCAGTTCTTTTTGAAGGTATAGCCATACAGCATCCCAACTGCTGACTGAGCCCACCGAAGCAGGGAACCCAAGGCCCTTCTATACCAGCCTCAGCCCTATCAACCATGCACCACTGAATTCAAGTCCAGAAATTGATCAAAGATGTTACCTCCCAAAAACGTGCACTTGGTAACCACAGGGATTGCCTCACCCACAATGGAAAACTGAGAGTCACATGACAGACAAGATTTGCTCCTGAAATAGATAATGGCAGATGTATCTGCATTAACACTCATTCCCCATCTTAAACACCATTCCTCCAACATCTGCAGACTGCCCAGTCCCACCATCCTCACCAAACAGAAGTATCATTCACAAGCAATAACCCAGAAAAAAGCACACCACCACATTCAACCCCACACTTCTATTCTCAACTTCATAATTATGTAAACCATTGATGTATAGTGAGGTAATTAACAGAGGGGGCAGCACATAACCCCGAGACCAGTACTCACTGGGAAATAGTCACTCTCTTTATCTCCACTTCACTTCCATTGTATTTTCTATAGGTATAAAACCTTCCCTTCACACCATACCCCCTCAACCCCCACAACGTCTTCCTGCATGCTCTGTCATAAGCCTTACTGGAATCAATAAAGGCAGCCAGAAAGCCATCATCTTTCAATGCAACCTTAGTATGCCCCGGCAGAATCAATGAAACAATTTGGTCCCTGCAGCCTCTGCCTCTCCTGAAGCCACCAATAGTTCTTCCACGACCAAATTGCATTCCTTAACCACACTAGCCAGCCTATCCTTCAAAATGTGACAAGAATACTCACACACCACTGAAATAAAGCAATTTTTTAAATCTATATCAGCCACACACACACCACCACACACTGCTGCTTGGGAACTGGAACCATCATGCCATTCCAAGAGAATCACTTTGTGTGCATGTGCACTACATTTTGTTGGTGTATATACATATATATTATATTACTATATATAATAATTATACCCTTAAAATATTTCAGTTAACCAATGTCATTACTTTCATCCACCCCTCCCCTTTTCAATTTAGTTATGAAGTCTTAATTCCTAGCCACTCGGAACTCTGCAAAATATCGTTAGCGTGCATTACACACTGTGAATAAAATTATATACTTGTTCCATGCATACATATTACTGTAACTCAAGTCATCAACTACATCAGTCCACCAGCTGCTGCATGTGCCAGGGCTCCTGCTCCCATGTCCTGTACTGCTTGCACCACCATCGTCTAGGTGCAAGAAAGGTCACCAATTCTGTACTTGTGCCCCACCCAATCTTCCACGAGTTGCAACATACATGCTCCTACACTTGTCCTATTATTGTCAGTTTTATCCATGAAGGGAGGATCCACATGTAGGAAAGTTCCAAACTCCCTCCACTCAGCATCCAGGTGATGTGTTAGGGATTGGATCACATCTACATGACATGTGAAAAGTGAGAATGTGCACAAAATTGCACAGTAATCACAATCGAGCATCTATAACCTTCATATGCACACTGGCATGCAGGGGGGTATGCAGAAGATGGTTTGTTGAATATTTCCAGAACCCTTCCTCCCTGTCAATTGTCTACTTCAATAAGTGTACTTACAAAGAAGTGCTCAGCTGCATGTAGGTTGACTATTTCAATTGCAGGTTTCATGATTAACTGCAAGTTGAAATGTTATTCATTAAGCTCAGCATGCACATGACATGCACCAAATACCAATGCACAGGTACACCACAAAGGCTACACAGACAGATTAGGACAATGATTGGGTGAATGTTGTGAATGATTATGAACTCAGCATTACAATGTTTATTCCTACCTGTAAAAGGCCTTCAACACCTCCACATCGGATGGTTCACACAGTTCACTTGGCTTGTACATATCAATCTCCAACCACACTGGAAAGCAAGAACCTAGTGCTAGACAGAATGACACACAATTCACGATCATTTGCATCACACTGGGATAGCAACCAAACCAACATGGTGTTCTTGTGGCGAATGTCAGAAACTTGCTGGATCCAAGGTAAGATGTGCCGGGACACAATGGAAACTAGAGTGTCTGGTTGTCGTTGCATTAACGCAGACAGGTGCTTCACATTTCGACTGGTAGTTTTCAGGGTGACACGTGATAGGTGGGTGTGAGAAGGGAAGTTGAGGTTTGGCTGAGGGAAAATCATAGAATCTGAAGTGTCTGCATCCAGAGCCACAAATACACCTGGCTCTGCTGTCTCAAACAGGGGCAGAGACCTCAGAAAAGCAATGATTGCAAGCTGAAAGCTCTCTGTCGGAGCCCCACATTACATGGCATAATCTCCAGGGCACTCAATGCTGCCAGTACCAGATGCAACAAATCTGAACAGCATAGCATGGGTAACTATGGCCAGAGCATACGTTGGGATCAGCAGCTCTTGCACTAGCGAAAGATTCCACCAAGCCTCCCTTTCACTTCCATCTCTCCCACTGGCCAGTTGATGCGCTGTCTGTTTTTACAATTAACAACGTAATGGGAAGGAAGTTTAAATTATACCAAGATAGACATGTACAGATTGAGGATCCAATTTGCAGTTTCATTTGGCTCATGTGTCCTATAGCTACTTAGTATATGCTTCACAACATACAGTTGCAATCAGCATACAAAAACATATAAACTATAAAGAAAATCATAAATCATGTGTACTACATATATATACATGTTATATTGTATGCATTGGATTTAACATACACACGTATACTAAACTCAAGTCATTGTCCACATTGTTCTTTCAACTGCTCTGGCAGGGGGACCTTCATTTTCGTTACTGCTTGCACCACTGTCTTCCAAGTGCGAGGAAGTTCACCAGTTCCGTCCTTCTTGCACAACCAGTCTTCCACCAGTTTCAACATACAATCTTCCACATCTGATTTATCCTTCTCTATTTTATCCATGATGGCAGGTTCTACATGTAGGAATGTTCCAAACCTCCTCCACTTGGCATCCAGCTTCCCATCAAGGACATCGATCACATCTACATGACATATGAAGAGTGAGATTGCATTACATAGACAAGGTGAGTGTCATACTTGTTCAACTGAACTGAGTTTGACGAAAGTTGATATGGCTAATGAATGGATCAGCAGCACAAAAAGTTTATCCCATGAAATTTAGGCCTAGTTGACAAACTTGTCTCTGGTTTTTTGTTTTTGTGAATGTCACAAAACATCAAATATTGTCAGCAAAAATCGTTTACAAGCAACACACGTAGCAATAATAAAAATTTTTATTATTGCTACGTGTGTTGCTTGTAAACGATTTTTGCTGTTCATTTAGAACATAGCATGAGCCTCTACCAGATTAGATTATCAAATATGGTCCCACACATTTGCATAATAAAATTTGTACGACGTTTTGGCTATGATCCTCCACTGAAGCACTACGTATGTCAAATATTCATGCACGACTAGGATTGAGTGGACACAGCAATTGACACTATACATGGGGACACATATTTACGTCATTATTACAATCATGGCTTTGCCTTCTTTGCAGAAAGTACAAAGCATGACACATTTATTTTATAGTCAACTCTGTCATACTAATTATGGCAACCCCATTGGTAACGGGAAGTTACATCTGAACAGCTAGGAAAGCACTAACTAACTGTTTCACCAGCTTTCTCTACTTTCTCGTGTATGTAGTGTGTACACATCAATATCTTCCTCTATGAGTGAATATCCATTGCGAATAGCACATGCAAGAATGGCAGTGTGCTTTACTGTATATCATGTGTACACTTTGAATTTCATATGCCGGGTTGAATTTGGCAGTACAATTTTTAATTTTCAGTTTGTGAATTGAAGAATTTCATCATTGCTCCTGGACATTTTACATTTTAGCAGACTAACTAAGTAAAGTAGCTAACTAAAGTGCATCTGTGGATGTGATGTTTATCAGGCAATGTAGACAGAGAGGGTGAAGAGCACCCATCACACAACTCTTGCCAACAACCATGGAGTGTAATGCTAATGAGCACATTCTTTGTGCATGTGAAAGTAGGCAGCATCTCTAAAGAAATAGTGCTATATAAATGCACTCAATTGCACATAAACCACAACCAAGTGTCTACGATATAATACAATACTTTTACAATCTATGATTTTAAGAATTTCGCAAAATGAGCAAAGTTTTGAACATTTTTTCTTGTCAGTAAGTGTTATGCAAGCTGGTGTGTAACATGTCTGAGTTTGTCAATTACACAGCTTGAAAGTAGCGAGCGACTGGAGAAAAAGAACCAAGACCCGGCGCCTGAACTCATAGCCTATGCCCTAACGCGGATCTTGGCACATGGCATACATGGCATGGTTTAACGATTAACTGCAAGTTGAAATGTAATCCCTATGCTTGGCACATCACATGCTCTAAATACCAATGCACAGGTACACCTCAAAGGCTACACAGACAGATAATGACAATGATTAGGTGAATGTTGTGAATGGTTATGAAGTCAGCATTACAATGTTTATTCCTACCTGCAGTAAGGTGTATAGTGCGCTGTGGTGAGCTAGGGGGTGTCTCGGCACTCAGACTGGGCCCAGAAGAGACGGGAGAAGGCACAGACTGCTCTGTGAGTAGTCAAGGAGACACAAAAGAAGTAATAATTGGTACAGTAAATAAAGCATGCTTCAAATATGATATGCATGCTGCTAACAAAATTTATACAAAGGTCCACCAGTAAGTCCAACCATCAATGACACTGTACGTATAAGGAGTAGGTAAATCAGCCAACACAGCGAGGCATCGTGGCCATGCATGATCTAATGCATAGTTTACATGAATGTGTCTGGTGATTTGTCTACGTATATTGCTTATAGGTTATTTATAATGGTTGTGGATTATACTCCTACGTATATACTTAATGTAATAGGCAATTATATATATTGGACTTCAAGTGGACTGTTGACTGGTGATTTGTCTATAATAGTTTATTATTGTAAGGGGGATTATACGTAATACTAATAGGTGATTACATACTGACAGTTGGACTTCAAGTGGATTGTTCAGCAGAGGATGTTGGATAATGGTGGTCTAGATATATATGTGAGACTAAGGAAGAGAGGGTATACAGTCTACAGACAAACATAAAGTACAGATATAGATAATATACATACACACACAGCACAGACGATACGTAACCATTTACTTGGCTCCTCTTTGAATGTGCAACTGAAGGTAAGATCCACATCTGCACCAAGCAAATCAACCTTTAGCAAGGTAGGCTTCACTCGGCTCTCTTCTGGGCTAGTGAAAAGGATCTTGTAGCAGAGACATGGAGGGAAGCGTCCACTGTTGACCTCATCCTCCATGTCTGATTTCGATTTTCCCTTGGGCATTAGAAAATCAGTTTCCTTAACCTAATTTCAGAAATCAAGAAATCCATACATGCTGTAGTCATTAAGTAACACACACAATCATGTGTGCAGCAAATATTCTTCATTTCTGGTACTAACTTGATGCTGTCCTTCAATTGTTGCCATCCAACCAAGACCCTTTGATTCGGCGGCGCTGGCTTTTATGGGCATCTCAGGTGAAGAATAGCTGAATCGGGACACAATATCACTTTTGCCCTTCTGCCAGCCCCTTTGCTTCAACAAAACAGTCATTATCTAAAATGATCATAATTGCATCAAACTGAAGAGTTTAGTAAAATGGTAAATGTGACTAATGCTTCTTACCGTACTCCATTCCAGTGAATCGCACATCAGTTGTATTCTGAAGAATAGAGTTTTATCTGATGGGACGTTGCGTGTCAGTGTGATGGCACTGTACTTGGCTATTGTCTCAACCTTAGTCTCCACACAGTACAAGCAGCGTGGCTGTCGAATTGTTAGGACTCCTACATTAGTATAGGTAGTGAAATCTGCTTCCTCCTCCAGCTCTTCATAAGTGTACTCTTGTACCCCTACTTCCAGTGTGTGTGGAGCTCGGATGAACTTTAGGGTCACATCATCTTCCTTCGGTTTGATGCACCAATGGCAGAGGAAGAGCTGGACAGGCTTTACTAGTGTGCTTCCATCCATGTTGAGGTATACACCCACTGAACCTGGCTTGTACCCAGCGGGCAACACAAAGGGACCATGCAAGATGATTGCATAGCGTATGAATGTCTCCTTTTCCACAGCTCCTGGGGGAAACACTAGTGATGCATCACCACTTCCAAGTTTAAAGGTACCTCCATCAGGAGATATGAGGAGCTGTTTGATGCCTGTAGCCATGTAGCAGAGCTGCTGCAAAAGATTTTCATCTACTATTGAGTGACGATAATATGAACAATTATGGTAACATATTGGTGATACGTAATTCAAACATAATATCTACATGTGCAATGTCAAACGAACCTGTTTCTTCAGCAACATCTGAAGCCAAAGGGACTGGGCCAGCTTCCATCACCTACAGAGAAGTGGCTTTTAAATTTGTTGGCAACTTATCCTGAAGACATATACTTACATAGCACACTTTTGCCCTATAATAGATTTATATATACAGTTCCGTGACAGCAGCTTGCAAACTTCACCAGTATAATCTAAGCGTCTATTCATCTCATGAAAAGAATAAAGTCGATTACAGCGCAACACAATCCTCCCACATTGTTAGATTACGTAATTACTGTTGTATCTTCCAAATGGTTATATAAATGACAAAATTGAACCGAATGGGTACACTCTGAGCATCACTACAGACATTATTCCACTAAATTGATTATGCAAAATACAGAATCTCATAAAATTTAATTTATATTTTACAAAATTTTATTATGACATTATATTCAAGATTAATTCTGTATAGAATTATAAATACGTATGCATGTTCTGGATTTAATTGTACATACCTGGAGAGATGAGAGTTGAGCTCTCAGGGCTGCGATCTCTCTTCGCTGTTCATCAAGAAGCTCCTGGTTTGCAGATAGTTCCTCCTGTGGAGACAAGTGCCAAACAAGTAACACTTTCAGTACACAGAGCTATCAAAGATTGTAAACTGGCCCACCTGCAGAGATTGATATGCCTTGTCTACTTCCTGCCCATTGTCTTTTAGCTCACTGTTCCTTGCAAGTAACTCCTGTTGATTCTCCTCTGCAGTTTGCACTGACTGCTTGCATGATTGGTCATTATACACCTATACATAGATCGTTGAGTTTAACAAATCATGTATGAATAGTAATGTACGTAGGCTGCTATACCATGGTACGGATTACGTGTAACAGAACTGCATGCAAGATAAGAAAAAGTGTGTTATAGGAAGAAAATGTAACCCTAAAACTGTAGAATAATATTCCCTGCCATGTATAACGCATTTTGCTAAATGTTGCATTACTAATGAAGGATAACCGCGGCAAGTTGTGAAAGATTGACATTCTGTATAGGTGATGATGTTCTTGATGCCACCTCACTACAGTCTTTTCATGGAATATATTATGTGCTTACTTGTTCATCAGCCACTTCAATGCCCCTCAACTTCTCCCACAAATGCATTTCTTCTGATGTGAGAGACAGTGTAGACTTGGTTAGGGCAGCCTTCTCCCTAAATTCTTGAGACAAGTCTCGCAGCAGCAGGTGGAACATCACATCACCCTAAAGTGCAGGTTGGCATACTTTACCAGCAGACAGACAGTAACATGAATGCAGTCATGCCATAAGTTTCTTCAGCACATATAAAGACTGTAGTCACATTATGCATATGTACACACACGTGGCAACCCCATATAATTTGCCTTACTCACAACAGTGTCTGCAGCCTTTCTTCTCACAAACTCTTGCCACAGAGACCGCATCTCATCAAGGGTACTTACAAGCTTCCTCTCACTTCTGTCAAACATGGTCTGATTTTCCTGGTGAATATACATATAATTATAATGTAATTCACACATTGCTAACTCCGTGTACACTTTGTCTAGAAGACATCTGGTATTGGTCCCACAGAGACTGAGCTTACCTTGTACTGGTTCCACACAGATTGGCTCAGAGGAGTGTCTTCCTCAGCAAATTCCATCATTTCGGTCTGAATTAAAATACATGCAGTCACAAGCAATAGATACAAACATGTGCACGCAGCTACATGCTAGTCACATACATAGTGGGATATATATATCATAATATTATCTTTTTAATTTTATCACTAACCGCTTTATCCTCCTTCTCCGGAGAAGGTGGTAGTAGAGGCTGGCTCAGGTCAGCCTGGTCCTTCCTGAGGTGCAGTGACGTTAGTTGTGACCTTTCCTGGCTATATTTGTAACAGGGGTCAGTTGCAGGCAAGCTACTTTCCAGCTGCAGAAAATCCAGCTACAAGGAACAAAGCAGCAAAGTGACTGCTTACATACTGATTGTGTATGAAGCCAAGATGCTACGCAATTAGAGCCACACCCTTTTAATCAAATTATTCTCAGCTTCTTCTTTCTTCTGCTGAGCATCTGTATACTTCAGTTCAAGTGCTATACAATCACTTTCCTGTATATAGAAGAATAGCGCTACATAACACAGACATGCATTACACAGAACAGCTGCTGTGGTGACTTTGATATGTAGCAAAGAAAGGAATATGATTACCCATTTTTCTTTTTGCTCCTGCTGCTTTTTAAGATCCTGCTTAAGAGCTGCAATTTCACCTTCCTGCATTACGTAAAGCGTAAAAGCACTGATAAACAGTAGGTAAATTTTCAAGCATGCAAACAATGTAAAGTAGAGTTAAGTCATGCAGTATGTAGCGCAACCATGCAAAAACAGTTGTGAAATCTCTTACCATGGTACTCAGCTTGACCTCATAGTCTTGCCTAAGGGCTTGCTCCTTTTTAAGCTGAAGTTTCAGATCTGCAGTTGCAACATCTGGTTTCTACAGTGAAGAACAACTATTTCGAGTTAAAAACTCATGGGGCTGCTCACCACCCCAACTCAAAACTACGTACATACGTACTTGCTCTAGCTCTCAATTGCTTGTTAGGGTAGTTGTGCACCAGGACCACATCATGAAACTTTATTAGTGCATGCAATCATACATATATGCAAGCACACAGTACCAGCATTCAAACATGCAGGTTTGCACAGGGTTGGCACACTGTGCACCATTAAAACATACAGTCTCAGGCAATAAAACATGTGCACACAGCTACATGCTAGTCACATACATACTGGGATATATATTATTATATTATCTTTCTTATCTTATCACTAACCGCTTTATCCTCCTTCTCCCGAGAAGGTGGTAACAGAGGCTGACTCAGGTCAGCCTGGTTCTTCCTGAGGTGCAGTGATGTTAGTTGTGACCTTTCCTGGGTATATTTGTCAGTTGCAGGCAAGCTACTTTCCAGCTGCAGAAAATCCAACTGCAAGGAACGACGCAGCAAAATGACTGCTTACATACATACATACATACATAGAATCTCATAGAATTTGATCTAAATTTTACAAAACTTTATTATGACATTATAGTCAAGATTAATTCTGTATAGAATAATATATATGTATGGATATACTGTACATACTGATTGTGTATGAAGCCAGGATGCTACACAATTTGAGCCTCACCCTTTTAGTCACATTTTTCTCAGCTATTTCTTTCTTCTGCTGAGCATCTTTATACTTCAGTTCAAGTGCCATACAATCATTTTCCTGCATATTAAAAATAGCACGTACATATATAACACAGACATTTATTTGGTGTCATGACATATGTTGTTGTTTTGAGATCTTTACCCATTTTTCTGTTTGCTCCTGCTGCTTTTTAAGATCCTGCTTAAGAGCTGCAATTTCACCTTCCTGCATTACGTAAAGCATTAAAGCATGATTTGTGTTCTATGTAAAGTTATATACGTAGGTACAATCAGACACTGTAAAAATGATGGTGGATTGAAGTGACCAGTAGTGGATTAACACCAACACTGATTAAACTATCAGCAGTGGGTCAATAGTAGGGGCTTCAGCCAATGAGCAGACAAATACACATATACGCTATGGGGTTGGGCTCAAACAATGTAAAGCAAAGTTAGGACGTGCAGTATGTAGTGCAGCTATGCAACACGGCTCAGAAATCTCTTACCATGGTACTCAGCTTGACCTCATAGTCTTGCCTAAGGGCTTGCTCCTCTTTAAGCTGCAGTTCCATATCAGTAACTGCAACATCTGGTTTCTGTAATGAAGAACAATTGGCATGACCTGTTAAATTATACATATATAATGGGGATATAAGGGCTGACAGGAACAGTGCTCCAGTCTTCGTCTTCTCTGGGTCTTTCCCAATGAGCAAGAAACTCTACACATATGGTTGGTTAAGACACACAAAGCATGTACAGAGCAGAACTTGACAGTAATGCATGCACAAGATATACAATGTCCGTGCTATGGCTGTCAATGACTGGTGGTGTGACAACTACGTAGATGGGCATCGGCTAACATTGATTTTGCCCTACAAACCATATCTGACTGCAACAATAGATCCAATGCCGTAGGCAAAACGCTAAAATCTATAGCTACATATGATGGTGTGAAAAACATATATTTAGGGAACCTGTGAGTGTGCTCTCAGACCAAAAGACAGTCAGTCACAGTGGGCGGCTAATAATTCATAGCTTGACTGTTTTCTCCCAATTATACCAAGCTATTTTCTAAACAGGACCAGTGAAGCAGGTCAGACTAGGCCTGGAGATGATAGTGGTTGTTCACAGGACAGAGATGTAGATGCCTGACAGTAAGATGAGTGATTCAACTTACACGAGTTGAGAACCCAACACACTAAAGTAGAAGATACACAACAGCAAAACAAACTAGGGTCTTGGAAGGGACACTAACACCTCTACAAAGGACAGATACATAATATATATAATAGCTGGATCCCAATGCTGCTTCTGCTATTGCTCCATTGTATACACATAGTAGCCACAGCTGTGTATTAACTGTGTTGTACCTGGATTCTTTTTGTTGATATCTTGTAAGTACTTGGGAGTAGCAGCCAACTTGAGTTTGCCGGAGAACACATCTAATGGTTCAATCTTGAAGGTTATCAGATACTCGGGATAAGAGTGATCGCTGTCATATGTGATGTACACAGTGGATCCGTTGGTCTCCCCTTGGACACTGTCGTACCTCCGCTGCACCTCCCCCTCCCCCTGGCCAGTGCCTTCACACAATGGAGGGACCTGAAACCTCTGTGGGGCACTGCGGAAGCTTGCCCCAGTCAGCACTCGTGCCACCAGCATCTGCTGGTAGCCATCCCTTGTCTTGTGGCTGTAGCCAAGTGAATACGCGGAATTCACTGCAAAGTAGTTCCCTTTGCCCCACAACCCATCACGGCTGTAACGCATGTCAAATCCTGAGTCGCCTTCATAAATCTGCTCAGGTCTTGTATCTCGTGTTCCGTGATACAGCATTTTCTCTCCACTGCTCTGCAGTGTGTGATCATCCTCTAGTTGCTTCTTCTTATTCAGGTACTTTCTCCACAGCAGTTTGTTTTGAATACGCTGAATGTGATAAACACGAGCTAAAGAGAGCGACATTTGGAAGTGGGACTTTCTCTTATCAAACTCTCTACTCACTGGATCCACATAGAAGACCTGACATTCCATGGACTGCATCTCCCAGTTCTTAGGAAAGCCTACATGCACCACAACAAATACATTTTGATTGCATATGCAGACATCAAAGCAAATAAACATTTCATAATGTTATATATGTACATATGCCATAATTCTGTTTGCCGGTCAACTGTTTTCACCATTGTCTATCCTTTATCCATGACGATTACCTATTAGCATTTAACCAGTACATGTTAACGGAAAACTGGTAACCAATAGTGGTTTTCAATCTATGCACCTCAGTGTACTCTGCACTATTGGATACACTGCCATTCGGAGACACTTGTGAAGATGCAGCAATTCAGAGATGCTTCAGGCCGTATGAGTTCCGCTTGAGCATCACTACTGTAGCAAGTACATCAACACACTATATCTGTTAATAAAGGAGCATGGTGATCGACCATGCCATTCTCTGACCTAGGCTTTTGAGATGGTTGGACAATTATGGTACCTTCCAATTGTAGGGACACCCGTCATAGAAGGACAGAAACTGGATTTAAACCACCCAAACAACTCTTTACAGCAGGATACAGCTACGTGTGGTGGAATTCCCCATGGGTATCTACTGTACCTGTATCCTTGTTGACTTCTTCCACTGACTTGGGAATAGCTGCTAGCTCCAGGTTGCCAGAGAAGACTTCCAATCGTCTAATCCTGCTAAAGAACTGTGTTGTGGCTGTGAGTGTGTTGTTCACTGTGACACTAGTGTGAGTGAGGCAGGGAGGGCCTTCACTGGGGTCAGGGTACCAGCAGCAGCCACGGTGCTCATTGACAAGACTCACATACTCCTCCAGACCCTTGACCTCCTGGGGGCACTCTGGGTGCCTCTGCAGTTGCTTGTAGAGCTCAACAATGTCATTGGAAGATTGGAGGTCGCGATGTAGGCCACAGTAGTGGAAGAAGATGGCTTTCAAGCTCTTTTCAACTGCCCCATGACATAAGAAGCAAACGACACTGGGAAATTTGAACTCTGCCAGTGCTTCCCCTTCAGCAAAGAAAGCAGCTCCCTCTCTTGCCTCCCTCTTTGCAGCTTGCAAGTGCTGGGCCAGCTGGAGGTCATTCTCTGCCTGAACGATCCACATGACGGCATCCATTCCGCTTGTACTAGCTCTTTCCAATCGGCCAGTTTCCATTACATGGCTCCATACACTTTCAGAGCCCTCTTGTCCCATTGCAGAAGCACATGTGCTCCAATTAAGATACAAACCAGTGAGATGGGAAGTATCCATGCACTTCAAAAGATGTACAATCTTATCTTTCCTAAAAAGGATGCTACTAATGAAGGCCAGACCTTCCCCTGTGGGTTTGGCAGCTTTCAAGATAGACCCTAATCTTTTCACAAGGCCTCCACACATCTGCATTCTGTCAGCTGGCTGGTAACACACACAGCAGAGGTAGTGAAGGTGAAACAGTATCCTTTCAAGAGCAAAGCACATCTGCTTCACTGAACGGATCGTCAGTGCTGAGTGTACAATGTGCTCCAGATCCTTGTCAAAGCTGGACTCACTGATAGGACAACAGAGCACTTTTGGTCCTTCCTGCGTCATGTGTACACTGCCAGAGAGTAACATTCCAACTTCGCTCTCTGTGGACTGCCTGCAAACCACCAAGCTACTTTCTTGTATTGTCTTCTGTGGGGACACCTTTAGTTGTAGCTGTGGAGGGAGTTCAGGTGTGACACCAACCACCCTAGCACAAATAAAGGTGGCATCGGGCTGACAATACTTGACAATGTCATTCACCTTAAAGTCAGAGAAGAACAGGAAGTCAGCATCACAAGTTAAAGTTGCTGGAATCCCAGGAAGAAATGGGGCGGAGCCTACATAACTGAGGAGACCATGGTTGTCCAGAGCCTGCTCAAACTGAGAGGGATGGCTGCAGCTGAGCATGGCCGACAGGTGAATGGACTCCACTGATGGAGGCAGTATCTTACTCAACTCTTCTGCAAAGTAATTCAGGAGCTGCCAGCCTTGCCCTTTTCTTGAGTGAGATACCATAAACAGGGTACTCTCGTGAAGCAGACAGGAGGATGGCTGTGTGCTGCCCTCAACCAGTTGTCCCCTGTAGCTCAGTGTGGTTGTAAGGTCATTTACACACATGAAGCGAAGTTGCTGAACCTTCAGGATTGCATCTTCTTCTTCCTTTATTGGCTTACGCTTGGTTTTGTTGTGTATGATGCGGCACACACCACTCGCAAATTCACTGGACCTCACTAGACTTCTTACTCTTTCAATGAAGCTGCATCCATGACCCAGGCCCTGCTTTCTCCCAAACAGCTCATACATGCATTGGTTGTTGTCATCCTCAATGTATGGGTCAACCACTAAGGAGACTTCATCAGTGAGGAACTTCACTCCAAGACAGCGAGGCAGAGTTACTAGTCCCGTCTGTGGCTCCGATGGAGGGAGAGACACATATTTCACAAGTCCTTCAGGAAGTCGTCTTTGGATCCATGGGGCATCACTGAACACCAGTTGATCAGATGAGGCAATGTCACCGGTCTCTGAAGGTAACGGAATGGGAAGGCAAATGCTCCCTTGAGCAGCCTCCTCATCTTCCCTTGCAAGTGCCACTAGAGCTTTGTAAGCTACCAAGCTCTGCTGCCTCTGTAGTGGATCAAGCACCGATTTGGTCTGCATATCTTGCAACACCTGCAATGCATGGATGTAGTGGGTGACATCGGGATATTGCTTTAGACCCAGTACTGCCAGCAAGGGATGAAACTGCTGAAGAGAGGCAGGGAGAATCTGGAGGTGAGGGGAGAGGCACTGCTGCTGGCTGGTAGGAAGGTGCTCCACTAGTTCAGATCCCTTCGCTAGCCAGAAGCCTTTGCTGTCTGAACGTTCAAGAAACACACACTTAGTTGTGAAAAGTTTCCTCTTCACCAACTCCTCATTTTGGCTAAGCCTTGCACAAATATACTTGTAATGTTCAAAGAAGATGTCCCTAAACAGTTGACTGAGTTGGATGAAGGTGCTTGTTATAGAGGAGGCTGTTGCTGCAAGGTCACAGAGCTGGAGAAGATTGTCACAGACAAGTGCTATTGTGACAGGCTGAATGCCCAGACATGATACAATGGAGTCAGTGAGACCTTTTGCATTGAACTTTCTGGTGATGACATGGGCTTGTAACCCAGCCACCACTGACGTCTCATACTGCACTTCATTTGGGCATGACACTGAACCTTGAAATGTGATCCTTTTTGGAAACTCCCTGACTTTGACTCCCACCGTTGGCAACAGTTTCACCTGTAACAGCTGACTGGATATCTCTGCAGGAACAAATGGCAGTTTGGATGCTTCACCGAGGAACTGTGTCATTTCCCTGCCCAGTTGTCCACTCGTAGGACTAGTACTTTGAAAGAACATAACTTTGGCCATAAAACTCTCCAACAGTACCTCAGCTGCATCAGTGGAGTAACGTTCGGGAGACTGGCAGAACTCCCTCACACACTTGAGCCACAGGCTATTGTCAGGTATTCTCTGCAGACCTAGCTGTCTCAGCAGGACAAGCTGTTCATGCTTGTTCCAAGGTGGAGGTAGTTGGCGATTTGCTGGAAGAAAGCGCGACACAAATGGTTCTTTGGGATCAAGGAATGCAGACACCTTCTGCAGATTTCCTCCAGTTTCAATGAAAGCTTTCTCTCTGAGTGCATTCATTAATGCATTGTGTTCACCAGGAGGTAGGGTCACCCTGCAAGAATTGCATAAAAAAAGCACCTGCTTCACCTTAGTGTTTGTTGGCATTCGGTGAAGATGAGGAATGACTGCAGTTTGGTAGAAATCGGCAATGCTTAGAACTTGCACACCAAGGCTTTGAAAGAAGTTGCGACATCTGTTAACACAGTATTCCTTAGCAGTGATGAAGATGATCTGCAACACGGACTGCACAGCTTCCAGGCCCTCCAAATTCACACCTGTAGGTAGCAGAAACACTTCCTTGGCCTTGTCAATGGGCCTACCTTTGTCACTCCTGCATCCCAGGATGCTGTAAATTGGAAGACACTTCAATCGTTGTACTGTCGCAGTGTCAGCCCTCCTTAGCAGCTGTCCTTGGCTGATGAAGGCAATGAAATCTGCTGCCTCTTCCGCAGTTATAGTGATCTCTGAAGGGAACTGGGAGCAATACTTGAGCAGCTCAAGTATGTTGTCTGGAGTTAAGGACTTTGCCAAAAGTTTGTTGACCACCATGAGTACTTGCTCATGCTCCTCTTGTGTGAGTCTTACCCCAGCAAAGTTCACAAGTGGAACTCCAAGTTTGTCCAGCACAATGAAGAGACTCTTGCTCAGTACAAAGTTGGCCTTGCACACAGGCAGTAATACCCTCTTGCGAGGGTTGGACATTTCAGCAGGAATTACTGCCACATTGCTGAAATACAGTGTCAGTAGACGAACAGCACTGTCAACATCTAATTTTGCACTGGTACCATGCCGATGGGTGCTCTTGGAAATGATCCAGCTCCAAAAGTGTGACAAAGTGGGAATGTGGTTCTGGTCTAGCAGTACAGGGTTACCACCTTTAGGCAGCTGGATGTGTTGGGCTATATACTGTGGAGGTACAGGAATCACAACATCTGTTTGAAACGATTGAGGTATAGAAATCCTTGCAGACAGAAAGTCTACCCATTTCTCCTTGGGTACAAGGCTAAGATCTTTGTTGTTTGGCAGAAACTTTGCTGTGTCGACCAGTGACAGGATTCCGTCATAAGTCAGCATGATGGGCAGTCCTTTGATGCCATCAAGAGTCAGCAGCAGTGAAGTGCTAAACAAAAAGCTCCAAATGTGCTGAATCTGGTCCTTTAATACTTTTTCAAACTCCTTCATTTTAGGAACAATGTCCTCCTTTAAGAATGCAATCACCAAGTCACGACTGACAAGGGTGGGCTGACCAAGAGCATCATCTGCACCTCTAAGTTGATCATATAACCAACTGGGGGCATCTGTAACCCTGAACCCCAACTCACGCAGTGCTTGACTATGATTGTCATCAAAGCAGAAGTAGCCATTGGGTTCTTTACCTCCACGCCTGAGAGCCAACCAGTTTGGCTTCATGGGTGGGGACATTTCAGATATCTTAGGCTTCACGGACAGAATTACTGCATTGTCAGCCAGAAGGTATTTGTAGGTCATCTTCACCACATTGAATGCAGTGACGGGTTTGGAACTAGCATGGTGAGAAATGGCTGGAGGCTGCTTGGGAAACAGCTTGTAAAACCAGGCTAGTCCAACCCTGGTGGACACCAACATGGCACAGTAGTGGAGCAACGTTGAGTAGCACTGTGCCAAGATACTCTCTGTCAGACTCTTGTTCCACTCCCTCAGAGGCCCTTCCTGAGTGTGCTGCAGGTGTCTGCGGGATGGATCTACCCAGAAGTGGCCATTGACATGAACTGGCAAGTGGGAAGGGTTGTCATCCAGTGGAAGGTACACAAATACTTGGCCTTCTCCTTCCTTCAAGTTTCTGGATGTGGAGGCAGCTACCCCGGCTACTGGTAGTAGGGATTGTCTGTGTCCCTCATGCAAGAGTTCCTTGGGTACGTGCTTGCTGCCAAACTGCTTACTTACAATCCAGTCGTTGACCTTCCTCACACCTTCAGCAGTCTGAATCTCCACTCCCAGAGTGTACACTGTTGCAGAGTTGTGAGAAAGTGTCTTTGCTTTATTCACGTGCATTGTGTGCTGTGCAAACAACTCCGGGGAGCTGAGAAATATCCGAGAAACAGACGCACTGGCAGATGCAAAGTGCGAGATGGGTCTTCCAGTGGCTGATACTTCATAGACTGAGATCCTCCTGATGTTGTTGAGAAATACAAGCATTTGAGGTGCTTCACCCATCAACTGCTTGGACAGGGCCTGTAGCCTCTGTACGGTCATTGCACACCCGCGAGTCAGTTTGGACTGCCACTTCAGATCAGGATTGCAACGTGTCAGCGGTAGGCGAAATATGGTGAAGCCTTTCTTCCACTGAGATGATAGGTCTTCAAAGCTTCCTGGAACACTTGCCGCCATTTCAGGGATAAGGTCAGCCAAGAAGGGGCTCATCTGGTCGTTCATGTGTTTCAGTTGCATCTTTGGTGTGGTTCGCCACATTCTTCCAGGTGTGTCCTTCGTTACACACAATCTGTTTGGGTCCAGGAGGCAGAAACACTCAGGGTCTCCTCCTTCACCAAAGGAGATGAAAGTAGGTGTGTCTGTTACATGGTAGGCCACATTGATCCCAATACCAAAGCGACCAATCTTGTCTGCCTGACCAGTCTTTCCACCCCCCCCCAATCTTGTAATTCCACGAAGATCCTCCTCACTGAAACTGCGGTTGTTGAAAACCAACAAAGAAGGCATTTTCTGCAGTTGTCTCCAGTTGGCTTGTTCAGTGAAGAGGAGTGAATCAGGATAGTTTGCTCTGTGGTCAATCACAAAGGCTATCTCAGTTGCTCCTGCATCCTCTGCATTCTGAACAAACTCTCGGAATATGGAGATGTTTGGCTCATACTGATCGAGAATCCCATTTAATCTATCGGTCAGGTCTTCCTGCTGACCAAAGTCTTGGCCACTGAAAAACTCATCACTCACCATCTGGCTGCATGCATGGTCCAACAGGTCAGTGACTCCCAAAGCAGTGGCAGTGGCAAGCGGAACATCCTTGTGCAGGAAGAAGGTCCATCTTCCTGCTACTTGAAGAGGCACTTGAACATCTTCTCTTGCACAGGCAAGCACCTCAGGAGAACGTAGTACACACTGGTTGTCAGGCAAAAAGATTGGCTTTAGACCACCTTTGCTAGACTTGGCCACCGTTGTGGCCAACGCCACTACACAGTTCATTAGGTTCTCTTCCATCTTTCCTTCCTTGAACACTTCCTTCATTTCTCTTAATTTTGCTGCACAGAACTCAGCATTGAGGTTGTCAGCCACTCGTAACTTCTTAAATAGAGTCCAATGTTTTGCATTGGGCTCTGAAAGAGCAATGATATATGGAGGTGCTGTAACATGAGTGTAACGCACAAGCTGATTGGGCCACAGAAAGCTTCCATCCTGCCAAATGACAGGCTTCCCAAGCAGCTTTTTCAGAGTCGCTTCCACTGCTTTATCTGAAGTAAGAGCATGCCGAAGGAAGTCATATACAGATGGCATCCAATCTGTCAAAAATTCTCTTTCCTTCTCAAACTGAGCATTGCTGTGCTCCCCGCACTGCCTCCACCAGTCAGCAACAGACAACAGGTGTTGCACTACATCAGGTACTTCAGGAGAATGCTTGAAATACTGGGAGAAGAGCTCCTGGATGTAAGGAGTGCATGTGCCACTATCTACTGCACAAGCCACAGTGAAGACACTTCCAATACAGTCAGCAGCAAACAGGTCACAAGCAGCTCCTACAGGATCCTTAGCTTGGTGCCAGGGAATTGTGGTGCCCTCTGGACGACCCTGAACTGGAAGGAATGAAACACTGGAAAGCTTCCTGACTAGTGTCTTATTCTGCTCTGACTGACGTGCTTCATGTCTGAAGTGAAGCTCAATATACTTCAGTAAGCACTGACTTCTCATAACTGTTTCAGCGACTGAGTGTTGGGACAACACACACTTGGCACACTCAATGATGTCACAGTGCCTGAGGTAGTTTGTTGCCATGCCAAGTTTCACTAGAGCACTGTGACTTGCTTCATTGTTAATCAAATCCTGTAGGGGAAACTTATCTTCATTTCCTTTGAACAGAGCAAGAAAAAGCTTGTTTCGTGGATCAATGAGCTCACTGGCCTTCTTCAATTGCTTTCCAGACTTACAAGGAACGCATGCCACATCTGTCAGCCGAACATGCAGCCAGTTGTGCTGCTGGCACAATGCATCAAACATGGACAAGATGACCATTATTTGACTGTTCCTGAGGTGTACATCTAGGCTCTGTAGGTTGGGGAGCAGTACATGGACACAGTACTCCTTGAAGGGGACCCTACGAAGACCGGCAAAGTCTTGTCTCCATCTGAAGGCTTGTACCAATTCATCAGGGAGAACAGACATGGGATAACCTATTTGCAGCATGATTTGAATCACCTGGTCAAGAAAGGAGTCTCCGTTTGCACCATTTTGAAAGTGCATCCTCTTGAACTCTTCACCTAGCACGCACACATCTGAAACAGACTCCCAACTTCCTTTGCCTTTGAAGCATCTCACTACTTTAGATTTCTCCTTGACAAGACAGTCCCGAAATGAAGAGATGAGTCTTCCTGCAAGTTCTGCTGTTGCTGTCTGACCTAGAGGCCAAATGTTGTAGTAGGCTGCTAGTGAGGTTCCTGATGGAGAGAGGGAATGCGTAAAGTGCAAGAGAAGATTGATGCAGGCCCTCACAACAGCATCTTGAATGAGAATGGTGTTCCAACTGTTTTCATCCTGGAGATCCTTAAGGCTTCTTCTGTCAGTGGATATGTCAAAGCATCCGTTGATGTGAAAACGCAGAGGAGACACAGGAATGGAGAGAGGCAAAAAGGAGAACACTCTTCCCTGCTCACAGTAGCCAGGCACACCCTCTGCAGTGATAGGAAGGGCAACCTCAGCAAAAGGGACCAGCCCATCCTTTGCACTCTGTGGTGAGGCTGCAAGGTCCTTGCTCTTCCCAGTGCCCAGAGCAGACGAGACAACCCAGCTCTTCTTGTCTTGCGACTTTTCAGTGCAGTTGTTGACAGTGATGGTACATTCCTGGGAGCTTGTGTTTTGTCCCTTTCCACTTTGATGTGACGCCAGAATGTTGACCCTTGGTGTAGTCAAGGTCTTATTTATAGTCAGGATGTGTTGCATGTCAGATGGAGAGGCATTTTCATGCAGTTCAAACAGCTCTACTGTTAGCACATTCTGAAGGAACAGTGGTATCATGTGGGCGGCAGCCACCAGTGACTGCACAAGGTTGGCAATGTTATCTCTGTGGTAATGAAGTCCTGGACCTATTTCACTGCTTCGCGAAGTGTACTCATTTCGAAATGGAAATCTGAACAGGGTACCTCTGTACTCTGTTGCCTGGGGCTGCCTAAAGGAGCAGCCAAAGATGCCCTCAAAAGGCTGCACTTGGTCTGCATAGCACCTTAGCAGATCCTCCCTCTGCTGCACAAAATCAAACCAAACACCTGGTTCACCATGCGATACAATGCCCTGAAGATAACTACAGTGAGGATCGAACATGGTTATCCTGTTGCGGCTGACAAAGCTGGGAACATCTGTCAGCTGGTATGTGGCGCAGAAACCAACACCGAATCGACCGATTTTGGTCGGGTCATCTTTCTTAGCAGCACCAGCAAGTTCACAGATGTTGTCAAAGTCACTGTCACTGAAAACACTGTCATTGTAGGCATACAGTGCTGGGCCCTGCCAGTGTTTCATGTTTTCGCTGAAAAGGTAGCCTGTGTGGATAGGGTGCTGTCTCCAGTCGAGGAGGAACTTGATCTGTGTTGCGCCAGCATCATCAGCATTCTGAATGAGCTCCTTAAACACATCAATGTTGTCCTTATAGTCTTCGATGATTCTTCTCAGGCGTCTTGTCAGAGGTTCATGCTGGCCTTTCTGCTGAAAGTGTATCTTGAGCGCCTGAGGTCTTCCAATTCTGCTTGAGAGAGGAGACACACCCAGTGCTGTAGCAAGTGCAGGGGAGATCTCAGAGTGCACTAGAGGCCCATAGTAGCCACTCAGACCCTTCTCATTCCACTGCCTGTCATCATACACACACTCTTGGGGAGAGACAAAGTGACCATCTTTTGTTGGAAGGAGAATGGTGCCTTTTAAACGCTCCCTGTTGGAGTTGTTTAGAAGCATGCGTGCCACTTCAGTCAGACACCTCACAATGGTGTAGATGTGTGTCTGTACCAGCTCGGGTTTACCCTCGACATCACCTTTGATGGCATGCAATGCTTGAATGCAGTCATTAACATCAGACGACTCTCTCACTCCACACCTTAGCCAAAACTCCTTACCAAGGGACTGCAAACCCATCTCCATAATTGATGACTGTAGAGGAAATCCTGGAATCGGTTCATATGCCACCTCACTGGCTCTGTGAAAGTGCCCCAAGTTGTGATTCCAAATGAATGGGAGCTTGCTCTCATGTAGCAGGTGACAACCTTGAGGAAGCATATGGAAGTAGTTATACACTTGGATCATACTTTCCCAAATGATTCTCTTCAGGGTATCACACTTCTGGATTCTGTCTTGCAATTCCACCAAGTTTGCAACATGACTCAAGACATCTTTTGGCTGAATGGCCTTGAATGAAGCAGCAACATCAGGGTCATCTGCTCTGAGCTCTGTGTACTCCTTGGAAACAATCGGAAGAACAGATCCTACAATGGCACTGGAGTAAATGCCCTTTGGCAAGCACGTTTCCTTGGGGCAAACTGGCACTGTACAAAATTCCTTTCCCTTCCAGTGCAGGTCGATGAGTTTGTACTCTGATGGAGGAGGGTCACAGAAAAGGTATGGAATGTGCTTTGTTCTGTGCAAGGCATCCTTCATGTGGCTGCTAACAGTGTGGTTGCTGACTAGGCTGAAGAGGTGAACTGAGCGATCACGGGCAAGTTTGGCATCTACCTCTGCTAGTTTTGCTACTGAACGGGCCCTGTCCACCATGAAGCTGCTAAATCTCTCCTTGTTGCTTGTTACATCTGACCACCGCTGTAGGCCCAGAAGCAAAAGCTTGGCCAAAATGGCGAGGTCCCAAAAGTCAGAATGCGGAAACACTGCTTCGCTTGCAGTGTAAAAGGCCTTCAATACCTCCACATCAGATGGTCCAAACAGTTCACTTGGCTTGTACATGTTACAATCTCCAACCACATTGGAAAGCAAGAACCTAGTGCTAGACAGAATAGTACACAATTCACGATCATTTGCATCACACTGGGATAGCAACCACACCAACATGGTGTTCTTGTGGCTAATGTCAGAAACTTGCTGGACCCAAGGTAAGATGTGCTGGGACACAATGGAAACTAGAGTGTCTGGTTGTCGTTGCATTAACACAGACAGGTGCTTCACATTTTGACTGGTAGTTTTCAGGGTGACAGATGATAGGTGGGTGTGAGAAGGGAAGTTGAGGTTCGGCTGAGGGAATATCAAAGAATCTGAAGTGTCTGCATCCAGAGCCACAAATACACCTGGCTCTGCTGTCTCATACAGGGGCAGAGACTTCAGAAAAGCAATGAATGCAGGTTGAAGGCTCTCTGTCAGAGCGCCACACAGGAAGACCGATAGTTCTCGCTTCTCCTCAACTTGCAAGCCTTGCAACTTGCTGCAGGTAACACTAGACAATCTCTGCAAGTATGTCAAGAGGTGTACTGGTGTGAAGAGAGGAAGGAAACAGGAAAGAGATGAGGGACGTGCTAACTCGTAGTGGTGGAAGTGAGAGTAGTTCTCTATTATGCGACATCCCAGCTTCTTTGCTATCAGGCAAAGCCCTTCACTGACCGAGTCCTGCCAGTTCACTCTCATGATTGACCCATCCTTCACTAAGGGCAGTAGAAGATTGCCTTCTGCGAAAACTTCTCTGCCAAGTGAGAGTTCAGGCACTAGAGGCAAACCGTACACATCATTCAAGTCAACATCAGGTTGGAGTAACCACTGCCAGATGTTAACTAGACACTGCCTCTTGGGCTGCCCATCCACACCAGGCATCCACTGCTTTGCCACCCCCTTCGCGGCACCCCATGATGCCAGGGACTGTGGCAGTAGGGAAGTGCACACTTGTTGCTTAGTGGGAATTCTCAACTGTGACTGCTGACATTCAGCTAGATTCTGAAATAAGTGGCTTATCTCATCTGGGAGTGAGCGGCACAATATCTTGTTACTGAGTCCGCAAAGAATACTTGCCGTTAGGTCATCCTGAATGACGTATATCTGGTCTTCTTCCTTGCCATTCGTCGTCAAGATCGCTGGAGCACACTGCCGATCTTCCAAAGGGATAACAGGTAAACCAAACAAAGCCTCAGGGGGGAGGCTTGGCAGCAGGAAATTCAGAAGCAAAATTAGCACTTTCGGCTTTTGCTTCAAGCGGCGTGCAGCCTCACTGGAACACTGGACCAGCACACTGTGCACAATCTGAGGAGTCAGGCATCGAGGGAGCCAGTCAGTGTGAATGGACTCCACAATGGTCTGAGGAAGGAATACCATGGCCACACCCAAATCCAATAGAAGAGAAGCAAGAGGGTGCATCTCCTTGTGCAGTGCAAATACAGCTTTCTTGCTGTTGACCCAGGTTCCACCGTTCACTGGAGACCAGAACACTGGTAGATCTGCAGCTATCAGCATCCTCAGTAGGGAGGAGTCAGTATCAAGAAGAAACTGCCACACATGGACGTTGCGGAGTTCTCTCAACAAGGGCCACATGGCATACGCTTCTGGGCACTCAATGCTGCCAGTACTAGATGCAATAAATCTGAACAGCATAGCATGGGTAACTATGGCCAGAGCATATGTTGGAATCAGCAGCTCTTGCACTAGCAAAAGATTCCACCAAGCCTCCCTGTCACTTTCCATCTCTCCCACTGGCCACTTGATGCGCTGTCTGTCGTCCACTGGGATGAAGTAGCCATGTATGTTCACTGGCAGTCCAGTGGCTTGTGGGAGAGGAAGGAAGCAGAAGGCCACACAGTCAGTAGCCCTGCATATCTGGTCTGATGGCAGTGAATGGACTGTGGCTGAGCTGAGATGGCTCTGCAGTTCATCAATGGCCTCTTGCATAATTTGTCGTCCTTGAATTGCACTGAGCTTTCTAACCTTAAATGATACTGAAGTAGGAAGGTAGGCTGCAGTCCCAACCCAAGGGGACACTCTCAGCTCCTTTGCCAAGACTTTCAGCTGGCTGTTCTCACTGCCGAGAGTCTGGCAGATGATCCAGTGGTACACCTGAGGCTTGTTGGTTACAGAGGTGGGCCATTCTACCAACACAGTGCATGGGTAGATGACTGACACAGAGTGACCATAGTCATCTGCAGAAGCCTTTTCCATCTCTTCTTGTGCCTTCAGCACTTCATTGCAACATGAGTGATCTAGCGACACCTTACCTTTCAGCTCCAGCATGGGCTTGGCTTGTCCACCATCACTCCTACTATAGATCTCAATGCAAGTGACGTGTCTGAGGAAAAGAAGAATCCGGCTTGCTTCTCTTTCGAGACATGAACAGAGCTCTTTTAGCACCTGAGGAGCAGATGCCTTCTTTTCAGAGATGAAGGACTCCTTTGTGCGAAACGGAAAGCGAAAGAGAGTTCCATCATAGCTTTCCATGTCGTGGGAGAACCCAAACAATCCATCAAAGGGTTTGAGATGATTGTAATGCCGATGTCGCAAATGGTTGAGGGTGTGCTTCAATCCTGTGCGTTGGCTCCCATCGTCATTTCTTTCATTGATGAAATGGGTGTGTGGATCAAGTATGCCCATGTACTCACCACTTAGAATGACTGGCAGATCTGTGAGGATGAGAGCAACGCACTAGGGATAGGTTATGCCTACTCTTAAAATTGAGTTTTACTGAAAGCATTATGCCTTGTAATGCATGCACAATCAGATTACACATTGAAACTGTCTTGAGCAATATCTAAACTACGTACAATAAAAATGAAAGGAGAAATTGAAATTTACACATTGACGTTGGTTTAGGGCCTTGGCTGATGCAGTGCATGCTTGTAAGTGGTGAAGGGAGACCAGTCCCCCTTTCTTTGTGTATCACAGTGCACAGTACCATCACGAAAGAGTGGCTAGACATGCATGCACTTGATTTCATTGCGTCAAAAAGACAAATTTTCCAGAAAAAGCAACTTTCAAGTGAAACCCATACAGCATCTCCTTCATTTTGAAGTGCATTGTACAGGAGGTGGCTGTGTGGGAGGTGGGAGTGGATGACAAAAAGATTTGGTGTAGGCTATTGGTTGTAAATTTTGCAGGCATATTGCAGCTCAGTCTATATAAATTACTTTGGGTTGCAGAGAAGGATATGAACCACAGTACAAAATAAGGAACATTATAGCCAGCAAAATGGCTAAAGTGCATTTAGGGGATGATGTGAATGCACAAGAGGAAGTAACCCTTGAGCTACGTCAGTTCAACATTGGAGGTTGAAACAATGTGCCCTGGTAGGCAGAAGAGGTCAGCTAGCTGGAGAAAAGCCTACGTATGCAATGCAATTGCACAACCTATCATTAGTGAAGCACGCAATCAGAGAAGCTGCAACTGAAGTCGTGCATACATGTGCCTGTCACAATACCAGGACAACAAACTATGTACATTTGCTTTCTCCCACTTGCCATGTGCGCAGTAGACCTAAGCCTCTATATATGTATCTGCAGTGGTAGCACATACATAACACAAATGTAGTACTACAATACATATTCCTCTTAACCATTCATAATTGATGGCAATTGCTACACACATTACTTCCACGTTTACGCAATATACCTGTAATGTGGTGAACAGACTGAAATCCAATTCCAAATCTCCCGACCTTCATCTTGTCCTCCATTTTCTTGCTCTGATAAAGTTTCCCAATATTGCTCCAGTCCTCCTCCTTGAACGTGGCATTGTTCCACGCCAACAGAGCTGGGCCCTGTACAGGTTTGAGGCTGTCCTTCACCAGACCTTCAAATGGGTAGCGCTGAGGGTCCACTACAAATCGAACAGTGCTAGCGCCAGCATCATCTGCATTCTGAACAATTTCCTATAGAACACAGAATGATGAAACAGAAGGAGGTGCACAATACTTGGTTGACATGTTTGCAGAGTAACAATGAATTGTGTGGTGATGGTACGTACTGTACCCATTGGTATAGACTATAGATTATTGTGATGTGTGGCAATAATCACTGGATAATTACGCCAAACCTAACCAGGTCAATACAAATTGATTCCTGGTCAGGGGGACCGAAGTCCTATTTATGGCAACCAGTGATCGCCTCCCCAGTCATCCAACAAACAAAGATGGAAGAGCCACCTGGTTAGGTTTGGCGTAATTATCCAGTGATTATTGCCACACATCACTATATATAGCCTCACACTGGGCTTCAGTGTAATAATCCCCATCCTATAGATTATTGTGTGTAAATTGTATTGTTCTTCACTCACTTTCAGAATCTGTCCTTCTGTGTACTTTCCTAGTAAATTCTTAATAAACTCAGTCAATGGGGGCACCGTGGTGCCAAAGTCTACAGAGGACAGCAGAGCAAGTGAGACTATTGAATAAGACATACCACAGAGACCAACATCACACTATGATAAACCATACGCCAGTATATGTTTGTGTGTGAGCTGAAGTGAAATGTTAAGTGCTGTGACAGTGTGATAACATAGAGCATGCAAGCAGCATGCATAAAATCAGTTGCATATACAGCCCCCCTCAGCTGACTTCTTGGCACATGGTGTCTACACTAGCTGAGGTATAGGACAGAACACATGAATATTGTCCACTACATGAAGAGGTATATACCTAAGCAACCTTGTGGCACTGTTGACACTACTGTTGGTTGGTTAACCGATAAGTGTGAGCTAAGTAAACTTGTAATATGGGATTGCCTAGTGTGCATGTGCCAAAGGTCAAAGGTCACAGGTCTGCACAATATAAACAATGAACAACATGAGTGAACAGTGAACGATATGTTGGCACAGTTGTAGGCTACATATAGTTAAAGTGCCCTCAATTGACTTCTTGGCATAGGGTGTCCATACTAGCTGATGCATAGTAAGCACAGAACAAATGAATAATGTCCGCGAGGCATCTAGGTACCTAGGCAAACCTTACAAGGTGAAAGTGGCACTGTTGATGCTACTGTTAGTGCACTTATGAATAAGAGAAGTAAACAATGGAATTGGGTATTGTGCGTGTGCCACAGGTCAAAGATCACAGGCCTGCGCAATACAACGAACGACATGACAGAACAGTGAACGATATGTTGGCACAGCTGTAGGCTATCACTATGCACACATCAGTCATCCCACTTGTTCTGGAGAGTTGGCACATCACACAATTATTGCATATTGCCAGATCAGATATTGATGCAACGGTGGAGTATGTCTATAGCTACTGGTCACTGCATATGACAGCCATCCCTCAGACCTGCGAACCTTCTTCACCCTAAACAGCATTACAACATCGCAGTTTATAGCTATACCCATACAGCCCATCTTTAGTAAAGCTCTGTTGGGGCCACAGCAGTCTGTTTCGACGGGTTTCACCTCGCGCTGTCCTTAGCGCTGGGTAAGAGGTACACCCTGTTACAGTAATGGAAGAAATGGTCTAGAGACACCGCAGTACATAGGTGTGTGATGGAAACTGATTCTGTAGTCCAAACTGACAAGCTAGCCAACTAGCTCTTTGCGACACTGTCAGCTAGAAACGCCCACACGTTGCCCAAAATAAAAGCACTGGAATGATCTTCTTGGCACGTACGTACCTGAATTACTCATGCCTCTGGTTCCCTCCAGGTACCGCTGTACATTTTGGGCGTGTCACCAAGGCACATTCCGTATATACGTAGAAGCATTAGCGAACTCCCACTCGCTTTCGTATAATTCCGTTACACTTTTGTATTCTACCGCCTCTTTTTTCGCGGTTGTCTCCAGGAAGCGACTCCTGAGCCTGCCAACTCTTTGTTTCTTTGTTCGAGATTTGAGACGACTATTAGCTACTAGATTCCTTTAACTCACAGTCTTGACTCTTGGTAGGTGCACGTACAACCTCGCTGGCCGGTTGGCCGCGACAAGGACTCGTCCAGAGGATGAGCGACGACGAATCAGGTAGGTAGCTAATTGCATTGAGTGACTTTTCATGGCTTCATTCTCTGAATGCAATGGGTACTAAGAAATTCTCTTCACACTGCAGATGAGTTTGGAACAAGACAAGCGCCCTTAGTGGTGCGAATCAACAAGATTTTGTCCGATTACCCCCCTGGATCACAGATTCTAAAGGTACGTAGCT
Organism: Aplysina aerophoba; assembly: GCA_949841015.1. NCBI lineage: Eukaryota > Metazoa > Porifera > Demospongiae > Verongiida > Aplysinidae > Aplysina > Aplysina aerophoba. The sequence continues at coordinate 1,990,241 of OX465043.1, forward strand.
AGAATAGGTGATGTAATTGTCTCTGCCAAGTTCAAGTGCTTTCGTGCTTGCTCCGCGTAGCTAGATATAGCGTTTAGCATATAACCGACTCTTCTCACGCTCAGGAACTCATTCAGAATGCAGACGACGCAAAGGCGAGTAGGGTGGCCTTTCTGGTTGATCCAAGAGAACATGGTGAAAAAAAACTAATGAAGAAAGAGCTTGCCCGCTTCCAGGGTCCAGCCTTAGTCGCGTGGAACAATGCCAAGTTTGAGAAAGAGGACTGGAAAAACATTGGCCGTCTGGATCAGAGCTCAAAGGAAGCAGAGGTGCTCAAAGTGGGGCGGTTTGGCATTGGTTTTCAGTCCGTTCACCACATTACAGGTGGGCAACTCTGGTGCATTTGTATAGGTTATGGGTGGGGCATGAACATTGTAGGATGTTACCTGGGGTCTGTAAGGCAGCCTGACCAGACAGTTAGACAGTGGCATAATTAACCACCTACATTCTACCTTTATTCACTTTCTGTGTTGGACTGCCACTTCTCATCAGCAGCACTGGACCGACAGCACCCAGAAGTCACGCACTTATTTAGTCTCCTATTGCACCCTTCGTGGGACTGGACAGCATCACCTCTGTTGTGCCTTTCGTGGGATCAGACGGTGTTTCGCATTCACTGTACTTACGTAGTTTTAGTGACAATGCAAAGTTAATCTAGCCATATCATTTCAATTGCCACTATTTCTGCCATAGCATGAGCCTCTACCACATCAATTTTGAAATGAGGAGCATGTTCTGAGTATAGGTCTGCCCACATTTCAGGAAGAGGTATCTTTGTAGAACATAAGGCTTAGTAGAATACGTCATCAGGATATTAGTCTGCACTGTATGTACAATAAAATTTCCATTAAACCCGTTCCCCCAAACGCTGTACGAGTCGGAATGCCACCAGCGCTGAATTCTTAGACGTTCAGATATTTCCACGTGTCCTCGTGTATGACTGGGATTCGTAGGTGTTCTGTGTCAAGCGCTAGAAGTGCACAAGAATTTGGTATATAGGAAGAAGATGAAACGGACTTGCAACACTTTTCCTTATGTGCACTCCAGGTTGCTTGAAACGTTGTTGCGCTTAACACCTTGAAATAAGCCTATTCGTGGCCTTTAAGTGTTCCAGTTCGTGACTATCACACTAATTTTATCAATGCGTACTAATACATTAGATAGGAGCCACCATTGAATTGGGGACATTTCTAAATAGGCGTCACTACCGTGACATCTGATACGTAGAGGTGCCCACTTTTCTTAAGGGAGTCTAGAAGGCAGCTGGGATACACTTCATATAAATTTGTTAGATTTTTCCATTTGTCTTTTGTATGTATCTTTGCTAGCAAGCTTACAGTATGTATCTAGTGATGTCTAAATGCATGTTGTGCCATTTATTGATTGCAACCCGTAAGGGAGCATTGTTGCTAAGCAATTTATGTTTACATGTTACTCTAGCTATATAGTTATTTCAAGATAAGAGAAAATTGTGAGATTTCAGCACAGGGACATGGTACCCTGACTTTGTCACGACAAAGAGGCTGTTGGCCACCTCATCGCAGACAGTTGTTCCTCTGATCTAAATGTTTTCAAACGAGAGGTCATAATTTTCTCTAGGACATCACCTGCTCTTTCAATTGTAACTTCAATACTTCCATAGCCACATGCATGGCACTTTACGTACCTTAGCGATCAAGGTAGACCAACCAATGTCAATTCAGACTAGGCTTCTCAGTTCTTTATTAAATTTAGCTCAAGTCTTGAACTTGCTGAATGCAATTGTGCATCATTTCCAGATTTGTAGTCCCATTTGCGTATTGCACATTTCAATCACACATAATTACTGTACTGGAAAGGTGTAAGCTTGCATGTATGGGCTATATGTGTATCATCAGAATCTACATACTGTGGGCCATTCCAATACTATAACAATGTGCCTAATTACAGTGTGCAATGTACTGAACAGTCAAAATCATGAGGCAACTGTACTTGCGTACATACATAATTGCAATGCTGCTGTTTTAATTTCCCATCTCTTTGTAACCCTTATTAATGATCTCAGATGAAATAAAATTACTGTATATAAGCATATGTGTAGGCACATTGTATGAGCATTCTGAGTATGAGCTGTCTGTTCTCACTTAAGAATTTCTATGCACCTTTCAGATGTACCATTTATTGTCAGTGGCGAACGAGTAGGTATCCTAGACCCTCACATGGTGTTCATCGGCAACAAGGAAAAAGGCCAAACAGGAAAGAAGATAAGATTGAGTGAGTTCAGTGAGTTTGCTGACCAGGTGGCTCCGTTTGTGGACCTCTTTGGATTTGATCAGTCCACAGAAGATTATGATGGAACCCTCTTTCGCTTTCCTTTTCGATGTAATGACCATTCATTTCATTCGAAAATTAGTGATAAATGCTACACAAGTGAAGAGGTTATTCTTGAGCTCTATTCTTCACTTAAGGATGAAGCTTCACACATCTTGCTCTTCCTGAAGTACATCGAAAGTATTGAGCTGTATACATGGGACCATACAGTGAATGCACAGAAGCTCTACCTGCAGATAGAGGTGGAGCCAAATTGTGTGCCACGGGTGCGTGAGCTTCGCCAAATGAGCATGGAGCACTCTAAGGATGAGGTGTCCTTCACTACCATGGGATCCTTCAATGTGCAAGTGATGGCCGCAGATTCCAGTGATCCGAAGCAAAGCTCTTGGCTGGTGTGCAACACTGTAGGATCATCTGACAGACAAGTCCTGTCTTTTGCTTCCACGCTGAAGGTACTGCCTTGGTGTGGCATAGCAGCTCATCTTCCACATGGCGTGGAGTGCCAGAACTGCTCATTTAGTGGGCTAGTTCGACCAGGAGTCAGAGCAGAAGACATAGCACAAGGCCTGCTGAAACAGCGGAATTGTTTTACGCCAGTTGTGGGCAACTGGGAAGTAACCAAGCAGGATGAGGGATATGCCTTCTGTTTTCTGCCTCTGAAGGATCCAACAGGTCTTCCAGTCTGCATCCATGGCTACTTCAGGGTGGCCAGTAATCGACGGAGCATTGAGTGGCCAGGTGCATACAGTACAGGTGTGTCAGCTATGTGGAACAAGCACCTGATGGAGGCACTAGTGGTGCCTTCGTATGCCATTCTACTTGCCAGCAAGTGCTACCTTCAATCGTACTTTGGCACTCCAGCTCTTGCACCAGCTGATGGTGTTCCGGATCCGTATTCATGGCTGCCACTGCCGCAGGAAGTGAAGCTCAGTGAGATCTGGAGGCACCTCTTGGAGGCAAAGCCTTCTGTTCAGTCATTGCTCACTGCCTCTCCAGTATGGTGGACTGCAGCTGATGGTGGAAAGTGGGTCAAACCTGATGCAGCATACCTGGTGTCTAATGCTGTACCAGCGAGAGTTACTGAACTTCTCATCACTCTCAATTGTTCGGTAGTTCCTCTTCCGCATTCTGTTGAAGAGTGCTTTTGCTTTGGCGTGACAGACAGCCCCTTCCGGTACATAGATCAGCGCTATGTTCGTTGTCAATTAAGGCAGAACGCAAAAGCTGCAGCACTACATTTGAAAGATACAGCCTTGTGTTTAGAGGTTCTGGATTATGTAACCTCAGATTTGTCACCCAGGCAATACTCCCACCTTGAAGGTCTTCCTGTTATTCTCCTGGCCCAGCCAGGCAGTGCACCACGTTGCCTGCTGAGGAAGCAACCAATAGCAACTGAAGAATTGGTGTACATAGTCACAGATGACCTCACTCGCAGCATTCTGCCAGGCTTGGACAACAGACTCTTGTCCTCCACTCTGCCACCCCGAATTCATGAAGTGTTCCTCAGAATTGCAGACTCTAACCAATTCTGCTTGACAAAGGTTGCCCCTCACATTGTCTGCCCAGGCCTGATTGAAAAGTCAATGAAGACATGGAATGCCCATCCAGGTCAATCAGTATTATGGGTTCCCAGGCATGAGATGGAAGGGAATGTGGAGCCAACACATACATCACATACTCAAAGCCTACAGGTTATGCCTGGAGACAAATGGCTCACCAATCTTTGGGAATGGTTCAGAACAAATAAAGTATCACTTGCAACCGTGAGGCACCTCCCAATTGTGCCAATGGTAGCAGTCTCAACCAATGTACATGAGCAAGTCCAGCTGTGTCCCTTGAATGCACTTACAACAAGCTTGAGGCAACCAACAACTGCAGTTTCACAGCAAATAGCAGATGTAATGGAGGAATTGGGCTGCACATTGGTGCCACATTCTCACATCTTCATTGGACATGAGGACACTCTGAACCTCTACCTTCCCAGTGTATCTCCACTGTCACTGCTTCGAGTGCTAAAAACCATCCATAATGCTTCTCAACTTGTTAAGAGCCTCAGCACTCGAAATAAAGATGTTTTACGAGGCTACTTTCTTGAGAATATTGCGGCTATGAATTCTCTCGATCGGGCATTTTTTCGCTCCCTTGTACTCTTCCAGACTTTCACTTATGAGTATGTGAGCTTAAAAAAACTGCACTCAATCATTTTCCCTCCCCTCAGCCTCAATATAACAGAAGATGTTCCTTTTCCGTCCAATACTCTTCGTGTCCCTGTCAAGGACTATGATGAGTACAGACATTTGCTGGGAAGAGAGCCCGAAACAGTAGACACCTTCATTATATCCTATGTGGGCCCATTTGCACTTTGCGAGTGCAGTGAAACAGATAGGAATAAGATCTTCCTCTGGATCCTTCAACAGCTAAGGGTATCTCAAGATAAGTCACTATTCAAGTACTTGGCTAGAACAGAATTCGTACCCTCCAACAGCGGTGACAGCCTGTATTGCCCTCAAGTACTGTATGACCCAGAAGACGAATTTTTGAAACTAATGTTTGCAGAGTCAGAAAGTGCATTTCCACTGTCCAAATTTCACTCCTACCTCATAGAACTAAAGGATTTGGGCTTGCAAACAAGGCATGAACTCCAGAAGAACAGCACAGCATTCCAGGCCTTCATAGTTGATAGAGCACATGCTGTTATTCAATTCAACCCTGCTAAAGCTAATCAGTGCTCAAAACAGATCCTGAAGGCTCTGTGTGATGATGCTGACAGAAGAAGCAAAAGCACACGCTTGTCTAATGAAGTAAGAAGCATTCCCTTTCTTTTCTCCCAGTCCAGTCCTCCTAAAGGCTATCCTGCAGGGCTTGCTTGGGCTGGTGGTGCTTTGGAAGTGCCAGTGGCTCCCTCTTCTCTCTGTGCATCAAAGGATCAGCAACACTTGGGTCACCTGGTGGGATCTGTTTCTCCAATGCTGTCACACCAGTATAAGGGACTGTACAATGAGCAGGTATTTAAATGCCTTTTCAGGGAAGTATCTGTTGACATTGTGTGTCAGCATTTTAAGAATGTGGTTGCACTGGATACCCGTACTCTCTCTGACAATGCTGAATCGGTTACGAAGGTGATGGAATCTGTTTACTCGTTTCTTCAGCAAACAAAAGGTAATGTCAGTCTGGCTCCACGGTACATTTGGCATGAGTCACGCAAGGCATTCCTTCCTTTGGAGAAAGTTGCTTGGGTTGGCATCCATGGTTCCCCCCTGGTGCCATACAGGTACACCATACAGGACATTCCGGGAGCAAATCGCTACCACCAGCTGTGGAAGATACTGGGTGTGCAAGAAAGACTTGAACCACAAGATGTACTGCAAGTACTGAGTGAACTTCAAGGGCATTTGGAGTCAAGCAAAGAAGCTCTCTCAGATGACGAGGTTTCAATGGTGATTCAGATTTTGAAGTTCCTCCAGAACAAAGGCAACACAGACCAGGTGCTGATGCCAACTGTTAAGTGCACACTTGTACCAGCCATGGCTTGCACTTACGATGATCGAGAGCTAACTAGCAATAAGCAGAAGCTATTGGACAGAAAGGGAATTGTGTTCACTCACACTGATGTCTCCAAGGATCTGGCCCAGCACTTCAAGGTTCCTCCTGTGACTAGCAAAATTGCGAGGCCAAAGGGTCTTAAGATAAAGTGTGAGAAGGCTGGCCAGGGCATTGAGCTAACTCGCAGGATTGGAAACATCATTAAGGACTATGAAGACAGTATTGATGTATTCAAGGAGCTCATTCAGAATGCTGATGATGCAAGGGCCACAGAAGTTAAATTTCTCATTGATTGGAGGCAGCATGATGGGGATCAGCTCTTCAATGAAGAAATGAGACACTGGCAAGGCCCAGCTCTGTATGCCTACAACAACAGTGTGTTTTCACCTGAAGACTTTGAGAACATTCGCCGAATTGAAGAAGGAACAAAGCTGGCAGATCCTACCAAAATAGGACAATTTGGTTTGGGATTTTGCTCTGTTTATCAGCTAACAGATGTTCCTAGTATCCTCAGTGCGAACAAGCTTGTTGTCTTTGACCCTCATATGCACTTCTTGGGTGCTAGTTTGACCTCTGGTTCACCTGGTATCAGCATTGATTTTGTGGAAGAGCAGGGTGACATGGAAGCTTTCTATCAAGACCAGGTAGCCCCATACCATGGTCTATTTGGTTGTAACGTACTGTCTAAACCAGTAGAAGGAGGATTCCCAGGGACCCTCTTCAGGCTCCCATTTCGTGGAATAAGCACCCCACGATCTGATATATGCAGCAAAACCTTTAATAGAGATGGAATCGAACTATGGAAAGAACGGTTTAAAGAAGCTGCACAGAGCCTGTTGATTTTCCTTCGCCATGTGCAGTTGGTGGGACTGTATGAGCTAGAGAGTGGTGGAAATCCTTCTAAAGACATGAAAGAAGTGTGCTTCATCTCTTGTAAGCATGAAACAGACATGTTTGTTCCTTTTGATTTGATGGAAGAATATCACAGAAATCCAGATGGGGTTGTTAGAAGTGGTAGGTATTCTCTTGCATTGAAGAATGTATCAGTGTATGAACCCAGTGTGACGAAGAAAGGCAAGCCAGAAAAAGAAAGGCATGAACACATGTACAGGTGGCTAGTGGCATCTGCTGTAGGCTCTGAAGAAAGCTACGCATTTGCAAGGTCTTCATATGGCATTGCTAATGGACTTGTACCCCTTGCAGAGGTGGCTGTCAAGATGGATGGTGACAGAACAGCTTTAATTCCTCAGCCATGTGAGGGGCAACTGTTCTGTTTTCTACCACTACCAATCACATGCGACGTGAAGTTTCATATTAATGGTTTCTTTGAAGTGTCAAGCAACAGGCGCAGCCTAAAATATCTCCAGGACCGAAGCAAAAAGAATGTGTGGAATCGTCAATTCATCACTGACTGCCTATCCAGGGCTGTTCTGTGGATGTTCAGAGGTCTGCAACAGTGCCATCCAGTTGATTCAGTGTCACCAGCTTTCCTGGAGTCTTACTACAGTCTGTTTCCTGTTGATGCAACCGACAGTGTCAGCAAAGAACTGAAACCAGCTTTGCTGAAACAACTGAAGAAAGACAACCCTTTTTTTTATGTCACAAGCAAAGGTGAGCAGTGTTGGAAGAACCGCCTTGAGACCCATGTTCTTCAGCAGGATTTCCATTCAGACTGCTTTGCAGAGGCTTTCCCTGAAATGATGCATGTTATGACAGAGGTCACGGAACTTAGCATTGCAGCAAATGTGCCAGAACAAGTGCAAAGTGTCTTGAAAGATTTGTTGCAGATTGTGTCGCCAAGGCAGTACTACAGAAAGTTTTTCATTCCCCAATTGCAGCTTATTGGGAGGGGCTGCCGAGAGAGGCAGATTGTATTTATGTTGAAAAACTTGACAGTCTTAGATGGCAAAGATAGATGGCTTGAATTGCTGCTGAAAAGGTCACAATGCATCCCAACTGCACCAATTGGCACCTTAGTGAAACCTACACAACTGATTGATCCATGTGGGCCTTTGCAAGTGCTCTTCGATGAATGTGAAGAACGCTTTCCATCCCCTCAGCTGCGATGTGATGAAGTCCAGAGTGCATTGAAGATGCTGGGAATGTGTCATGATGTTCTAAATGGTGAGGATGTTGTGGACAGGGCAAGAAGCATTGTGCATCTCTCTGGTTCAGACATGGATACTGCACTAAGCAGAAGTGAAAAACTTCTACTGTACATCTCCACACATGTCAATCATGATGTACCCTCGCTAAGCGAAATACCTTTTATTCCAGTGATGAAGAGACCAGATGGTGTCAGTGTGCCTTGGAAGGCCAGTGACGCTGGTTTACAGCTTTCCTGCGCTTCTGAAATGTACAAAGAAGGATCTAGTCTAGTCTTTACAAATGACCTGATTCTGGGCCCTAACCTCCTACATTTACAAATTCCAAGCAAGGTACTTGAATTTAAGACAGAGCCTACTTTAGAGCAAGTAGTTCTACACTTGAAGAACCTCAGTAAGTGGGCTAGTGGCAGTGTATTGAGCATCACAGACAAGGCATTCCTGACTGACACCACTGGAGAAGTGTACATATATTTGGAGACCCAGCTGAGGAAGCATGCTGTTGATGAGGAGTCAGTTGGAAGGACAATTGTTCAGTATCTGGAGGCAGACAACTATGCAGTAGTATGGGATGAAAACATTGGAGTGTTCTTGAAAACGAACATGCTTGCTCTCCAGCTTCCGAAAAATGTGTCTCTGGCCCCATATCGCCTGTCAGCTGAGGAGGTCCCAGCGCTGAAGAAAGTAACAAGACTGTGGAAAGTACTAGGCATTCGTGACATCTACTCTCCTGATGACTGCATAGCTGTTCTGCATGAAATGCCAACACCACTGACCACAAACAATATTACCATTACAGTGAATATTCTTCGGTATCTTTTTGAATTGGAAGACCCAACGGTTAGAGAGCATGTGCTAGTCCCCACAACCAAGCAGACACTACTCTCACCATCAAAGTGTTACTACGATGACTTCCCTTGGAAGGAGCAAGCTCAAGGAAGGCACCTCTTGGACAAATATGATTTTGTTGACACTAACAGTGTATCTAAGAATATGGCTCAAAGATTTGGTGTACAACCTCTTTCTGCTAAAATTGCCAACCCAACAAGACTGAAGATCAAGTATAAAGCTAAAGGACAGCAGATTCCACTGAGTCGCCGTATCAATCGTATTCTTCAAGAATATAGTGAAATTGATGATGTCTTCAAAGAGCTCATTCAGAATGCTGATGATGCAGAAGCAGGAGTGATCAAGTTTCTAATTGACTGGAGGCAACACAAAACAGAGCATCTCTTGAAGCCAGAGATGGCTTCCTGGCAGGGCCCTGCACTGTATGTGTACAATGACAAGACATTTTCTGACCAGGACTTTGACAACATTTGCGAACTAGAAGGAGCCACAAAGAAGAGGAACCCTGCCAAAATTGGACGATTTGGTGTGGGTTTCTGCTCAGTGTACCATCTAACTGATGTCCCCAGCTTTGTGAGCAGATCACGACTACAATTACTGGACCCATCGACAAAGTTTCTCACTGACACCGGTATCATTTTTGACTTTGTCGAAGAACAAGAGGAATTAGCAGTATTCTATGCTGACCAAATAGCCCCCTATGATGGAATCTTTGGCTGCAAGGTGCTAGGTGTACGGAAAGAGTTTGATGGTACGCTATTTCGTTTTCCTTTTCGTTCTGAAGCGAGTGAAATATCTACGAGAGTGTTTCAGAGAGAACAAATTGACCAGCTAAAAGATGTGTTGATAAGTCAAGGAGATACGCTTCTGGTTTTCTTGCAGCACTTGAGAAGGATAGAATTATATGAACTTTGTGAGGGACAGGACCACACCAACCCAACCTTGTTGGTGTCCCTGGAGAGGGATATGTGCAGAACTGTAAATCTGTTAGAGCAATTCAAGGATGCTGTGGAACATGGTCGCAGGATGATGCAATACACAACCGCACAGCAGTTCACTTTGACAAAGAGAGAGGTGATGTTGGGAAATTTACCATCAAAGAAGAGCAGAGCTGCTCAGTCCAGCACGACATGGCTGGTGGCATCAGCTGTTGGAGACAGTGGCTCAAATTTGTGGAAACAGGCTTGCTCTGTTGAAGGCAGGGAGCAAGGCGATGTCCCAGTGGCTGAGGTAGCAGTGCCTATAGTGGATGAAGGTGGTGTTCTTCTACCAAAGCCACTTCCAACAGGCCAGGTGTTTTGTTTCCTTCCTCTGCCCATCACAATTAGTGACCAGAAGTGCTTGATCAATGGCTACTTTGAGATTGATGAGAATCGTCGTAATCTGGCTGAATTGCAAGATGAGCAAAAGAAGAATGCATGGAACCGATTGCTTATCAGGGATGCCCTAGTAATGGCCTACATTGCTCTCTTGAAGCACCTAAATGAAAGAATCCCTTGCAACAGGGATCAATGCACCCAGTTTCTTGAAGGGTACTACGAGCTCTGGCCTGTTGCCACTGCTAGCCACCCACTCAGCAAAGAACTCCAGGCAGCTTTCAAGAAAACTCTTTGCAATTCCCTTGTACCTCTAATGTGGAGCTTGGCTGAGGGTGGGAAGTGGCTACCAGTCTGCAAGGTCAAGTGCCTGGATTCCTTCTTGTACGAAGCACTGTTTGATACAGTTCGTGAGGAAATCTTGGACATTTTAGTGTGGCAAGGGCACAGTATGGCTGAGCTATCACACACAATCAGAAGGTCCCTCTGTTCAGAGCCTGACGCCAGCCTTACAACTGTTTCATTCCAATCTTACTGTGAAGAGGTCTTGCTGCAGAACCTACTACATTTACGACATGATGTGAGAGACAATCAGCTGCTGTTTATTATGAAGCACTTAGGAGCACTAAAAGATGCTAACCGAGAGGAATGGTTGGTGCAGCTATTTACATCCACAGCATGTGTACCCTGTGAGCCCAATGACACTCTTTGTTGCCCCACAAGACTTGTGTTTCCAGAGGGACTGCTGCATGAACTATTTGATGTGGATGAAGAACGGTTTCCATCTAATGCATTTTCTAATGTTAAGCAGTCTCTTGAGGAGCTGGGAATGGTTGTTCATAAATTGAGAGAAGAAGATGTACTGGAGCGAGCTGAAATGATACATACCCTATCAGCCAAAAAGGCAAGACAGCGATGTGAGAGCTTCATGCAATATCTTACAACTGTTCACTTTGTCAGTGAGGTAAAGAATACTCCTTGTGAATGGCATGAACACATGAAGAACCCATTGATTGAAAAACTGTCAGACATTGCCTTTCTGCCAGTTCAGCAGAGACCCAATGGATCAACTGTTCCTTGGCATGGTGACTCAGCGCTATTTGGAAGTCCAAGGGAGGTGTATTCTGCAAGAGAAAATGATCTGATCTTTAGCTGCAAACTGGCAGCTGACCTACCAGCTGGCCATGATGTGGGGAAGCTGTTCTTGCTGGAAGAACCTACCAGGGATGAAGTGCTGCATCATATCAGCCTGATTGTCAAGTGGGCCGAGGCTGAGGTGACAAAGATAACCCCACAGGACGAGACCCTTCTAGACAGGTGTATGCCTGCTTTGTATGAGAAGCTTAGTAGCAGTATGGGGTGCACAAAGCAGGCATACATTCTCCGAACAGCATCTAGTCCACAGGGTGCATATGAAAAGTGTGGTACCAATGTGGCTGCATCAATGAGCACTACAACAACTGGTTCATCAAGCAAGGAGGTAGCTTTGCCCTGGAACGAGACAGTAGTTAAGAAGTTGAAGGACAGACTGTTCATCTGGCAAGAAAGTAATGGTGTTAAGAGATTCCATTCCCCAGCTCAGACTGTGAGTGATAGTCGTCTCAATCAAAGCTACTTCCCTTACCTTGTCAAGTTGAGCTCTGAGAATGCAAAGTATCAGCGGTTCTTTGAAGAGCTTGGTGTTGAATGCACACTAACGAGACGTAAGATTGCAGAGGCGTTAGAAGACATTGCACAAGACTTTAAAGAAGCTGAGATCAAGAACCGTGATGATTTGATGGGGTTTATTGCTCATGTAGCTGAACAACAGTTTCATAGTGACGCTGATCAGGACCTGATTTTTTACCTGCCAGATGAGAAGGGAATGATGAGGGATGCAAGGAAGATGGCGTATCCTGAAGGCACAGAGTTGGACTTTGTCCCAGAAGCACTAATTCATGGTTTGGCTCACTTTGTTAGTAATCACATACCAAAAGCAGCTGCCAAATTGTTGGGTGTACAGGACATTCTTGCCAACATTATGTGTCATTTTGAGGACAATGAATATTTCACAGAAGAAGACTTTGGCCAAGAGGAGAAGATATGTACTCGTCTGAACAACATTCTTGATCAGTATCCTGCTGATGTCTCCATCTTTCAGGAGTTTATTCAGAATGCTGAGGATGCCATGGCAACAGAGATAGCATTTGTGATTGATCATAGGCACAGCTTTGGAGAGACATCTCTATTTGCTCATCAGAACAATTGGAAATCTCTTCAAACAATGCCTGCACTGCTGGTTTTCAACAACAGAAAGTTCCAAGAAGAAGACATTCAAAGCATCAAGAAGCTGGGTACTGGGGGGAAGGCAGATGCCACAGACAAGATTGGACGCTTTGGTGTAGGTTTCAATGTAGCTTATCATGTTACAGACTGCCCCACACTGGTGTCATTTGGAGAGGGTGGATTGGCCGAGAACTTCTGTGCCTTTGACCCCCAATTCAAGTATGTGCCCAGTCGTTTGGGCAGACAGCTACCAGGAGCAAGATACAGGATGAAGAATATGGATGGTAAGAACTCAAGTGAGCACTTTCCAGACCAGTTTGCTCCTTTCTTGACAGATGTGATGCCACAAATGGCCCAATTATCTCCAGGCAGTTTTGCAGACCTTGAGGAAATATGGCCACATGGCTACAGTGTCTTCCGCCTACCTCTCACCAGAATTGATAGACATCGAATGAGTGACATTTCCAGTAAAGCAGAGTCTAAGTCGCATGAGTTGCTAGGGCATAACATGACTGTACCTGATCTTAGTACACTTGCAAGGGATTTGATTGAGCAGGCTCCAGGTATGTTGTTGTTTCTCAACTATTTGAAACGAATATCAGTATTTGAGTTGTCGGATGAAGGTACAATTCTCAGTCAATGGACAGTTGAAGCAAGGCACAGTTCAGACAGCCAGAAACAGTGCAGCCAGTTTGCTGCTAAAGTAAGAAGTGTATGCACAACTTTGATGGGTGATGGTGGCAACACTGAGTCTCTTCCAAAGAGTTTTGGCACAATGTACAGCATACAGTTAAAAACCACAGAAAGAATTGCAGCAAAGCCTGTAACTAGCTCCATTGGCAAGAAACCTGCTAATCAAAGTCAAAGACCACGGACACTATCGTCAAGCATGCACACAGCATCTCCAATGCCTGTGAGCAGCACTGCAGTATCTACTACCAGCAGAAAGGCAAGCAAAAGCACTTTGAAGCAACTGGACCTAAGGGAACCGAAGAGTTTGACTGATGACAAACCTACTGAAGAGTTAGTACTGCAACAGACTAATTCAAATTGGGTCATCAGCAAGCGTTTTGGTCTGTCTGACATCCCTGAAGAGCTGCTGTACAATGGATGTGTGGAGCGACTCTTCCCATTGGCTGGAGTAGCAATACTACTACCAGCTACTGGGACTCACAATGAGTCCTCTTTCACTGGTTCACTGTACAGTCATTTACCTCTACCTGTTAGCACAGACATCCCTGCTCACATTAATGCCCATTTCTGGGTGGATCCCTCTCGCAAGCACCTGGAAGGTTCTTCCAGCACAGGAAAAAGGGATAATCTTTTGGGTGAGTGGAATTCATTTATGATACAAGAGGTGGCATCGCGGGCCTATGTGGATGCTGTGGTACACTGCAAAGAGTTTGTCAAGAACAGTGTAGTTTCACGTGACTGGTTCAACAGCCTTCTCCTCGCTCATCCCACACCATCTTCTGTACTGGATACCTTCCAGTTCAGTAAGTGTGTATACCAACTGATGATTGAAAGAGAATGTGAAGTTCTTATCGCTGATGCACCAGCCACAGATGCTATGCCAGAGGTGGAATGGTTAGCCCTTACTGTGAGTGCAGATAACCCTAGGAAAGGATGGTTCTTTGTTGGAGATCCTGAAGTGAGAGGAGTGTTGCTTTCCATTGGAGTGAAGCTAGTTTCTACACCCTTGTCAGTGAACACACGAGTATCATTGTTATTATCTGCAAATTCCACAGAACAGATGTACTGTGGAGAAGCCACTGTGGACTTAGCAAGGACCTACCTAAAGAAGATAGCCTATTGCTATGCTGACTTCAAGGATGTAATTGTGTCAGCTCTGGTGCCTCTGTTGACCTTTGTTCTCAGAGGAATTGAATCCCCAGAGCAGTGTATTGTTCTCAATGGCCTGCCTCTGATGCTCACCAAAGGCGATCGGCTGAGATTGATTGACACTGACTCCCCATTATTTACCTCAGAATTCATTGACCTTCTTCCAGGGTATTGCATGCAAAGGTTTGTGTCACATCAGCTTAAGGAGCTAAAGGAGACATTGTTCAAGCTTAGGTTGGTGACCCCAGTCAGTCCAGAATATCTGGCAGAGAATATTGATCTTCCCAAGAAGCCACTGGCCAACTTTGAAGAGTGCAGCAAGGAGCTTCTGCAAGGATTGTGGCATTATATTGCAGTTTCTGTTTCTTCCACTCCACATGTTTTGAACTATTTCCATGAGGTCTCTATTATCCCTACAAACCGATTAACATTGGTCTCAGTGGATAACTGCAAGACAGTGCTGAGAGAGTATGGGTCAGTGACATTTCTCCAGAAGCTTCGTCTGCCAGTACTGGACTTTTCACTGCTATGTGACAGACCTACTAATGTTACTGCTATTGTTAAGGAAAGACTGGCAGTTGAGAGCAGAGCACATGAGGTGCTACATGTTATTGAGAACCATCTAATTCAAGAACCAACATTGGCTACCGTTGCTGATGTGATGCAGACTGAAGTTGATGAATTTGTTGGATTTTTGTTGAAGCAGAAACGACTACACGATTATGTAAGCACACTGAAGAAGCTGAACATTTACAACATGATAAATGATGAGTGGACGTCTCTGGAAGGCCAGCGTGTAGTGTATGCTTTGCCTCAAGACTCAACACCAGAAATGGGCCTGACACACATATCTGTCAATACCCACATACAGATTATCAAGATAAACCATACACATCACAAGTTTTACAAGACAGTGGGTGTGCAGGTTCTTAATAGACTTGATTTCTACACCAATGTTATCATTCCGCATTTTCAGTTTCTACCTGTGGCAGCTCAGATAGCTCACCTTCAACATATGGTTCAATGCACTTACTGGATACCTCAAATGGAGTCTCAACTGTGTCATGTTCGTTTTATTTGTGATGACAGAAGAGCAGGTCGTCTACATTTAGCTTCAGAATATTATGATCCTGATGAAGAACTGTTAAAGGAATTTCTCCAACCAGACCACTTTCCACCTGAGATTTGGTGTGAGAATGAAAACCTGCAGCTACTAAGACAGTTGGGTCTAAGGTCAACTGTGTCTGATGATATGTGGAGGCAGTTTGCACGAAGTGTCAGGAATTCTGGAGATAAGATGAAACACAGGGCAGAGATGTTGTTAAGTTCACTCCACAAGCGTATTCAAAGTGCTTACCCTGCAATATCTCCAAGGCTGCATCACGCCCAACAGCAACTACAGCATGACCAACAGCAACTACAGCATGCCCAACAGCAACTACAGCAGTTCTTGCGCAGTATTGCCAGGATTGAGTTTGTTCCCTGCAGATTTCCTTCTGATGTTGAACTTCTTTTTCGTCAGCTGAGAATTGACGTTCCTGTACCAATTAAAACAAAGCAGTTCATTTGCTTCCAAGATGCAGTGTTCTGTGAAGCAGGTGAGACAAAGTTGGTGTGCCTCAGCAAATGTCCACATGTTGACCAAGGTGTATTGTTGGGTGGTTATCTTTTCAGTAGGCAGCTGGCTATTGTGAAGCAGTTAGTGACTGCCCTGGGACTTCAGCGTCCCTCTGTGGCATTGGTGTGCCAGAACCTGAAGCAGCTTGTTGTCTGTTCTAAGCAGTGCACGGTTTCTTCTAACTTGGAGACTCAACATGCTGTTCAAAGACTGCAGGAACACTTCACATGTCACTACAACTATCTTGCAAAGTATCACGATGAGCAGTCACTAAGAGAGATTGCCCATCATCTCAAGGGTGAGGATTGCTTGTTCCTCCCATCAGGTCAATCATTCAGTATAGAGAGGGGTGCAAACCTTGTGAAGGCCAAGTCACATCGTACTACAGCATATGCCACGTACTTACATTGCATTCCAGAATATCTTGCATCCTCTCAGTACTCAGACTTTCTGAGAGCTGTTGGTGTTCTAGAGAACTTGTCAGCCTTGCACTACATTCACACTCTGGAGATGCTAGCTACACAAGCAGGCAGAGATCCTAACATAATGCGAGCGATTCCAGCCCTGTACTTTGACCTCTTAGCATTGCTCGAGGGTAAAGAGGGGAAGGATGCAGCTCACAATGCCTGTACCTGTATAAATGACTATGAAAGACCAATTCTATTGCCGACAGGCACTGGAGAACTGTTACCTGCTGACCAACTAGTTCTGAATGATGCAGAGTGGCTAAAGGAGAGGTTGGAGCAATCCTCTGGCTACCATTTCATCATGCCACCACCACCTACGAGTACTGGGCAGGTGTCCTTGCCTCCCTGTCTGGGAGTCCAGCCATTGAGCAAGCTGATCTTTGAAGAGCTGGACAAAGCTGCAGTGCTGGACAGGGACAACCGATGTGAAGCAGAGCTCACAGCAGAAGCAGCTCTGGAGGGGGACACAGTCGTGGGATGCCCGTATTCAGGAGAGTTTGTGCGCCTTATTCAATCAGATGAGTTTGGGCATGGTCTTCGTAGAATGATGAGCCATAAACTGGGAGGTGACCCTCTATCCAGGGAACATGAACAAGCAATCGAAGCTGTTCAAAACCTAGATGTTAAGTGTGTCTATGCCATCAGAACTCATTTGAGGCATCGTGACACTGGTTGTGTGCCTGGCAGTGATGATGATGATGTCCCTTGCTTTCTGGATGATTGCAAATGCCTTTATGTGAGATTTCATCCCAGGAATAAACATGACAGCAATGTGCGACTTCTGAACATGGTTGTCAATTGTATAGATATAATCCTCGGTGGTAGTGTTCATTCTATGCACCTACGTGAAGTTCTGGAATCCTGTAATCCCGCTGCTGTGAAGCAAATCTTGGACAAAAACCGGGTGAGGACATACAAGATGCAACAGGATGATGGACAGATGACACCATACAAAGAAGGACACGGTACTGCAGTAGAAGATGAGCTTGAACTAGTGTTGACCTGCAACTTCAGAGTGGGAGACCTAGTCAAGTACTGCAGTGAAGACAGCCGGATGGTAATAGCAAGTGTCTGCAAAGTGACAGAGGAAATGTCTAGGAATGAGTGTTTCCCATTCCCTCCAACTCTCCATCTGAAGCACTCGTCCACTAGTGATGAGGAGTTAGAGCACAAGGCTATGAGCTCTTTACTTGTTTGCAAGTTTTTGACGCCAGAGCAGATTGCACACCTCAAATCTCTCAGTGGTGCACTAGGCAGCTTGGAGCAGCATCAGCAGAGCAGATCTGGTTTCTCACAGGTGAAAGATGTTCTCCTGGAACTGCCTTGCCACAGCAGAGAAGACTTACAAAGATACTTTACAGGCATCAGTGCTGCTATGGAGCACTTTGAGAGCCCACAAAAGTTGTTTGCCATTGAAAGACTGCTATTTCAGCTCCACTTTCATTGTGTGCATAGAAACAGCCAGCCAGGAAAATTCAGTGACTTAGTGGACGTTCTGATAGCAGTCTTTGCTGTGCATTGCACTGAAGCTTTTATTCAGTCTCTTAAAAGTAAGGTTCGAAGCTTACTGCATCCTCCAATGCAACCACGTTCAATTCAACAGCCTGATGCAATCAATTACCAACAGCAAGATTCATACAGAGAACTCAGTTCATGGAGCATTCCAACTGTGGATGCTACTTCTACTGGGACAGATTGTGCTGCATCCACTTATCTTGGACGGTACATTTCTCCACCGCATTCTTCTCCCTATCGCTCTTCTAGACAGGCGAGAGTAAGGCAGAGTACAGCTCATTACCCTATATATCCTACTCCCGGGAGGCTCACAACTGGTGGGTCATACATTTGGGGAGGTGGTACGGGAGGTCGTGCCCAGCAGTCCATCTGGCCAGAAGTAGTAGAAGAAGAAATCCCAGTTCTAGCTCCAACGGTGAGTCTTGAGGATGCCTTTGTATGGCTGAAGGATGCATGCCGCACTGTGCAGCTTGTCAAGGAATTGGAGACTGTCCAGGAAGATGTGGATGTGCCCAGCTTGGAAGGAGCAGTACAAACAAGCGTGTACAAGTACCCTGAGACACTCTGCTTCTACGCCCATGAGATTGTGCTCAAGTGCTTGAAGGCTGTGTTTTTTGCTTACTGCGGCTTACCAGACCAGTTGGTGGAATGCAGTAATCTGGTGCAGCTACACCAGACCCTGATGGTAGAACTGACAGGAAATCGTGAGGCTCAGAACATTCTGTGTGGAACGATTCGTAGCTATGTTCACCTCGTGAGTGGGCATGGGGACTGCTGTCGCTTCCCCTCATATGATCCCCCAGCCCTGCCCTGCCACACTCACTCCCCGGCTGTGGCTACAGAAGTGCTCAGATCAGCTATGTGCTTTGTAGAGGAAATCCAGAAACTAGCTAAGATTAGTGAGTTCTTCCCAGAAGGATTGGAATCCTTCACTGTAATTAGACCAGACAGCTGGACAGCTCAGGAAGGAGGTTAGTGACTTCATATTCATAATTTATACTTACGTACGTACAATGTGATGCACACTTTAGTGAATTCATGTGATGCGTGATTTGCTAGCATATATAGCATAGGAGAGTAGCCATTGGTGTGATGGGTGTGTGATGGACCTACGGTTATAAGGTAGTAGATGCATGGTGTGGTGTTTTTGATCGAGATAGCCGCTCTCATGCATCGATCTGGTCACTTCACAGACACGGTATTCGACCGTGAACAACAATGAATCATAGAACAAAGCACACCATGGCACAGTCAAATGTACAGACATTTTACTGCCTTGCAACTATATTAATGTGTAATGATGCAAGAATAACGTTACTACTACAACACTACCCAACATGTACTTCACATACACTACAAGACAGAGGCAGCTACACCATCCACCTCAGGCTTGCAGACTCGTGCAACATGAGCCCACTACCATCCACCGCACAAGTTGGCGGCACATGACCAGCACATAAGGGGCGATGGGAAACGAGGGATCATGATCGGTTCCGTGACTTGTGTGGCTGAAACTCTGCGTTAGAGCGTAGGTCATGGGTTGTAGAAAACGTATGTAGTAAACACTGTACATAAAGAACGAACATAGCCAACTACGTAGATAGTACATGTATAATATTATGTGCTATTACTTTTGTGTGCTAAACTTTGCTGTGAGTCATTCTTTGGTGCTATTCTTTGCATTGTTAGGACATGTGTGTATAAACAAGTTTCTGAAGTATGTACATATGGTACAATTTAAGAATGCCCTTGTGTAAAAACTTTTGCTATAAGCCATTGGCCACAGATTTTACGAATGACTCACAAGTTAATACACAGTATGTGTAAGTGTACTTATATGGTTAAACATGTACAACCTCTGTATGTCCTCATCTCCACTCTATGTGTAGAGTTTCCCTCTCACTGGGATAGGCATAGAGAAGACGAAGAGTTGAAGATTGTTCCTGTCAGCCCAAACAGTCGTGAGTTCAAGGAGATAGCTGACCGCTTCGCCAGTACCATGCCATATGCTACCATTGAGAGACTAGAGCGAATACAGAACAAAGTTCTGTGGAGAAAGTACCGTGACTGCAAGGAGCGCTTGGGGAGGGACTTGCCCAGTGTAGGGGAGAAGCATTTATTCCATGGAACACGGGAGACTGACCCTATTGCCATTTATGGGGGCGATGCTGGTTTTGATGTTGGCCACAGCAGGGTTGGGTTGTGGGGACCAGGGAACTACTTTGCAGTTAATGCGTCTTACTCTCACAACTACGCGCATACGAAGACTCTCATTGGACGCACAACCCGACTTCGTAAGATGCTGGTTGCCAAGGTTCTCACTGGTCTGACGTTTGAATCGCCTCCCAACAGTAAACTGATATTCCCTCCTGAACGAGCTGACACAGGAGCAGGGGAGGGAAGAGTGAGACGTCGCTACAACAGTGTGCATGGTATCGCTGATGATGGATCCGATTGGTATGTATACATTACCTACAGCAACGAGCAGACCTATCCAGCTTACTTAATTTCTTATACTAGCTAGGCAATAAAAGACTTTCACACATATATGGTGAATAGACTAAACATTACATGTAGTGACTCCATGCATGTACACATATTATAGGGAAGTCATCCTGTATTTGGCATATACTGTACGTAGAACCTAACCTTCTTTTCTATATAATATTCCGTACAGAGCACTGGGTTTGTATACTTTGTACTTGTAAGAATCCGACAACACGGTAGTGCTGTCCATGTGCTTATAATAATTATATATAATCATAATGCATGTTTCAATGGTACTGTAGGTGGTCTGCCTACATTGGCCAGGGGTCATGTATGGCACATGGTGTCGCTACAAGTGAAAGAATTAGGAGGGATATGCACATCACCAGAATACACTGCATTGCAAATTATGGTCACAGCATACTGTTATATAAACAGCAGTGTACATAATAAAAATTAATTTTATAATTAAATAACTTGTACTGTATGTACACATAATTTGACAATTATATAATATACTATAAAATCTATAGCTGTAATATTATAATTATGTATTTACATATGTATAATATTATATATAAGATCAACATGTCGTTATAGCTACAAAATTATAATAATTATAAGTGATCTGTGCTATATAGCATTCACTTTCAATTTGGAGCTATATGCATGGATGAGTATTATTATATTTCTTACACATATATTAATATATATATATGTACAATCAATCGACCTGAAAACATACATTATAGCTACAAATAATGGATACATGCAACATCTACATATATACATACATACAAAGTCATACATTTATATGAAAAGTAGTAAGGCATGCACTGTGCCGTCAGTTGTCACATACATTGTTCAGAGCAAAATTCTACACACATATATATATATATACACAAGAGACACAATCACTGTTAAGTGTATATATATATAGCAGCGCTACATGCAGTCAAAGAAAGCCCCAGATCTAGAAGTCTGCCCTCATGCCCAGATAGTCTTTCTCTCTCTTAGCCACGGCAAAGAAGGCAGAGACACAGTTGGCAATGAAGGCATCTGCTTCCTCCATCAGGGCAATGTCCAACAGGGGGTACGTCCTCCTCCGTACCATACACAATCTTCAGCTACATATTGGGCAATGGGGTTAGTTATATAGTGTCACATGCTACATGAGACTAAGGGTTCTAAAGTGCACAGTTTAAAGCTGTGCCTTTCCAACAAATGCATATACATTCAAGTACACTCCCTGGTCACTCTGACCTTTGATACGCTGACAGGTTCTTTTCTGAGGAAATAGGTGTTTAGATGCGATCATCATTAGTCATAATCAACAGTTGTAAACATCTACCGTGTTTGCACTCATGCATTCCTGGACTACAGTAGAACCTCTCTATAAAGGTCACTTGATTAAATTTTGTTAGTGTATGTATAAATATTTATACCCATATAATATCTCAGTTAACCGATATCATTACTTTCATCCACCCCTCCCCCTTATATATTTGAATAATAAAGTCTGAACCTAGCCACTCGGAACTGTGCAAAATATCATTAGCGTGCAATATAATATATATACACTGTGAATGAAATTGTATATACTTGGTCTATACATACTTATTACTGTAACTCAAGTCATCAATTATATCAGTCCACCAGCTGCTGCATGTGCCAGGACTCCTGCTCACATGTCCTGTACTGCTTGCACCACTGTTGTCCAGGTGCGAAGAAGGTCACCAGTTCCATCCTTGTGCCACACCCAATCTTCCACCAGTTGCAACATTTGTACATGCTCCTACATTTGTCCTATCTTTGTCAATTCTATTCATGAAGGGAGGATCCACATGTAGGAATGTTCCAAACTCCCTCCACTCAGCAACCAGCTGATGTGTTAGGGATTGGATCACATCTACATAAGTGAGACTGTGCACAAAATTGCACAGTAATCACAATCGAGCATCTATAACCTTCATATACGCACTGGCATGCAGGGGGGTTAATGGAATGTGATTGATTGCAGGAGATGGTTTGTTGAATATTTCTAGAACCCTTCCTCCCTGTCAATTCTGTCTACTTCAAAGTGCACTTACAAAGAAGTGCTCAGCTGCATGTAGGTTGATAGTTTCAATTGCAGATCTAATGATTACACGGCACATGGAATACACTCCCGGCCACTCAATGCTACCAAATGCAACAAATCTGAACAGCATAGCATGGGTAACTATGGCCAGAGCATATGTTGGAATCAGCAGCTCTTGCACTAGCAAAAGATTCCACCAAGCCTCCCTGTCACTTTCCATCTCTCCCACTGGCCACTCGATGTGCTGTCTGTTTTTATAATTAGCATTGTAATGGGAAGTAAGTTTAAATTATACCAAGATAGACATGTACAGCTTGAGGATCCAATTTGCAGTTTCAATAAAAGTTGTACTCTATCATCACAGATCAAGTTCAGTGATAGGACCCATATGAAGTGGAATTCAATCAATGCAGATTGACCACCAGGGACTACTTTGGAGCTAGTGTTGTAGATACACTCATATGCATCGTATACAGTAGCTCATCAGCACACCCTAGCCCAATGGCCTGAGATGCCTATAATTATTATATAATTATAATTATATATCCACTACATATTTTTAAATATATATATATATGATTATATATATAATGTGTATGCATGTATGAAGACTCTTGGCTCATGTGTCCTATAGCTACCTAGTATATATATAATATTATATACTTCACAACATAAAGTTGCAATCAGCATGCAAAATGTATTATAATTATATAAACTATAAAGAAAACCATAAATCATGTTTATTACACGTATATACATACGTTGTATGCATTGGATTTAACATACACACATATACTAAACTCAAGTCATTGTCCACACTGTTCTTTCAACTGCTCTGGCAGGGGTACCTTCATTTTCGTTACTGCTTGCACCACTGTCTTCCAAGTGCGAGGAAGGTCACCAGTTCCGTCCTTCTTGCACAACCAGTCTTCCACCAGTTTCAACATACAATCTTCCACATCTGATTTATCCTTCTCTATCTTATCCATGCTGGCAGGTTCTACATGTAGGAATGTTCCAAACCTCCTCCACTTGGCATCCAGCTTCCCATCAAGGACATCGATCACATCTACATAACATATGAAGAGTGAGATTGCATTACATAGACAAGGTGAGTGTCATACTTGTTCAACTGAACTGAGTCTGAAGAAAGTTGATTTGGCTAATGAATGGATCAGCAGCACAAAAAGTTTATCCCATGAAATTTAGGCCTGGTTGACAAACTTGTCTCTGTTTTTTTTTGTGTTTGTGAATGTCACAAAACATCAAATATGGTCCCACACATATATATTGTATAATAAAATTTGTACGACGCTTTGGCTATGATCCTCCACTGAAGCACTACGTATGTCAAATATTCATGCACGACTAGGATTGAGTGGACACAGCAATTGACACTATACATGGGGACACATATTTACATCATTGTTACAATCACGGCTTTGCCTTCTCTGCAGAAAGTACAAAGCATGACACATTTATTTTATAGTCAACTCTGTCATACTAATTATGGCACTGAACAGCTAGGAAAGCACTAACTAACTGTTTCACCAGCTTTCTCTACTTTCTCGTGTATGTAGTGTGTACACACGAATATCTTCCTCTATGATTGAATATCCATTGCGAACAGCACATGCAAGAATGGCAGTGTGCTTTACTGTATATCACATGTACACTTTGAATTTCATAAGTCAGGTTGAATTTGGCAGTACAATTTTTAATTTTCAGTTTGTGAATTGAAAGAATTTCATCATTGTTCTTAGACATTTTAGCAGACTAACTAAGTAAAGTAGCTACCTAAAGTGCATCTGTGGATGTCATGTTTATCAGGCAATGCAGACAGCAGAGAGGGTGAAGAGCACCCATCACACAACTCTTGCCAACACCCATGGAGTGTGATGCTAATGAGCACATTCTTTGTGCATGTGAAAGTAGGCAGCATCTCTAAAGAAATAGTGCTATATAATTGCACTCAATTGCACATAAACCACAACCAAGTGTCTACAATATAATACAATTTTTACAATCTATGATTCTAAGAATTTCGCAAATGAGCAAAGTTTTGAACATTTTTCTTGTCAGTAAGCAAGCTGGTGTGTAACATGTCTGAGTTTGTCAACTACACAGCTTGAAAGTAGCGACTGAAGAAAAAGAACCACGACCCGGCGCCTGAACTCATAGCCTATGCCCTAAAGCGGATCTTGGCACATGGCATACATGGCATGGTTTAACGATTAACTGCAAGTTGAAATGTAATCCCTTGTGGTGTACCTGTGCATTGGTATTTAGAGCATGTGATGTGCCAAGCAAGGGATTACATTACAATGCGTGGCACATCACATGCTCTAAATACCAATGCACAGGTACACCACAAAGGATACACAGACAGATAGTGGCAATGATTAGGTGAATGTTGTGAATGATTATGAACTCCGCATTACAATGTTTATTCCTACCTGCAGTAAGGTGTATAGTGCGCTGTGGTGAGCTAGGGGGTGTCTCGGCACTCAGACTGGGCCCAGAAGAGATGGGAGAAGGCACAGACAGCTCTGTGAGTAGTCAAGGAGACACAAAAGAAGTAATAATTGGTACAGTAAATAAAGCATGCTTCAAATATGATATGCATGCTGCTAACAAAATTTATACAAAGGTCCACCAGTAGTTCCAACCATCAATGACACTGTACGTATAAGGAGTAGGCAAATCAGCCAACACAGTGAGGCATCGTGGCTATGCATGATCTAATGCATAGTTTACATGAATGTGTCTGGTGATTCATCTACGTATATTGCTTATAGGTTATTCATAATGGTCGTGGATTATACTCCTATATACTTAATGTAATAGGCAATTATATATATTGGACTTCAAGTGGACTGTTGTACCATAGTAGGCATTGTCCCTTGACTATCTTCTGAGGATGTTGGATAATGGTGGTCTGGATGTATACTGTATGTCAGACTATGCAAGGAGAGGGTATACAGTCTACAGACAAATATAAAGTACAGAATGATGTAGATAATGTGCACACACACAGCACAGACAGATATAAACCCACTTACTTGGTTCCTCTCTGAGTGTACAGCTGAAGGTAAGACGCACGTCTGCACCAAACAAATCAACTTTTAGCAAGGCATGGCTCACTCGCCTCTCTTCTGGGCTAGTGTATTGAATCTTGTAGCAGAGACATGGAGGGAAGCGTCCACTGTTGACCTCTTTTTCCATGTCTGATTTAGATTTTCCCATGGGTATTAGAAAGTCAGCTTCATTAACCTAATTTAAGAAATCAAGAAATCCATACATGCTGTAGTCATTAAGTAACACACACAATCATGTGTGCAGCAAATTTCATCATTCTGCAACTAACTTGATGTTGTCCTTCAATTGTTGCCACCCAACCAAGTCCCTCTGATTTGGCGGCGCAGGCTTCAATGGGCTTCTCAGGTGAAGAATAGCTGAATCGGGGCACAATGCCACTACTGCCGTGCTTCCAACCCCAGTCGTCCAACAAACCAGTCAATTTCTAAAATGATCATAATTGCATCAAACTGAAGAGTTTAGTAAAATGGTAAAATGTGACTAATGCTTCTTACCGTATTCCATTCCAGTGAATCACACATCAGTTGGATTCTGAAGAATAGAGTTTCATTGGATGGGACGTTGCGTGTCAGTGTGATGGCACTGTACTTGGCTATTGTCTCAACCTTAGTCTCCACACAGTACAAGCAGCGTGGCTCTCGAATTGTTAGGACTCCTACATTAGTATAGGTAGTGAAATCTGCTTCCTCCTCCAGCTCTTCATAAGTGTACTCTTGTACCCCTACTTCCAGTGTGTGTGGAGCTCGGATGAACTTTAGGGTCACATCATCTTCCTTAAGCTTCTGTTTGATGCACCAATGGCAGAGGAACAGCTGGACAGGTTTTACTAGTGTGCTTCCATCCATGTTGAGGTATACACCCACTGAACCTGGCTTGTACCCAGGGGGCAACACAAAGGGACCATGCAAGATGATTGCATAGCGTATGAATGTCTCCTTTTCCACAGCTCCTGGGGGAAATACCAGTGATGCATCACCACTTCCAAGTTTAAAGGTGCCTCCATCAGGAGATATGAGCAGCTGTTTGATGCCTGTAGCCATGTAGCAGAGATGCTGCAAAAGATCTTCATCTACTATTGAGTGAAGATAATATGAACAATTATGGTAACATATTGGTGATACGTAATTCAAACATAATATCTACATGTGTAATGTCAAACGAACCTGTTCCTTCAGCAACATCTGAAGCCAAAGCAACTGGGCCAGCTTCCATCACCTACAGAGAAGTGGCTTTTAAATTTGTTGGCAGTGTTTGTTATAACTAATCCTGAAGACATATACTTACATAGCACACTCTTGCCCTATAATAGATTTATATATATAGTTCCGTGACAGCAGCTTGCAAATTTCACCAGTATAATCTAAGCGTCTATTCATCTCATGAAAAGAATAAAGTCGATTACAGAGCAACACAATCCTCCCACATTGTTAGATTACGTAATTACTGTTGTATCTTCCAAATGGTTATATAAATGACAAAATTGAACCGAATGGGTACACTCTGAGCATCACTACAGACATTATTCCACTAAATTGATTTTGCAAAATACAGAATCTCATTAAATTTAATTTATATTTTGCAAAACTTTATTATGATAATATATTCAAGATTAATTCTGTATAGAATTATATATACGTATGCATGTTCTGGATTTAATTGTACATACCTGGAGAGATGAGAGTTGAGCTCTCAGGGCTGCGATCTCTCTTCGTTGTTCATCAAGAAGCTCCTGGTTTGCTGATAGTTCCTCCTGTGGAGACAAGTGCCAAACAAGTAACACTTTCAGTACACAGAGTAATCAAAGGTTGTAAGCAGGCTCACCTGCAGAGATTGATATGCCTCGTCTACTTCCTGCCCCTTGTCTTTTAGCTCACTGTTCCTTGCAAGTAACTCCTGTTGATTCTCCTCTGCAGTTTGCACTGACTGTTTGCATGATTGGTCATTATACACCTATACATAGATCGTTGAGTTATGTATGAATAGTAATGTACGTAGGCTGCTATACCATGGTACGGATTACATGTAATAGAACTGCATGCAAGATAAGAAAAAGTATGTTATAGGATCAAAGAAAATGTAACCGTGAAACTGTAGAATAATATTCACTGCCATGTATAACGCATTTTGCTAAATGTTGCATTACTAATGAAGGATAACCGCAGCAAGTTGTGAAAGATTGAAAATCTGTATAGGTGATGATGTTCTTGATGCCACCTCACTACAGTCTTTTCATGGAATATATTATGTGCTTACTTGTTCATCAGCCATTTCAATGCCCTTCAACTTCTCCCACAAATGCATTTCTTCTGATGTGATAGACAGTGCAGACTTGGTTAGGGCAGCATTCTCCCTAAATTCTTGAGACAAGTCTCGCAGCAGCAGGTGGAACATCACATCACCCTAAAGTGCAGGTTGGCATACTTTACCAGCAGACAGACATTCACAGTAACATGAATGCAGTCATGCCATAAGTTTCTTCAGCACATATAAAGACTGTAGTCTCATAATGCATACACACACGTGGCAACCCCATACAATTTGCCTTACTCACAACAGTGTCTGCAGCCTTTCTTCTCACAAACTCTTGCCACAGAGACCGCATCTCATCAAGGGTACTTACAAGCTTCCTCTCACTTCTGTCAAACATGGTTTGATTTTCCTGGTGAATATATATATAATTATAATGAAATGCACACATTGCTACCTCTGTGTACACTTTGTCTAGAAGATAGCTGGTATTGGTCCCACAGAGACTGAGCTTACCTTGTACTGGTTCCACACAGATTGGCTCAGAGGAGCGTCTTCCTCAGCAAATTCCATCATTTCGGTCTGAATTAAAATACATGCAGTCACAAGCAATAGATATAAACAGGTGCACACAGCTACATGCTAGTCACATACATACTGGGATATATATCATAATATTATCTTTTTTATTTTATTACTAACCGCTTTATCCTCCTTCTCCGGAGAAGGTGGTAGCAGAGGCTGGCTCAGGTCAGCCTGGTTCTTCCTGAGGTGTAGTGGCGTTAGTTGTGACCTTTCCTGGCTATATTTGTAACAGGGGTCAGTTGCAGGCAAGCTACTTTCCAGCTGCAGAAAATCCAGCTGCAAGGAACAAAGCAGCAAAATGACTGCTTACATACTGATTGTGTATGAGGCCAGGATGCTGGGGGGGTCGCGGTGGCCTGGAAGTTAAAGCAGAAGACCACAGAGCAAAGGCAATGGGATGGCCAGGGATCACCTCCAAAGCAGTGGAAAAAAAAAAAAAAAAAAAGCGACACCCCTCACCAACAACACTGCCTAACTGATTACAAACTGATTTCCTAAATTGTGTATGTCACTGTGTGTGTGTGTGTGTTTAATCACTGGGCGCCTGGAAGAGTGAGTAGCCTTCAGGCTAAAGGCTGCCCCAGTTAAAATAAGAATTCTTTATCCTTTATCTTTATCCTTTATGCTACACAATCTGAGCCTCACCCTTTTAGTCAAATTTTTCTCAGCTACTTCTTTCTTCTGCTGAGCATCTGTATACTTTAATTCAAGTGCCATACAATCATTTTCCTGTATATAAAAATTAGCATGTATGTAGCAAAGACATTCATTTAGTGCCATAAAATATGCATTACAAAACAGCTGCTGTTGTGTAGTATAGTAAAGAAAGCGTGATCTTTACCCATTTTTCTGTTTGCTCCTGCTGCTTATCAAGATCCTGCTTAAGAGCTGCAATTTCACTTTGCTGCATTACGTAAAGCATTAAAACACAGACAAACAGTAGATAAGTTTCATACATGCATTATTATTGTGGACAGGCATATACATGTAGCACTCTAGCAAACATGGTTTGTTTTCTATGTATGAAGTACATTCAGTCACTGTAAAACGATGGTGGATTGAAGCCACCAGTATAGTGGTTGTGTATGAAGCCAAGATGCTACACAATTAGAACCACACCCTTTTAGTCAAATTATTCTCAGCTTCTTCTTTCTTCTGCTGAGCATCTGTATACTTCAGTTCAAGTGCCATACAATCATTTTCCTGTATATATAAAAATAGCGCTACATAACACAGACATTCATTTGGTGTCATGAAATATGCATTACACATAACAGCTGCTGTGGTGACTTTGATATGTAGCAAAGAATGGAAGATCTTTACCCATTTTTCTGTTTGCTCCTGCTGCTTTTTAAGATCCTGCTTAAGAGTTGCAATTTCACCTTCCTGCATTACGTAAAGCGTAAAAGCACTGATAAACAGTAGGTTAATCTTCAAGCATGCATTATTATGAACAGGCATACACATAGCTCTCTGGGAAATATGCTTTGTGTTCTATGTAGCTATGTACCTATGAGGTACAATCAGCCACTGTAAAATGATGGTGGATTGAAGCCATCAGTAGTGGATTAACCTCACCACCGAAGTAAACCATCAGTCAACAGTAGGGGCTCCAGCCCATTTAGCAGACAAATATATAAATTGAGTGCAAGTGAAACACAAACAATGTAAAGTAGAGTTAAGTCATGCAGTATGTAGCGCAACCATGCAAAAACAGTTGTGAAATCTCTTACCATGGTACTCAGCTTGACCTCATAGTCTTGCCTAAGGGCTTGCTCCTTTTTAAGCTGAAGTTTCAGATCTGCAGTTGCAACATCTGGTTTCTACAGTGAAGAACAAGTATTGCGAGTTAAAAAAAACTCGTGGGGCTGCTCACCGCCCCAACTTGAACTACGTACATACGTACTTGCTCTAGCTCTCAATTGCTTGTTAGGGTAGTTGTGCACCAGGACCACATCATGAAAGTTTATTAGTGCATGCAATCAAACATATATGCAAGCACACAGTAACAGCATTCAAACATGCAGGTTTGCACAGATTGGCACACTGTGCACACTGTGCACCATTAAAACATGTTTGTTTAAACGTTAACAAAGTTTAATAGCTTCACCAACAGAAAGTGCAAACACACACGAGAAAAACACATGGGTCACAGAAGCATAAATGTGCAGTACCATGTTTTTGTCCTGTCAGAAGGCCATTTGTTCGAGTGCAACGCAGCGTGCCAGTGCTGAAGACGATTCTAGTGTGTGCCACGTATTCCTGCGCTAGAGACAGCCGAATAACCTTAGCGTAGAGGATTCACGGTCTTCGCAAAGCTTGTCGTTGCTCCTGTTAATCATCCTCGGCAGCATGGTGAAGACCACTAGTCTACAAGTCATAGCGAACACGATGAAAACAATATTGTGCGCTCACTGAGTTCAGCGTCGCTCTTGTCCTTCGCCTAATGCAGTAATTCGCATAACCTTGAGCTTTTACGCCGTAGAACACAATGCCGTGGGCAAGAACACAACCAACAGCGACCTGGGCGAAGTTCAAAGTCCTTTCCGTGCTAAGATATATATATTGAATTAAATATTGAATATTAAATATTGAATATTGAATATAATATATATATATATATATATAATACTTGAATCTACGGTGGTATTGTTACACTGAAATTTATATGGCAAGTACAGGTGAAGTATTGCGGGAGAAACATTTATATAGGCGGCCATTTTCCTAGCGTTCGGGAAGGGGAGACGGCGTAACATGAAGCCATACAACAAAATCACAAAATGAAAACAAGTGTTTAATTATTTGTTTACCAGGTCATGCAAATTTGCATGACCTGCTAAACACAAATAATGGGGCTGTAAGGGCACAGGTCTTAAGTAGTTGCAGTTGGCGGCACACCCGTGACTGGTACATAAGGGCGATAGGGAACAAAGTATTGTAACCGGTTCCTGTGGTTCGCGTGGCTGGAACTCCGCATTAGAGGGTAGGTCCCGAGTTTGAGCTCAGTCGCTGGTCCTTTTTCCCCTGAGCTGTGATGTCCTGCAGCACCACAGTTACTCCTCTGACTGCAGCACCACAGTTACTCCTCTGACTGCAGCACCACAGTTACTCCTCTGAATGTTTCTAACCAACCAAAATTAAACTTCACATTAGCTCAAAAGAAAATACCTTCTGGGACAAATGTAACTTTTGCTTCTATCAGATGCACGAGGGATTGATTGCTGATGAGACAACTATGGGGACCTTGTGACAGGGATTTAGGGTAGGAACTGGGAACATCACAATATAATATACTAGGAATGAAAAAGATATTACAGATTATTCCACTCTGCACTAATTTACATATGGAAACAAACAACTGTTAAACTGAAGTGAAATAGGAATGGGTATGGTTCATTGTCAAATCGTTTGAAAAACATTGTCGTGACCAATCATGAATATATACTGGTGAGAATGAACTCCATTGTTCTGACTTTTAGCGACTGTGAAAGTGATCAGGAAACATGGCCACTGGTCTGTTCTTTCAGAATGATACATACCTATCCATTGTTTTGCATCAGGGTTTCCAATCAAGAAGTCTTAAACGTACATAATGAAGATCTGCGGTTTGTTATAAACTTAACAATCATGGAAGCAATGATGATGCCAGTTGAGAAACTTTAGGTTGAGACTGAGTTAGCTAGTGAAATAAATGACATGCAATACCTCTTAATTTTCTGTGCCAGAGGAACAGTCTGCAGCGACATCATCATGAAAAGTAAGGACTAAGGCAAGCTGCAATGAATTAACAATCTATGGTGGTTGCCTCCAACCTGTCCCTACGGGAAAGTTTCAATGCTCAAGTAGACATTCTCTTGCGAGTGACACAGATTCAAAGGTGATTGTGGTGTCACAGAGAAGTGAGCCTCAAACCTAGGTGTTATTGTCTTAGAGTATGTTATTGCCATTAAAAGCAAGGGCCACAGTATAATGAGATAGGTGAATTAAGTGAGTTTTGTCTAAGCATAGATAGAGGAGGGAATGGATTAGCAATGTGAACCAGAAGTCTGTATAAGTTCCACACCTAGTACATGTCCAAGGTTCTGAAAACCCTAGTATCCAAGCAATGGTTGCTAATGAAAGAATTGGCATGAATTTCTTGGCAATGATCATACGTTTTAGAGGCAATTGGACATGCATGATAAACTTGCTGAGCATGAGCATATACTATATGCATTCAAAAAGCACTGTTAGAATGCAACAATATATTGTGCCACGCTTGAAAGCTTAATTAAAATTAAGGTCATGAAAAGTGCATCTAGTTAATATTACACAGAACAGATGCAAGCTGTGGCATGCATGCCATGTGGAGAGGGGGGAGAGCCACTCCATGAAGGGACACGCCTGATGCTGGAGGGAATCAATCCACTAACATGCTCACAGGGTTATTAGCTCTGCAGCTGACCTATAATTTTATAGCTACTCACTGCATAGATATACTATAGCTATAATATAACTATGACTTAAGCATGTAGCTGTTCAAGTCCTGCTGTTTCATTGACAGCCCCTTAACTTCAGTACTTTTGTGTTTTGCCCTTTCTCAATTGGAGTAGGTTTTGCAGAATTCCTGTGCCCAGGGTCACTACTGTGCCTAAAAATCACCTTCCTCAATCTCTGAGCTAGTATCCACACCAATCAGATTTGTCGATCACCTAATGCACAAATTGCACTACGAAAGCTTAGTGAAAACTCTGACCACAACTACACATGTAATAATTACATTCTTCTGCCACAACTGATGTTATGCAAGCTCATCAGACTCTTCCGTGGGGAGGGGGCTGGTGCCAGAGGCGATTCACTTTGTTGCTGGTATTGTTTGTAATTTAGGGTGCATCCAGAAATAGTGAACTTTACCTTAAGAAGAATCCCATTCCAAGTAGGAATTTTCAACTATGGAATTCCAAATTTTACCAGTCCACTTCCTCGAAATGGCTGTCTATCATCTGGAAGGTGGTCTGGGAAACTTTGTCTACATTCCCAGCACAGTGAAATCAGAATCAAATGCCACTATCTGTGAGCAGCCTACGGAATGCATCTAAGAAAAGTATGTGGCTGTGTAAATATTGCTTTGGCATTATATCTCTGCTACTTTTGTGCATTGTGACACAGACAATTCAGAGCATTAGCTAGCACTTTCTGTCGCCATAGTAGAGTATGTTATATTGCCATGCGGTGTAGGCAAAGATGGGATAGTACACTGTACCCAGTGACAAATGGCAGTAATCATGTGGTGCATGGCATTGCACAATGGCTACCATAACGTCTTATGCATAAATGCAGCACACTGTTGTAGCAACGTCTCACTCTGCCCTCCCCTGCACCTGTGTCACCATGTTCAGGAGGGAATGTCAGTTTACTGTTGGGTGGTGATTCAAATGTCAGACCAGTGAGAACCTTGGCAACCAGCATCTTACGAAGTGGGGTTGTATGTCCAATGAGAGTCTTCGCATGCACATATTTGTGAGAGTAAGATGCATTAACTGCCCTACTGCATCTCTTACCGTAGCTTTCAGCCTTTCCTCACAGTCTTGCCTAAGCTTTTGTTCCTTTTCAAGCTGCAGTTTAAGGTCTGCAATTGCATCATTTAGATTCTGCTACAAAGGATTAAAATTAAGCTATGACACAATAACCCAGTCTAGCAGCATAGCAGTACATTTCTACACAATCAATAATGCTCACCACTTCCTTTCGCCAATCAAGTCTTAGAGCTGCACATGTTTGAGTAAGGATGTACGGAGTAAATAGGAATGTACACAAATTCAAGCAGCTCTGCTGTGGCAAACAACCAAGAGGAACCAACCTGCATCTCCTATGTACTCTAGCACTCCTCCACTTTCACTGAAAGAAATGACATAGGCAGGATAGGCTTGCTCGTTGGTGTAAGTAATGTACACTTCTGACCCTCCGGTTATGCCTTGCACACTGTTGTAGCAACGTCTCACTCTGCCCTCCTCTGCACCTATGTCCGCTCGTTCAGGAGGGAATCTCGGTTCTCTGTTTGGCGGTGAAGCCCATGACAGCCCAGTGAGAACCTTGGCAACAAGCATTTTGGAAACTGAATATCCAAGGACATCTTTCACATGTGCGTAGTTGTGAGAGTAAGATGCATTAACTGCAAAATAGTTCCCTGGTCCCCACAACCCAACCCTGCTGTGGCCAACATCAAAACCAGCATCGCCCCCATAAATGGCAAGAGGGTCAGTCTTCCGTGTTCCATGGAACAAGTGCTTCTCCCCTACACTGGGCAAGTCCCTCCCCAAGCGCTCCTTGCAGTCACGGTACTTCCTCCACAGAACCTTGTTCTGTATTCGCTCTAGTCTCAAAATGGTAACATATGGCATGGTACTGGCGAAGCGGGCGGCTATCTCCTTGAACTCACGACTGTTGGGGCTGACAGGAACAATCTTCAACTCCTCGTCTTCTCTGTGCCTATCCCAGTGAGGGGGAAAATCTACACATAGAGTGGAGATGAGGACATACAGAAGTTTTATATGTATATACTTACACATACTGTGTAACAAATTGTGAGCCATTCATGAAATCTGTGGCCAACGGCTTATAGCAAAGGTTTTTACACAAGGTCATTCTTAAAGTGTACCATATTTACGTACAACACAAAATTGTTTATACACATGCACATGTCCTAGCAATGCAAGGAATACCACCAAGGAATGACTCAGCAAAGTTTTAGCACACAAAAGTAATAGCACATATACATGTACTATCTACGTAGTTGGCTATGTTTGTTCTCTATGTACAGTGTTTACTGCGTACATTTGTAGCTGAAGTCTCCTAATCTGCTTTTACAACAGTAATGACTGGGTAGCTAGGCAATTCTATACAGTTGTGTCAAGCTGTTTTGAGTAGTTTGCAGGCTGGAGGACAGGAAAAAAAGGACCAGCAATCGAGCCCAAACCCATGACCTTTGCTCTAATGTGGAGTTTCATGCTCCCGATGTTTTCTGATCATGATCCCTCGTTTCCTATCCCCCCTTATGTGCCAGTCATGGATGTGCTGCCAACTGTGACTGCTTAAGACCCATGCTTCGAGGCTGGCACTTGTGTGGTGGATGGTAGTGGGCTCATGTTGCACGAGCCTGCAAGCCTGAGGTGGATGTCTAAATGCCTCCGTCTTGTAAAGTATGTAAAGTACGTCTTAAGTAGTGTTGTAGTAGTAACGTTATTCTCACATCATTACACCATTAATAGTTGCAAGCCAGTAAAATATCTGTACTTTTGACTGTGCAATGGTATGCTTAGTTCTTATGATTCATTGTTGTTCACAGTCAACAACCATGTCTGTGAAGCGACCAGATAGGTACATGAGAGCGGCTATCTCAATCTTAAAGTAGCCAGCCACCACACCATGCATCTACTACCTTATACCCATAGGTCCATCATACACCCATCACACTAATGGCAACTCTCCTATGCTATACGTATATGCTAGTGAATCATGCATCACATGAATTCAAACTAAAGTGTGCATCACATTTAAGTATAATTATGAATATAAAGTCACTAACCTCCTTCCTGAGCTGTCCAGCTGTCTGGTCTAACCACAGTGAAGGATTCCAATCCTTCTGGGAAGAACTCACTAATCTTAGCTAGTTTCTGGATTTCCTCTACAAAGCACATAGCTGATCTGAGCACTTCTGTAGCCACAGCCGGGGAGTGAGTGTGGCAGGGCAGGGCTGGGGGATCATATGAGGGGAAGCGACAGCAGTCCCCATGCCCACTCACTAGGTGAACATAGCTACGAATCGTTCCACACAGAATGTTCTGAGCCTCACTATTTCCTGTTAGGTTATCCATCAGGGTCCGGTGTAGCTGCACCAGATTACTACATTCCACCAACTGGTCAGGTAAGCCGCAGTAAGCAAAAAACACAGCCTTCAAGCACTTGAGCACAATCTCATGGGCGTAGAAGCAGAGTGTCTCAGGGTACTTGTAGACGCTTGCTTGTACTGCTCCTTCCAAGCTGGGCACATCCACATCTTCCTGGACAGTCTCCAATTCCTTGACAATTTGCACAGTGCAGCACGCATCCTTCAGCCATATAAAGGCATCCTCAAGACTCACCGTTGGAGCTGGAACTGGGATTTCTTCTTCTACTACTTCTGGCCAGATGGACTGCTGGGCACGACCTCCCGTACCACCTCCCCAAATGTATGACCCACCAGTTGTGAGCCTCCCGGGAGCAGGATATATAGGGTAATGAGTTGTACTCTGCCTTACTCTCGCCTGTCTAGAAGAGCGATAGGGAGAAGAATGCGTTGAAATGTACCGTCCAAGGTAAGTGGATCCAGCGCAATCTGTCCCAGTAGAAGTAGCATCCACAGTTGAAATGCACCATGAACTGAGTTCTCTGTATGATGAATCTTGCTGTTGGTAATCGATTGCATCAGGCTGTAGAACTGGACGTGGGTGCATTGGAGGATGCAGTAAGCTGCGAACCTTACTTTTAAGAGACTGAATAAAAGTTTCAGTGCAATGCACAGCAAAGACTGCTATCAAAACTTCCACTAAGTCACTGAATGTTCCTGGCTGATTGTTTCTATGCACACAATGAAAGTGCAGCTGAAATAGCAGTCTTTCAATGGCAAACAACTTTTGTGGGCTCTCAAAGTGCTCCATAGCAGCACTGATGCCTGTAAAGTATCTTTGTAAGTCTTCTCTGCTGTGGCAAGGCAGTTCCAGGAGAACATCTTTCACCTGTGAGAAACCAGATCTGCTCTGCTGCTGCTCCAAGCTGCCTAGTGCACTACCGAGAGATTTGAGGTGTGCAATCTGCTCTGGCGTCAAAAACTTGCAAACAAGTAAAGAGCTCATAGCCTTGTGCTCTAACTCTTCATCACTAGAGGACGAGATCTTCAGATGGAGAGTTGGAGGGAATAGGAAACCCTCAATCCTAGACTTGTCCTCTGTCACTTTGCAGACACTTGCAATTACTATCTGGCTATCTTCACTGCAGTACTTGACTAGGTCTCCCTCTCTGAAGTTGCAGGTCAACACTAGTTCAAGCTCATCTTTTACTGCAGTACCCTGGCCCTCTTTGTATGGTGTCATCTGTCGATCCTCCTCCTGTTGCATCTTGTATGTCCTCACCCGGTTTTGATTCAAGATTTGCTCCACAGCAGTGGGATTACAGGATTCCAGAACTTCACGTAGGTGCATAGAATCAACACGACCACCGAGGATTATATCTATACACTTCACAACCATGTTCAGAAGTCGCACATTGCTGTCATGTTTATTCCTGGGATGAAATCTCACATAAAGGCATTTGCACTCATCCAGAAAGCAAGGGACATCATCATCATGACTTCCAGGCACACAGCCAGTATCACGATGCCTCAAATGAGTTCTGATGGCATAGACACACTTAACATCTAGGTTTTGAACAGCTTTGATTGCTTGTTCATGTTCCCTGGATAGAGGGTCACCTCCCAGGGTATGGCTTATCATTCTACGAAGACCATGCCCAAACTCATCTGATTGAATTAGGCGCACAAACTCTCCTGAATACGGGCATCCCACGACTGTGCCCCCCTCAAGAGCTGCTTCTGCTGTGAGCTCAGCTTCACATCGGTTGTCCCTGTCCAGCACTGCAGCCTTGTCCAGCTCTTCAAAGATCAGCTTGCTCAATGGCTGGACTCCCAGACAGGGAGGCAAGGATACCTGCCCAGTCCTCTTAGGTGGTGGTGGCATGATGAAATTGTAGCCAGAGGATTGCTCCAACCTCTCCTTTAGCCACTCTGCATCATTCAGAACTAGTTGATCAGCAGGTAACAGTTCTCCAGTGCATGATGGCAATAGAATTGGTCTTTCATAGCCAAGTATACAGATACAGGCATTGTGAGCGGCATCCTTTCCCTCTTCACCCTCAAGCAATGCTATGAGGTCAAAGTACAGGGCACGTATCACTCGCCTTATGTTAGGATCTCTGCTTGTTTGTGTAGCTAGCATGTCCAGAGTGTGAATGTAGTGCAAGGCCGACAAGTTCTCTAGAATACCAACGGCTCTCAGAAAGTCTGAGTACTTAGAAGATGCAAGATATTCTGGAATGCTATGTAAGTACATGGCATATGCTGTAGTATGATGTGACTTGGCCTTCACAAGGTTTGCACCCCTCTCTATACTGAATGATAGACCTGATGGGAGGAACAAGCAATCCTCACCCTTGAGATGACTGGCAATCTCTCCTAGTGACTGTTCATCGTGATACTTTGCAAGATAGTCATAGTGAAGTGTGAAGTGTTCCTGCAGTCTTTGAACAGCATGTTGAGTCTCCAAGTTAGAAGAAACAGCGCACTGATCAGAACAGACAACAAGCTGCTTCAGGTTCTGGCACACCAATGCCACAGAGGGACGCTGAAGTCCCAGGGCAGTCACTAACTGCTTCACAATAGCCAGCTGCCTACTGAAAAGGTAACCACCTAACAATACACTTTGGTCTACATGTGGACATTTGCTGAGGCACACCAACTTTGTCTCATCTGCTTCACAGAACACTGCATCTTGGAAGCAAATGAACTGCTTTGTTTTAATTGGTACAGGAACATCAATTCTCAG
This sequence comes from Aplysina aerophoba, assembly GCA_949841015.1. Taxonomy (NCBI): domain Eukaryota; kingdom Metazoa; phylum Porifera; class Demospongiae; order Verongiida; family Aplysinidae; genus Aplysina; species Aplysina aerophoba. The sequence continues at coordinate 2,029,221 of OX465043.1, forward strand.
CTGACGAAAAAGAAGTTCAACATCAGAAGGAAATCTGCAAGGAACAAACTCAATCCTGGCAATACTGCGCAAGAACTGCTGTAGTTGCTGTTGGGCATGCTGTAGTTGCTGTTGGGCATGATGCAGCTGCCTTGGAGATATTGCAGGGTTAGCACTTTGAATACGATTGCGGAGTGAACTTAACAACATCTCTGCCCTGTGTTCCGTCTTATCTCCAGAATTCTTAACACTTCGTGCAAACTGCCTCAACATGTCATCAGACACGGTTGACCTTAGACCCATCTGTCTCAGTAGCTGCAGGTTTTCATTCTCACACCAGATGTCAGGTGGAAACTGGTCTGGTTGGAGAAATTCCTTTAGCAGTTCTGCATCAGGATCATAATACTCTGAAGCTAAATGCAGACAACCTGCTCTTCTGTCATCATGGATAAAACGAACATAACACAGTTGAGACTCCATTTCAGCTATCAAGTCAGTGCATTGAAGCATATGTTGAAGGTGAGCTATCTGAGCTTCCACAGGTAGAAACTGAAAATGCCGAATGATAACATTGGTGTAGAAGTCAAGTCTATCAAGAACCTGCACACCCACTGTCTTGTAAAACTTGTGATATGTGTGGTTTATCTTGATAATCTGTATGTGGGTATGGTTGGATATGTGTATCAGGCCCATTTCTGGTGTTGAGTCTTGAGGCAAAGCATACACTACACGCTGGCCTTCCAGAGAGGTCCACTCATCATTTATCATGTAGTAAATGTTCAGCTTCTTCAGTGTGCTGACATAATCGTGTAGTCGTTTCTGCTTCAACAAAAATCCAACAAATTCATCAACTTCAGCCTGCATCACATCAGCAACGGTAGCCAATGTTGGTTCTTGAATTAGATGGTTCTCAATAACATGTAGCACCTCATGTGCTCTGCTCTCAACTGCCAGTCTTTCCTTCACAATAGCAGTAACATTATTAGGTCTGTCACATAGCAGTGAAAAGTCTAGTACTGGAAGATGAAGCTTCTGGAGGAATGTCACTGATCCATACTCTCTCAGCACAGTCTTGCAGTTTCTCACTGACACCAATGTTAATCGGTTTGTAGGGATAATAGAGACTTCATGGAAATAATTCAAAACGTTTGGAGTGGAGGAAACAGAATCTGCAATATAATACCACAATCTTTGCAGAAGCTCCTTACTGCACTCTTCAAAGTTGGCCAGTGGCTTCTTGGGTAGATCTGTATTCTCTGCCAGATATTCTGGACTGACTGGGGTCACCAACCTAAGTTTGAGCAATTTGTCCTTCAGTTCCATAAGCTGATGTGACACAAACCTTTGCATACAATACTCTGGAAGAAGGTCGATGAATTCTGAGCTAAACAATGGGGAGTCAGTGTCTATCAGTCTCAGCTGATTGCCTTTGGTGAGCATCAGAGGCAGGCCATTGAGAACATCACACTGCTCTGGGAATTCAATGTCTTCCAGAACAAAGGTCAACAGAGGCACCAGAGCTGACACAATTACATCCTTGAAGTCATCATAGCAATAGACGATCTTCTTTAGGTAGTTCCTTGTTAAGTCCACAGTGGCTTCTCCACAGTACTTTACTTCTGTGGAAATTCCAGATACTAACAATGATATTCGTGTGTTTACTGACAAGGGTGTAGAAACTAGCTTCACTCCAATGGAAATCAACACTCCTCTCACTTCAGGATCTCCAACAAAGAACCATCCTTTCCTGGGGTTATCTACATTCGCAGTAAGGGCTAACCATTCCACCTTTGACATAGCATCTGTGGCTGGTGCATCAGCGATAAGAACTTCACATTCTCTTTCAATCATCAGTTGGTATACACACTTACTGAACTCGAAGGCATCTAGTACAGAAGACGGTGTAGGCTGAGCCAGGAGAAGGCTGTTGAACCAGTCACAGGAAGCTTTACTGTTCTTGACAAACTCTTTGCAGTGTACCACAGCATCCACATAGGCCCGTGATGCCACCTCTTGTATCATAGTTGCATTCCACTGACCCAAAAGATTATCCCTTTTTCCTGTGTTGGAAGAACCTTCCAGGTGCTTGCGAGAGGGATCCACCCAGAAATGGGCATTAATGTGAGCAGGAATGTCTGTGCTAACAGGTAGAGGTAAATGACTGTACAGTGAACCAGTGAAAGTGGACTCGTTGTGAGTCTCAGTATCTGGTATTGGTATTGCTACTCCAGCCAATGGGAAGAGTTGCTCCACACATCCATTGTACAGCAGCTCTTCATGGATGTCAGACAGACCAAAACGCTTGCTGATGACCCAATCTGAATTTGTCTGTTGCAGTACTAACTCTTCAGTAGTTTTGTCATCAGTCAAACTCTTCGTTTCCCTTATGTCCCGTTTCTTTAACTCGCTTTTGCTTGCCTTTCTGCTGGTAGTAGATACTGCAGTACTGCTCACAGGCATTGGAGATGCTGTGTGCATGCTTGACGATAGTGTTTGTGGTCTTTGACTTTGATTATCAGGTTTCTTGCCAACGGAGCTAGTCACAGGCGTCACTGCAGTTCTTGCTGTGGTCTTTAACTGTATGCTGTACATTGTGCCAAAACTCTCTGGAAGAGACTCAGTGTTGCCACCATCACCCGTCAAGGTTTTGCATATACTTCTTACTTTAGCAGCAAATTGGCTGCACTGTTCCTGGCTCTCTGAACTGTGCCTTGCTTCAACTGTCCATTGACTGAGAATTGTACCTTCATCTGACACCTCAAATACTGATATTCGCTTCAAATGGTTGAGAAACAGCAACATACCTGGAGCCTGCTCAGTCAAATCCCTTGCAAGTGTACTAAGATCAGGTACAGTCATGTGATGCCCTAGCAACTCTTGTGACTTAGAGTCTGTTTTACTGGAAATCTCTGTTATACGATGTGTATCAACTCTGGTGAGAGGTAGGCGGAAGACACTGTAGCCCTGTGGCCACTTGGCCTCGAGGTCTGCAAAACTGCCTGGAGAAGCTATGGCCATCACTGGTATCATGTCCATCAAGAAAGGAGCAAACTGGTCTGGAAAGTGCTCACTTGAGTTCTTACCATCCACATTCTTCATCCTGTATCTTGCTCCTGGCAGCTGTCTACCCAAACGACTGGGCACATGCTTGAATTGGGGGTCAAAGGCACAGAAGGTCTCAGCCAATCCACCCTCTCCAAATGACACCAGTGTGGGGCAGTCTGTAACATGATAAGCTACATTGAAACCTACACCAAAGCGACCTATCTTGTCTGTGGTGCCTGCCTTTCCCCCAGTTCCCAGCTTCTTGATACTTTGAATGTCCTCTTCTTGAAACTTTCTGTTGTTGAAAACAAGCAGTGCAGGCATTTTCTGCAGAGATTTCCACCTGCTGTGATTAGCAAACAACGACTTCTCTCCAAAGCTGTGCCTATGATCAATCACAAATGCTATCTCTGTTGCCATGGCATCCTCAGCACTCTGAATGAACTCCTTGAAGATGGAGACATCAGCAGGATATTGTTTGAGAATGTTGTTCAGACGAGTACATATCTCCTCCTTTTGGCCAAAATCTTCTTCCTTGTAATACTCATTGTCTTCAAACTGACGCATGATGTTGGCAAGAATGTCTTGCACACCCAACCACTTGGCATCTACTTTTGGTATGCGGTCATTGACAAAGTGAGTCAAACCATGACTTAGTTCTTCTGAGAAGGAGTCTGACTCTGTAATTTCTTCAGGATACACCATTTCCTTAGCTGGCCTCATCATTCCCTTCCTATCTGGTAGGTAGAAAATCAGCTTATTATCACGTGGATAGTGGAAGTGTCGTTGAGCTACATGAACAATGAATCTCAGCAACTCTGAGTTGCTGATCTCAGCCTCACTCCAATCTTGTGCAATGCTCTCTAGCACACCGGCTATCGTCTGTGTGGTTAATGTGCTTTTTACACCAAGGGCTTTGAAGAACTGTTGATACTCTACATTCCCAGGGCTCAGCTTGACCAGATAAGGAAAGAAAGTTTGCTTGAGATGACTATCACTCACAATCTGAGCTGGAGTGTGGAACCTCTTGACATCATTGCTTTCTTGCCAGATGAATGGTCTGTTCTTCAACTCGTTAACCACTCTCTCCTTCCATTCCAAATCTACCTCCGTGATTGATGAACCAGCTGTTGTGGTGCGTACTGACGCAGCCACTTGGGCAGCATCTGTTTGGTATGTTGACACACGTTGTGGTATTGACTGTGCACTAGGAAGGTATGCCTGCTTAGGGTATCCCAAGCTATTACTGAGCCTCTTATACACAGCAGGCATGCACCTGTCCAGGAGAGTGTGGTCTTGTGCAGTCATCCTTGTCTCCTCAACCTCAGCCCACTTGACAATCAGGCTGATATGATGCAGCACGTCATCATGTGTAGGTGCCTTCAGCAAGAACAGCTTTCCCACATCATGGCCAGCTGGTAGGTCAGCTGACAGTTTGCAGGTAAAGAGCAGGTCACATTCTCCTCCAGAATACATCTCCCTTGGGCTCGCAAACAGCACTGTGTCGCCAAACCAAGGAACAGTCGATCCATTGGGTCTCTGTTGAACTGGCAGAAAGGCAATGTCTGACAGTTTTTCAATCAACGGGTTTCTCATGTGTTCATGCCAATTCCATGGATCATTCTTTACCTCACTGACAAAGTGAACAGTTGTAAGATATTGCATGAAGCTCTCACATCGCTGTCTTGCCTTCTCTGCTGGGAGGGTATGTATTGTTTCAGCTCGCTCCAGTACATATTGTTCTTTCAATTCATGAACATTCATTCCCAGTTTCATAAGAGACTGCTTCATTTCCAAGAATGCTTTGGATGGAAATCGCTCTTCATCCACGTCATACAATTCATACAGCAGTCCTTCTGGAAACACAAGGTTTTCAGGGCAAGAAAAGGTGCCACTTGGTTCACAAGGAATACATGCTGTGGTTGTGAGTAACTTCACCAGCCAGTCCTCTCCTTCAGCATCATTAAGTGCTCCTAAGTGCTTCAAAAGGAATAATACCTGGCTGTCTCTCACATCATGTGGCAAATATGGCAGGCTCTTCAGCAAGACCTCTTCACAGTAAAACCTGAATGACACAGTTGCAAGACCTGAGCCAGGCCCTAAACATAGGGAAGTTCTGATGGTGCGTGGTAGTTCCGTCATACTATGTCCTTGTTGTACCAGAATGTCCAAGATATCTGTACGAACTGTATCAAATAGTGTTGTGTGGAAGGAGGAATCCAGGCATTTGACCTTACAGAATGGTAGCCACTTCCCTCCTTCAGCCACGCTCCACAGTAGAGGTACATCTGAGTGGCAAAGAGCATTCTTGAAAGCTACCTGAAGTTCTTTGCTGAGTGGGTGCCCAGCAGTGGCAACAGGCCAGAGCTTGTAATAGCATTCAAGGAAGTGGGTGCGTTGTTTCTCATCACAAGGAAGCATTTCAGTTAAATGCTTTAGGACAGCAATGTAGGCCTTCACTAGAACATCCCTGATAAGCAATCGATTCCATGCATCCTTCTTTTGCTCATTTTGCAACTCAGCCAGGTCTCGACGATTCTTAGAGATCTCAAAGTAACCATTGATCAAGCACTTTTGGTCACTAATTGTGATGGGCAGAGGAAGGAAACAAAACACTTGGCCTGTTTGAAGGGGCGTTGGTAGAAGAACACCACTTTCATCTACCATATGCACTGCTACCTCGGCTACTGGGACATCACCTCTCTCTTTGCCTTCTGCAGAGCAAGCCTGTTTCCATGAATTTGAGTCATTGTCTCCAACAGCAGTAGCTACCAGCCATGTAGTGCTAGACTGAGTAGATACTCCGGATCTGCCCTTCTTCTTAGACTTTGGTGATTTTTCCAGCACGACTTCACTCCTTGTCAAAGTGAACTGCTGCGTGGTGGTGTAATGTGTCATCCTGCTACCATGTTCCACAGCATTCTTGAACTGATCGAGTAAGTTGACAGATCTGGGACTATCCCTCTCCAGGGACACTAACAAGGATGGGTTGGTGTGGTCCTGACCCTCACAAACTTCATATAATTCAATTCGTCTCAAGTGTTGCAAGAAAACCAGTAGTTTTTCTCCTTGAGCCATTAGCACATCTTTCAGTTGACTGATTTGTTCTCTCTTGAACACCCTTTTAGATATTGCACTGGGTTGAGAACGAAAAGGGAACCGAAACAGTGTACCATCATATCCTTCCATTGCACCAAGCACCTTGCAGCCAAAGATGCCATCATAGGGGGCCATCTGGTCAGCATAGAATGCTCTTAACGCTTCTTGTTCTTCCACAAAGTCGAAAAGGATACCAGGAGAACTTGCTGATGTGGCATCAGTGAGAAACCTTGTCAGTGGATCTAGTAATTGTAGCCGTGATCTGCTCACAAAGCTGGGGACATCAGTTAGATGGTACACTGAGCAGAAACCCACACCAAAACGGCCAATTTTGGCAGGGTTCCTCTTCTTTGTGGCTCCTTCTAGTTCACAAATGTTGTCAAAGTCCTGGTCAGAAAATGTCTTGTCATTGTACACATACAGTGCAGGGCCCTGCCAGGAAGCCATCTCTGGCTTCAAGAGACGCTCTGTTTTGTGTTGCCTCCAGTCAACGAGAAACTTGATCACTCCTGCTTCTGCATCATCAGCATTTTGAATGAGCTCTTTGAAGACATCATCAATTTCACTGTATTCTTCAAGAAGGCGATTGATGCGACGAGTCACTGGAATCTGCTGCCCCTTCTGCTCGTGCTTGATCTTCAGTCTTGTTGGGTTGCCAATTATGGCAGAAATAGCTTGCACCCCAAACTTTTGAGCCATTTTTGATGATACACTACCAGTGTCAACAAAGTCATACTTTTCCAGAAGGTGCCTTCCTTGAGCTTGCTGCTTCCAAGGGAAGTCATTGTAGTAGCACTTTGATGGTGGGAGTAGTGTCTGCTTCGTTGTGGGGACTAGCATATGTTCTCTAAGCTTCGTGTCTTCTAATTCAAAAAGAAAATGAAGAATAGTCACTGTAATGCTGACATCTTTCTTTGTCAGCGCTGTTGGCATTTCGTGCAGAACGTTTATGCAGTCAGCAGGAGAGAACATGTCACGAATCCCCAGAACTTTCCAGAGTTTTCTTGCTCTTTTCAAAGCTGGGACCTCACTAGCTGACAGGCGATAAGGGGCCAGAGACACATTTTCGAGAGGCTGAAGAGCAAGCATGTCTGTTTTCAAGAACACCCCAGTGCTTTCATCCCAGACCACTGCATACTTGTCTGCCTCCAGAAACTGGACAAGTTTCCTTCCAACTAGCTCCTTATCAACTCTGTTCCTCAGCTGGATCTCCAAATATGTGTACACTTCTCCAGTGGTGTCAGTCAAGAATGTTATGTCCGGCTTACTCAACACACTGTCACTTGCCCATTTAGTGAGGTTCTTCAAATGCAGTGCCACTTGCTCCAAAGTAGGCTCTGCCTTAAATTCAAGTACACTGCTGGGAATTTGCAAATGCAGCAAGCTAGGGTCTAGAATTATGCTGTTTGAAAACACAAGATTGGATCCGTCTTTGAACATTTCAGAAGCACTGCAAAGCTGTAATCCAGCATCACTGGCCTTCCAAGGCACACTGACATCATCTGGTCTCTTCATGACAGGAATAAAGGGAACTGTATCCAGTGAGGGTATATAACTGTAACTGTAACTGGGTATATAACTGTGTTTAGAGATGTACATTAAAAGTTTCCGACTTCGTTCACATGATTTCTCCATATCCAAAGCAGACAGATTCACTATACTTTGTGCCCTTTCCACCACATCTGCACCATCCAAGATATCATGGCACATCCCAAGTGTCCTCAATGCACTCCTGACTTTATCAGTGCGCAGCGGAGTGGCTGGAAAGTGTTCTTCACACTCATCAAACAGTTCTTGCAATGGTCCACAGGGATCGATCAGTTGTGTGGGTTTCACTAAGATGCCATTTGGTGCAGTTGGGATGCACTGCGACTCTTTCAGCAGCACTTCAAGCCATTTATCCTTGCCATCTAAATGTGTCATGTTCTTCAACAGGAATATAATCTGCCTTAGTTGGCAGCAGCTTTCAACAACAGGCAGATTTGGAATGAAATACTTGGTGTAATACTGCCTGAGTGTCACAATCTGCAATAAATCTTTCAAGACATCTTGCACTACCTCTGGCACATCTGCTGCAATGTTGAGTCCCATGACTTCTGTCAGAACATGCATCATGTCAGGAAAAATTACTGAAAAGCGTTCTGAATGAAAATCCCGCTGCAGTACATGGGCCTCACAATGATTCTTCCAACACTGCACACCCTGGGCAGTGACATGGAAAAGAGGGATAGGATCTTTCTGCAGCTGTTTTAACAAAGCTGGTTTCAGCTCCTTGCTGACGGCATCGGTTGCATCATGAGAGGGAAACAGTTTGTAGTAAGACTCCAAGAAGGCTGATGACACTGAATCAACTGGGTGACATTGCTGGAGGCCTCTGAACACCCCTAGAACAGCCCTAGAGAGGCAGTCAGTGATAAGGTGACGATTCCACACATTCTGTTTGCTTCGGTCCTGGAGATCTTTGAGGCTACGCCGGTTGCTGGACACATCGAAGAAACCATTAACCTGAAACTTCAAATCACATGCAATTGGCAGAGGGAGAAAGCAGAATACTTGTCCTTCATCACATGTCTGAGGGATTAATGCAGATTTGTCTCCATCTGTCTTTAAAGCCACCTCTGCCAGGGGTACAAGGCCACAAGCAATTCCGTAGGAAGAACGAGCAAATCTGAAGCTTTCCTCAGAGCCGACGGCTGATGACACTAGCCAGTTCTGTTCATGTCTTTTTGCTTTTGGTTTGCCTTTCTTTGTCACACTCGGTTCATCCACTAATACTTTCTTCGATGCAAGAGAAATACTCCCACGAACACCATCTGGATCTCTGTGATATTCTTCCACCAAATCTCGAGGAACAACCATGTGTGTTTCATGCTCACAAGAGATGACACACACTTCTTTCATGTCCTTTGAAGGATTTCCATCACTCTCTAGCTCATACAGTCCCACAAGCTTTACATGGCGAAGGAAAATCAACAGATTCTGCGCCGATTCTTTAAACTCTCTTTTCCACAGTTTGATCTCATCTCTGTAAAAGGTTTTGCTGCAAATATCAGATCGTGGGGTTCTCATTCCACGAAAAGGGAACCTGAATAGGGTCCCTTGAAATCCCCCTTCTACTGGTTTAGACAGTACGTTGCAACCAAATACATTGTGGTAGGGGGCCACCTGGTCTTGATAGAAAGCTTCTATATCATCTTGCTCTTCCACAAAGTCAATGCTGATTCCAGGGGAACCGGAGGCCAAACTGGCACCCAAGAAGTGCATATGAGGGTCAAAGACAACAAGCTTGTTGGCACTGAGGAAGCTAGGAACATCGGTTAGCTGATAAACAGAGCAAAATCCCAAACCAAATCGTCCTATCTTGGTAGGGTCTGTCAGCTTTGTACCTGCTTCAACTTGGCGAATATTCTCAAAGTCTTCAGGTGAAAACACACCGTTGTTGTAGGCATACAGAGCCGGACCTTGCCAGTGTCTCATTTCATTATTGAAGAGCTGATCCACACCATGCTGCCGCCAATCAACAAGAAATTTGACTTCTGTGGCACCTGCATCATCAGCATTCTGAATGAGCTCCTTGAATACATCAATACTGTCTTCATAGTCCTTAATGATGCTTCCAATCCTGCGAGTTAGCTCAATGCTCTGGCCAGCCTTCTCACACTTTATCTTCAGGCCTTTTGGCCTCGCAATTTTGCTGGTCACAGGAGGAACCTTGAAGTGCTGGGCCAGATCCTTGGAGACATCATTATGAGTGAACACAATGCCCTTGCTGTCCAACAGTTTCTGCTTATTGCTAGTTAGCTCTCGATCATCGTAAGTGCAAGCCATGGCTGGTAGAAGTGTGCGCTTAACAGTTGGCATCAGCACCTGGTCTGTGTTGCCTTTGATCTGCAGGAACTTCAAAATCTGAATCACCATTGAAACCTCGTCATCTTTGAGGGTTCCATTGCTTGCCTTCAAATGCCCTTGAAGTTCGCTCAGTACTTGCAGTACATCTTGTGGCTCGAGTTCCTTTTGCACACCCAGCACCTTCCACAACTGGTGGTAGCGATTTGCTCCCGGAATGTCCTGTATGGTGTACCTGTATGGCACCAGGGGGGAACCATGGATGCCAGCCCAAGCAACTTTCTCCAAAGGAAGGAATACCTTGCATGACTCATGCCAAATGTACCGTGGAGCCAGACTGACATCACCTCTTGTCTGCTGAAGAAACAAGTAAACAGATTCCATCACCTTTGTAACCGATTCAGCATTGTCAGAGAGGGTGCGGCTATCCAGTGCAACCACATTCCTAAAATGCTGGCACACCATGTCTACAGACACTTCCCTGAAGAGGCACTTAAATACCTGCTCATTGTATGCACTCCTATACTGGTGTGACAACACTGGAGAAACAGATCCCACCAGATGACTCAGGTGTTGCTGATCTTTGGATGCACAGAGAGAAGAGGGAGCCACTGGCACTTCCACAGCACTACCAGCCCAAGCAAGCCCTGCTGGATAGCTTTCAGGAGGACTGGACTGGCAGAAAAGAAACGGAATGTTTTTTACTTCGTTAGACAAGCGTGTGCTTTTGCTTCTTCTGTCAGCATCATCACACAGAGCCTTCAGGATGTGCTTTGAGCATTGACTAGCTTTAGCAGGATCAAATTGGATCACAGCCTGTGCTCTGTCAAGTATGAAGGCCTGGAATGCTTTGCTGCTCCTCTGAAGTTCGCGCCATGTTTTCAAGCCCAAATTCTTTAGTTCAACGAGGTAGGAGTGAAATTTGGACAATGGAAATGCACTTTCTGACTCCGCAAACATCACCTTCAGAAATTCATCTTCTGGATCATAGAGTGCTTGAGGGCAATACAGGCTGTCACTACTGTTGGAGGGTAAGAATGCTGTTTTTGTCAAATAGTTGCATAGTACTTTACCTTGAGATACTCTTAGTTGCTGTAGTATCCAGAGAAAGAGCTTATTCCTGTCTGTATCACTGCATTTGCAAAGTGCAAATGGGCCCACATAGGATACAATGAAGGTATCTACTGTTTCGGGCTCTCTTCCCAGCAAATGTCTGTACTCATCATAGTCCTTGGCGGAGATGCAGAGAATATTAGTTGGAAAAGGAACATCTTCTGTTAGATTGAGGCTGGTGGGAGGGAAGATGACTGAGTGCAGGTTCTGTAAGTTGACGTACTCAGAATGAAGAGTCTTGAAGACTACAAGGGAACGAAGAAATTCAAGATCAGTGGAATCCATAGCTGCAATATTCTCAAGAAGGTAACCTCGTAAAACATCTTTTTTTCCAGTGCTGAGGTTCATAACTAGCTTACAAGCATTAGACATGTTCTTTAGCACTCGAAGCAGTGACAGTGGAGACACAGTGGGAAGATAGAGGTTCAGAGTGTCCTCATGTCCAATGAAGATATGAGCATGCGGCACCAATGTGCAGCCCAATTCCTCCATTACATCTGCTATTTGCTGTGAAACTGCAATTGTTGGTTGCCTCAAGCTTGTTCCAAGGGCTTTCAAGGGACACAGCTGGACTTGCTCAAGTACGCTGCTTGAGACAGCTACCATTGGTACAATTGGGAGATGCTTAATGGTTGCAAGCGACACTTCCTTTTGTGACCTCAACCACTCCCAAAGGTTGGTGAGCCATGTGTGTTCTGGCATAACAGAAACACTAGGAGCATATGCTGTTGGATCCGTTTCCCCTTTCTTCTCATGTCTAGGGATCCACAACACAGAATGACCTGCCTGAGCATTCCATGTCTTCATTGACTTTTCAATCAGGCCAGGGCACACAATGTGAGGGGTGACTTCTGTCAAACAGAATTGGTTCGAGTCTGCAATTCTGAGGAACACTTCATTAATTCGGGGTGGCAGAGTGGAGGACAGGAGTCTGTTGTCCAAGCCTGGCAGAATGCTGCGAGTGAGGTCATCTGTGACTATGTACACCAATTCTTCAGTTGCTATTGGTTGCTTCCTCAGCAGGCAACGTGGTGCACTGCCTGGCTGGGCCAGGGGAATAACTGGGAGGCCTTCAAGGTGGGAGTATTGCATGGGTGACAAATCTGAGGTTACATAATCCAGAACCTCTAAACACAAGGCTGTATCTTTCAAATGTACTGCTGCAGCTTCTGCGTTCTGCCTTAATTGACAACGAACATAGAGCTGATCTACGTACCGGAAGGGGCTGTCTATCTCACCAAAGCAAAAGCACTCTTCGACAGAATGCGGAAGAGAAACTACCGGACAATTGAGAGTGATGAGAAGTTTAGTAACTCTCGCTGGTACAGCATCAGACACCACATATGCTGCATCAGGTTTGACCCACTTTCCTCCATCAGCTGCAGTCCACCACACTGGAGAAGCAGTGAGCAATGACTGAACAGAAGGCTTTGCCCCCAAGAGATGCCTCCAGATCTCACTGTGCTTCACTTCCTGCAGCAGTGGCAACCAAGAATACGGATCTGGAACACCAACAGCTGGTGCAAGAGCTGGAGTGCCAAAGTACGATAGAAGGTAGCACTTGCTGGCAAGTAGAATGGCATATGAAGGCACCACTAGTGCCTCCATCAGGTGCTTGTTCCACAGAGCTGATTCTCCTGTATTGTTCGCATTAGGCCATTCAATGCTCCGTCGATTACTGGCCACCCTGAAGTCGCCATGAATGCAGACTGGAAGACCTGTTGGATCCTCTAAAGGCAGAAAACAGAAGGCATATCCCTCATACTGCTTTAAGGCTACTTTCCAGTTGCACGCAAGTGATGTAAAGCAATTCTGTTGATTCAGCAGGCCTTGTGCTATGTCTTCTGCTCTAACTCCTGGTTGAACTAGCCCACTAAATGAGCAGTTCTGGCACTCCACGCCATGTGGAAGAGGAGCTGCTATGCCACACCAAGGCAGTACCTTCAGCTTGGAAGCAAGAGACAAGACGTGGCTGTCAGATGATCCTACTGTGTTGCACACCAGCCAAGAGCTTTGCTTCGGATCACTGAAATCTGTGGCCGTGACTTGCACATTGAAAGCTCCCATGGTAGTGAAGGACACCTCATCCTTACAGTGCTCCATGCATATTCGGCGAAGCTCACGCACCTGTGGCACACAATCTGGCTCCAGCTCTATCTGCAGGTAGAGTTTCTGCGCATTCACTGTATGGTCCCATGTATACAGCTCAATACTTTCAATGCACTTCAGGAAGAGCAAGATGTGTGAAGCTTCATTCTTAAGTGAAGAATAGAGCTCATGAATAACCTCCTCACTTGTGTAGCATTTATCACTAATTTTTGAACGAAATGAATGGTCATTACGTCGAAAAGGAAAGCGAAAGAGAGTTCCTTCATAATCCTTTGTGGACTGATCAAATCCAAAGAGGTCCACAAACGGAGCCACCTGGTCAGCAAACTTACTGAACTCACTCAATCTTATATTCTTTCCTGTTTGTCCTTCTTCCTTGTTGCTGATGAACACAGTGTGAGGGTCTAGGATACCCACTCTTTTGCCACTGACAATAAATGGTACATCTGAAACGAGTACAGAGAAATTCCTAATTATTAAGTACAAACAGACGTACATTTACTCACATGATTACAGTATTGGAATGGCTTAGTCTCATGCACGTAAATTCTGAAGGTGTATGTTTAATGCGCAAAACTATACCATTCCAATACTGCAATCATGTGGGTGCATGGTTGCCGTATATACATACAACATGTACTTGAGATTAGAAATAGTATACTGTATGGACCTTAATTTTCGTGGTACTAAACGTTCTGTTTTTTGCGGTTTGATAGCCATCCACAAAAGTTTAGTCCCACAAAAGTTTAGGCCAACGCAGCGAATCATCCATTTTGATGAACAGTGACGCCATAATTCTACAAAATGGCTACGTGGTTTAGGGCGTAGTGAACACCGGTGTGGTGTAGCATCATATTGTCTCTGTGTCTGGGCTGCGCGAAGAGTCGGAGTAGCTATAGCAGAGCAATGACGCCGTTCCACACTACTCTGCTCTGCGTACTTGTCCCTCGTCGCATAATCTTTCATATTCGGCCCATTCCAACTTCCTCTGTAAGGTCTGCGTAGAAACCCACCGCGGGTAAGTGATAATCGTCGTTCAGAGTTCATGCAACTTCCAGGGTATCTGTGAAGATTCATCGCCTTGACGTCGATTAACAAGTACCATCGGGCATTGTAAATCGTTGTGTCGATGGAGACTTGTCATTTTCAGGTTCATTCGTCATCTACAGAGTGGAGGACTCCAGGCGGCGACGGAATAGTCACGCTTCGCTATATATCAGCACAGATATATAGTCTATATATTCAATATAATAATATGGGATGCATATCCGCGAAAATAAAAACGCGAAAAACGCGAAAATTCTCAATCCGCGAAAGTTTAGTACCGTGAAAATTAAGGTCCATACAGTATGAGATTACTAAAATCTGATTGGTTGGGCTAAGAATAGTATGTACTAGCATCTGCTACACTTTCATGGTACTTCCTACACTTGTACTTCTGGTATATACATACAAGACAGGGCATAGTCCAAATACTCAATCATAATCACTACTTATACTTGAACATTTTTGTGGGACATTTTGCATCTGGAATGGTTAGCCATGTCCCTATACAAAATGATCTCTTCAAAGATCTTGGAGAACGGCCAGGGAACACTTTGGAAAATAAACCTAACTAAAGTTCACTGTTACTCTTTGCCCACTGCATGCTTTCTACTTTGTGTAATGTGTTTGTAGACCACTTCCCATTGTGTCACAAACAAGTGGAAGATGGACAACTGGGTCTGGTTCATGAAGAACTATGTACAGGCCATTTTCTCAACCGGTCTCTTATCATTGTCTATTTGTTACCACTTCTTTACAGCTGCAATGATGCTGGTAATACTCTGACTGTTAACCATGTGGCTTGGCTATAATCCTAAAGTTCGCAGGGAGAATTTTCAAGGGTGAAGGTACAGTAGGTGAAGAAAGGGTGGATGAAAGCAATAAGTGTAGCTTTAATGGGCTGTACGTACATATGTCAGGCAATGTCTACATATAGAGAAGAGGTAGCATGGGCTCTGGAAAAGTAAGAAGGTGGCAGTCTCTGGGACAGATGAGGTGAAGGTTGACATGATGACAGCAGCAGGGGTGTTGTTTGGTGTTTGGTTTGTTTGAGGTGTGTTTCGAGTACGTGCTGGCACATTCAATGTGGAGGAAGATACACGTGAAGGCAAGCAATAGTGAAGCTGATAGTATAGTTCAAGTGCCAGGTGGAATCAAGTTGTCCATGGACCTCTCAACTTGAATTATGATGTTCAAGTTGAGAGGTGGAACGGCAGCTTTTCAGATTAAAGTGGGAAGGTGTCATGGGGTAGAGAGAGAGGAGAGGGTGTGCAAGGAATGTGACAGTGGGGAAGGCAAGAATATGTGGCACTGGCGTCTTCAGTGCTCTGCACGGGGACATTACGACAACCTCTGCTGAAAGCCTTGTTTGAACAAAGGGAAGACTTCTCAGATAGAACTTCATCACTTGCTTTTAAAAGCTATCATAACCATCATAACTATCTAATAGCTAGATTTGACTAACTGATACGTACAATTTCTTTCATAAAATAATGATGTCACAGCCAGCCTAAACTCGCTT
Source organism: Aplysina aerophoba (assembly GCA_949841015.1). Taxonomy (NCBI): domain Eukaryota; kingdom Metazoa; phylum Porifera; class Demospongiae; order Verongiida; family Aplysinidae; genus Aplysina; species Aplysina aerophoba. Next base: position 2,044,978 of record OX465043.1, read on the forward strand.
GACATAGTTGCTTTTCCCATGTTCATCTACTCTTTATGCCCATGGCACGTTGTGCTATGTACACTGGACCATGTTCGGTCCATACCATTGGTACAGTGCACTCTAATCATTGAATTTAACTGAATTGACTACCGCATAGCTTGAAATGCTTGCGAGGCATTAAATTTTGCATTTTGTGGTTTTAGCAGAATTCGCAAACATCACATTCGCTAAAATTGTTGGCACATGTTACAGTCGGGAAGTGTCAACCATGTCTATGCTATGCTACTTTCTCGAGCGTCAAGCTTGCCTTCTTCGGGGTCTGTACCTTCACTGACGCCAGAAGCTCTCCACGAAGAAGCTACTCTGCTGAGGATCGTGCTCGTATAGAAAGATCATGCTCATGTATGCTGCCAAGAACGGGCCAACTAAAGCATCGCGGCATTTCACGCTTCCAGAATCTACTGCTCGTCTGCTGAAGAAGCAGTATTTGGCAGACTTACATGATCGGCACCAGAATAGTGTGCAGATTCCACAGGTAACAAGTACAAAAACGCGTGGTCGTCCCCATTTGCTCAAGAGTACTCTGGATTGGCACTTAAAGCTGATGGACAGTAGAGTACTTGCTGTAACTAGGCCAAGCAAGGTAGTGTCTGTACTTTGTATTCAGAAGACCTTAAATGCAACAATTGAGCAAACACCATGACAAAGTGTCTGTTGCTGACAAATGTCTGGTGTTGTCATAATGAGGATATATTAGATATTTGTCCAGTTAACTGTAAACATTAATTTGCAAACTTCGTTTTCCACTACAAATCGCAAAATGTAATCATCACAAACATTTCCGCTATATGGTATACAGGAACACTTTTCTATGTACCCTGCATGGCTATAGTTACAAGCCATGTGAGTGACAGCTTACGTAAAAGTCATTAATTAAAGGGCCTACAATTAATGAACACATGCATGCACATATTTAAATGTGGCATTACCTAACTGACTACAAAACCTAGGAAGTTAGCAGCAAATGACGTCCACAACCCACCATCATCCACACACGCACAGAAACTGCTCACCTGTAATGTGGTGAACGGACTGAAAACCAATGCCAAACCGCCCCACTTTGAGCACCTCTGCTTCCTTTGAGCTCTGATCCAGACGGCCAATGTTTTTCCAGTCCTCCTTCTCAAACTTGGCATTGTTCCACGCGACTAAGGCTGGACCCTGGAAGCGGGCAAGCTCTTTCTTCATAAGTTTATTAACACCATGTTCTCTTGGATCAACCAGAAAGGCCACCCTACTCGCCTTTGCGTCGTCTGCATTCTGAATGAGTTCCTGGGCGTGAGAAGAGTCAGATGTATGCTACACGATAAATCTAGCTAGCTACTTGAAAGTGTTTGAAGTTGGCACAGATTACACGGCTAACCTTTAGAATCTGTGATCCGGGGGGATAATCGGACAAAATCTTGTTGATTCGCACCACTAAGGGCGCTTGTCTTGTTCCAAACTCGTCTGCAGTGTGAAAGAGAACAGCTCTCGAGTGCATGTAGAGAGAAGAACTGCAGTATATAGCCTTAAAGGTTGCTCCTACCTGGTTCGTCGTCACTCATGGCTGGGCTAACTATATACCTTTCCGGGTTATGTTCAGAGGAAGATTTCGTTTAGTAAACGGTAGATTACGAAACTGATCGATGAAAAAACGGAGAGTTTTGCCGCCACACGCAGTGTACTGTTGTGGCTTAGGAAAAGGGATCACTAAGGAAATTTATTAGGCAAAAAGTAAGTCTTTTATGCCATGCTTGTATATACTATCACTGTACCTTCTAAAACTGAAGTGGAACGTTCGAAGAAGCATTATTAGCGTACATGCAGCACCCATAATTATTGCAAGTATGTAGCTATGGTGCTAAGTTTGTACTGTAACTTCTGTTTGTATTCAGTGCTCACCATGTAGCTGAACTTTGACCTTAACTATCCAAACTACATGTACTCCTAAGTGATTCCTTTAGCAAGTCTAGTAATTTTACTAGAAATATATATGAAAAACAAACACTAGAGCACGACATCGACACCGGGGGAGGGGCAGTACTTCATGTACTGATCATGAAGCATATATAAAATAATACCAAACCCTAACCTCAATAACCCTAACAAGCAAAAATAGTACGAAAACACTATATATCCATACATATGCATACACAATACTGATATAAACACATATAGTGTGTATATAGTACAGAGAAACATATTACAGTACATGAAGTACCAGGGCACCAGCACTTAGGACGAACTAGCTAGCCAGACTAGTGCACTACATGTATCCTTCCAGGCATGTACTGATACTAACACACATGTATTCATACAAATAATGGATAGATACGTACGAAGTCATACATACACAAAAAGTATTAAAGCATGCATACTCCTGTCATTGTGGCATACATTGTTTAGGAGCAAACGTGTACACATACAGAGACGTAATCACTGTTATAGGTATAAATATATATAGCAGCAATATATAGCACATTCTACAGTCAAAGAAAGCCCCAGAAGTCTGTTTTCTTGCCCAGATGGTCTCTCTCTCTTTTAGCCACGGCAGAGAAGGCAGAAACACAGTTGGCAATGAAGGCATCTGCTTCCTCCATCAGGGCAATGTCCAACAGGGGGTCCTCCTCTGTACCATACACAATCTTCAGCTGCAAAGTATGTTGAGGGTGGCACATTACTTTGTGTATAATATATTCACAGCTATATGTATGTTGTATATGTATAAGTGACTACAGCACAGGATGACATGTTCGTCAAGTACGTATGCAGAAAGGCTCTGTGCAACACAATTAATACGTACACGGGAGGAATGAACTTTAAAGGTCCACTCACATACATAATAATATATTATAATACTAACTGTCAATTGAGGCAGCCCTCCACTGCTACAATATGCAAATTAAGCACCAACAATGGTGCTCTCCATCAGACTTTACACAATGGGATGTGAAGTAACAAGTGGATGATCCTATCCAAACCCAACACAGCTAAGTCCACACATGATGTATATATGTACTGTATATTGCAACTCACATGCTTCTCTGCCGCAAGTAGTTCTTTCAGTTTAAGGAAGGGTCTGGCATGGGCCGAGTCATAACCAATGAACACTGTGTTGACTCCCTTGGACGCAGCCCGCAGTACAATCTTAACCTTCATATCCTCGGGATCAGGGAAGCACATCTCGTACTTAAGAGGGCTTCCGTTCCTCTCCTTCCAGCACTGAGGAGACTCCACCAGGACATACACCCCCTGGTCACTCTCACCTTTGATACGCTGACAGGTTCTTTTCTGGGGAAATAGGTGTTTAGATGCAATCATCGTTAGTCATAATCAACAGTTGAGAACATCCACTCCTGGACTGAACAGCAGTGCTTGCACTCTTGCATTCTGGACTAGTGTCATTATTTTAGAAGTGATGTATCAGGTAAGAAGCACACAAACAAATCACGCACAACACAAGCATGTGAACATGCACAACTTATCACGCACTCACCCAATCATCTCCCAGCCGTACATGAGCAGCGAGGTAGGGCTGGTTGTCTAGCCGGTTCCTCTGGAAGTCCAACACTCGTTTGCGAATGGTGGGCGACCACTTGAAGTAACGCTGAATGTATGCATCCTCCTTGCTGACTGGAAAGTTGGCCGGAGGGCTGCTTAGGGCTATCACTGGGAACTTGGCTGCTGGGAACCTGCAGTCACATACGTATATACCATAATACGTATAATACAGCATTTAGCATTGCAAGCATCACTGGTGTGCATGTGCAGATTTGAGTATACCCGTGCAAATTGAGTATATACATATGTAGGCTCATTGCTGTGGTGCAGATAAGGTTAGTTTTATAATCCCTAAGCACAACACAGAGGAGCAGAACAGTAGAACGGCCGAACAGCATGGCTCTATATACTGTTACAGTGTGCATTGTTCAAATATGTGTTCTGCTGCTATCATATGCACAGGCATTGACCATTTCATCACCCCTTACCTCCCCTGCCACTCCTCGATGTGGGCACGTCTACGCAGGTTATACAAAAGTCCATCAATGAACTGACAGCCGAGGAAGTTGATGCTGTACTTCTTCCAGAGGTCTCCCTGAGGGTGTTCCTTCCTCACGTCTGGACAGCCACCGGAGCCAGAATGGATGAAGACTGCAGGATAGCACCACAAACATACTTCAGGAGTGCCAACACACATTCATTAGTGCATTGGCACCTCTGACAGCACAGCTAGTGGTGTCACCTTCAAGAGTTGATGCATGCATGCAGGGACTTTATAGTGACATTAGCCTACGAAGCAAGTTAAGAGCCTAACCATACAGAATCCATCCCAGAATTTAGTGCTGGAATGGTGATTTTGGCATTCAGTGAATGTCAACCCAAACGGCACAAACGTCTCAGTCAGCTGGAGTAGCTATATGATGCAATTGAGTTGTCGTTATTACAAGAGTGCATGGCTCATTTGAACGAGATGTTGGCATAATGTTGGCATGTTGATTAAAGTGTATGTTGACAGCTTCACTAGACAGTTCCCACATGTCTGCACACTAATGTTAACCAGAGATTGACAGATATGATGGTCTGGTGCTAAAGATAAAAAGAGCTAGTCCAGGAACTCACCAAATCGTTTCTGATATGGCCACACAACTGGAGCAATGTCTTTCATAAATGCTTCCATGGTGATCACCCGATGAAATACTTGTAGTGCATCCACACTATAGTAGTCTTCAAATGGTGCAAATACCTATCAAGAGGCACAGTAAGGTGAAGGTATGTAGCAAATATGCAATGACTACACATGCCATACACTGCACAATTGCTGCAGGCGCACAAGCTGGGCACCGGTAATTAAGCAGGGCTAAGTTGTGGAATCTCTCAAAGAGCACAGAATCATGTCATTCACATAAATCATGTACATACAATTGCGCTCTAGTTCATTCCAAGTCATAAGGATAGGGTGTACGTACTCCAGGAGCCAATTGTACTAGCCTTATATTCTGTAGGTACATTGCATGCAACTTGCTCACTGGTTTAATCCTATCAATATTCCTGTACTCTGTAAACGGAGGGAGGACAAGCGTTCTGTTGAGAGCTAGTGCAAATGAAAGCACCCCCAGGAAGTAGCTCATCTGGTTCCCAAAGTGTCCTGCAATGATGAGCCAGAGAGAGCATTGCAAGACAGGTCAGGTTAGATGCTAGCTTCCAAGACATCTGAACTAAAGCACATGCTAACTAGATATCCACACTTTCATACAAACAATCAAGTGACTATGAACAACACTGGTAACAAACAAGTCATTCACATGTGTGAGGCACAACTGTGGCCTGACACTAGCTGCAAGTAGCTAGCAACTGACTGTTCACTGGTGGCTGACATGTTATATAGCACCAAGGATGGTTGGCTAGTCAGCTATTTCAGCAAATTTCTTATGATGATTATTGCCCACACAGTAGAACATGTGTCTACCACGCCTTGAACGCATGCAAACCTAAGCACTGCCCCCACCTACGGCCCCGCCCACTTTTTAAGTTGAATACTTTCCTGGCTAAAAAGAGCGTGCCAAATTACACACACAGGACCTTGACAGCATCTTAGCATCCATAGCGGAGCGTGGGGGCTTGTTACAACATCGCGTCACTTGCTATTGCAGCGGCTCACCGATGCACGAGCAGAAGACGATGTAGCCATTCGGATCAACTTGTGGCAGAGCAGAGCCAGTGTAGTTCTGTGACGAGGCAAACTGCGTCCCATCATTCACATCGTAGACACCTCCTTCGCATTCCGTTCCAATCGCGAGGAAGATGGCAACAGAAAGCACCAAGTGCAATTGCATTTCTTTCTGTAGGGGAGGAGCGCCTGCGAAGTCACGTGACAGTCACGCTCATTTCGCCCACGTGTAGACAAGATCGGTGGAAAATGCCGACCGTGGAAGAGTGAGTACATGAACCGGAAAATATCCCTGTTTGGAAGCTTATTCGCTCTTAAAGACATCGATAGTTACCTTCCACTTAGCATTTTTATTTATTTTGTTTCATTTGTCCCCCTGTAGTAAGCCAGCCCCTAGTTGGGCGGACCGCATGGAACAGGATGAAGCCAGTAAGGTCAGCCCAGGTGAGCTACACTGATGTACTGTGTATGCTGCCCCCACTGAGCGGTGGGTGAGATGAGCTACTTCCTGGGAGCACTGTGGAGGGTGCTTCTGTGCACTGGTATGCCTACTATACTGTAGTTTGTGCTGTGATGCCTCACACGCCACGTCATGTGCACGTCGTACACGTTTGACATGTACACCTCATGTCATATGCACTCATCACATGTACACACACACACACACCACATGCACACACACACACACACACACACACACACACACACACACACCACATGCACACACACACACACACACACACACACACACACACACACACACACACACACACACACACACACACACACACACACACCACATGCACACACACACACATACACACACACACACACACACCACATGCACACACACACACACACACACACACCACATGCACACACACACACACACACACACACACACACACACACACCACATGCACACACACACACGCACACACACACACACACACACACGCACACACACACACCACATGCACACACACACATACACATACACACACACATACACATACACACACACACACACATACACACACACACCACATGCACACATGCACTTTGCGATCAAACTTGATGATTTCGTGATTTGCGTATGTCTGCGTCCCTTCACATCCTTGTCTCTACTTGGTCTCTGTCTGTGCCCACAGACAACCTACCAGAACCTACCAGCACAATGGATGGTAACCTGAGGAAGGTGGTGGAATACCACGTGAATGCCGAGGGAAAAGTCATCAAAGTCAGTGAGACTTTGTGCAGTCATGCACATGCCAGTCAGCATAGGCACCAGAATGGTACTCTCAAGATTGTTCTAGATGTAATTATTTCAAATTCACTGGCTAGTGTATACCAAATGGTCATGATTTGTTTGCCCAGCTACACAAGCCTTTGCAAATGTGTCAAAGGATGTTTTCTGAAGGGAAGCAGAGGGTAGTTGTCATTGTTGTTCCTCCTTTCAGACAACAAAGGTGTATAGAATTGAAAAGAAGTCAGTACCAAAAGCTGTAGCATTGCGCAAGAAGTGGAAGAAGTTTGGCAATGCAGCTAATGATGGCGAAGGCCCCAACACCGCCCAAACAATGGTAGCAGATGAGGTCTACCTGCAACTCACAACAAACAAAGAGGTTAGAGCAAGATGGGGAATTTGTGCACTTTGCCCAGTGTAGGGAATAAGTGACAAATAGTAGTAATCGCTGGATTTTTGCGCCACGGCTCAGATTTATTGACCTGGTCGGGTTGGCGTAAAATACAATGAATACTGCCATTTGTCAGGTTAGAGCAAGTTTCATGTCAGCTAGTTAAGGGCGAAACTTTAACAATCTTCGTAGCCACTTTGGACTTCAGACTAAGTCCCTTCCTGTGCTTGTCACTATACAAGGATATTACTGTCTGACTGGGAACATGCCTCTACTTCTCAGTGATGTGCCTCTGGACTTGGTCTTGTGTTCTGTATGTGTTTCGTGTTTGCTTCATTTGCTTGTTCTCTGCTGACTATCAGAGTCTAGACCAACAGAGCCAAGATGATGACACACTGAAGAAGCTGGCATCGGCAGGCAAAGGGATGGTGCAGTGTCGTCTCTGCAAAGGAGACCACTGGACAACACACTGCCCTTATAAGGAAAGCCTGGACCCAGGGCCGGCTAGTGAAGGTGCAACTGGTCAGTGTACGTGGGAGGAGGAGAGGTGGAGGCAGTGGGTGGGTGTGCTGCATGTGTGTGCATGTGTGTGTGCGTGCTGCATGTGTAGCTTTCATGCTTAGACCCTCCCCTGCTGCCTTACCATCAGTTTTTGAATAGAAAATATGATAAGTACAAAAATAGTAAATGGTGTGGACAAGGTCGATGAATTGGGTAATATGTGGATGGAATGTGTGTAAGCAGCAAGAACGTCATAAACTGAGGAACTGGGCGAAGTTGCCATGAAGAGCTGATTCATCCAATGTACACGGCTGTCACGCTGAGGACCTCCCCCTTGGTGACAGTACAGGGCTGTCACGCTGAGGACATCCCCCTTGGTGACAGTACAGAGCTGTCACGCTAAGGACCTCCCCCTGGGTGACAGTACACGGCTGTCACGCTAAGGACCTCCCCCTGGGTGACAGTACAAGGCTGGAAAGATTTAGCGGCGTTTGACAGGCTGAATGGCAGGATCATGTTGAAAGTAGTTCTGCTGTAAGGCAGTCAGTGTGACAGCAGTTGCTTTCACAGAGCCGTGTAGTGCACTGTGCAGGTCCTCTGCGGCTATCCACTCCACTGGATAAAACGTGTTTTGTGAGTGTGAGGATTGTGTTTCTCAGGTCAACAGATTTCAGGATGAATATTCATAATCTATGGAAGGTTTAAGTCACGTTTTCTATGTAAAGTTAGAAAGTGTAATCTTAGCTGTACATGATATTTGGGTGTACTGTGCGTATGCACATGTGAAAATCAATCTGTGTGACCGAGAGTGTTGTTACTGGTCCTTATGTGACCTCTCTCCACCCTTCTGTAGCCACAGCCCAGCCAACAGAGCCTCAGGTGACAGAGCCAAAGGCACCCACCAAGTACATCCCACCAGCCAAGCGCTATGGAAGTGATGCCAAGCGTGAAGGGGAGTCCATGGCAACAAGAACAAGAGGTTAGCCTCAGTATACCCAATATTGTACACGTGGCAGTGTAGCAATTGAAGCAAGTGGGCTGGCCCTGCAGGGCTCCCGTGTTATGGTGTGGACAGCACTAAACAGTGTAATGAGGAAGTGATGTTGCCACTTATGTAGATTAAGTGGATTAGGAGCCTTTTGAGGCTTGGGTCATGGGCTGTTTGTTGCCATGTCCTCTGTGTCGCATGGACTAGCCGAGAAAGTGTACTTTGGGTAGGCTTGTCTGCTGAAGTGCTTGCATGATGCACTTCCGATTATAGAAATACAAGTATGTACATACATATGTGTACCCACTTCAGTTGGAAATTCTATGCAGCATTGCATATTATGTACTCAGGAGTGCAGGGATAGGTGCTTACAGGTCCCCTATGAACACGTCCCATCCCCTGTCAGCAGACATGGAGCATTTCAAGGCGATCCCCTCATAGCTGCAGAGTTTTGCATATTAGAACGGACAAGCAGACTTGTTACATTATATAGAACATAAGATATAGTTGTTTGGAAGGATGATGGACGCGTTTTCATATACATACGTAGGAGGGCACCCTGGGTTCAGGTATGGGTGGTTGTGTGTGTTAGGTCTTTGCAGGCAACACCTCCTTCTTGTATGTGCATAGCTGTGTGGCGATGGCCCTCTGGTGTGCTTGCCAGGGCGTACATGGTGAAGTGAAGAAGTGACTTGTGTGAGCGTCTGGTTTATCTCTGTACTTCAGATGACACTGCCACCGTTCGGGTCACCAACCTTTCAGAAGATGCAACTGAACAGGACCTGCGTGAACTCTTTGGGCACTTTGGGCCTATCCAGCGCATCTACCTGGCAAGAGACAGGAACAGCCAGCGCTCAAAGGTAAACCATCCATGCTGTTTTGTGTGGCTGATACGTGTTAGTGTGGATCTGTAAGTAGAACATGCGACAGCTGTATCTACTATCCACACAGAACAGTGGGGTAGCAGTGCATGAACGACATTAGTCTGCTAAAAATTGCCCAGGTTTCTAAACTGTACATACATACATACGTACATAGCTGTGTCTACTTGTAGTAATTTCTGCTGATATGTCTGATGCTGATGAGAGTTTTGTCTCTACTGGTTGTGTGCCTTGGGGATGTAGTGGTAGTATGGGAAGACAAGAGACATGTTTAGTGCTGAGGAAGACAGAGATATGTTTAGTGCTGAGGAAGACAGAGATATGTTTAGTGCTGAGGAAGACAGAGATATGTTTAGTGCTGAGGAAGACACAGACATGTTTAGTGCCAAGGAAGACACAGACATAATTAGCGCTGACACCGTAATATGGTTTGTGGGTTTTCCACTACAATAGCCTGTGCTTAAGCCATTGTGATTGGTATGTTATGGCTCAGTAAGATTTGTAAAACCTGACTCCTGGAGGATCATTGGTGTGTCTTCTGAGAATGACTGAATGTGAGAAATAAGAGCATGTTTATGGTCTCAGTGCACTCTCTGTCTTCTGTAGGGATTTGCGTTTGTCAACTTTTATGAGCGTCACAATGCCGAGAAGGCTATCAAGTCCTTGGATGGTTTTGGTTATCATTACCTGATCCTCAAGGTGGAGTGGGCAAGGTGAGTTGTTCCACATGTCATGTCACATGTCATGCCACATGTCATGTGACATTTCACATGACTGTAATGAGAGAGGTCACACCACACATTATCCAACTAGTTTGAATAGTCTATTGTCGCACATAAACAGTGACTAATAGAGCAGCATGCAATGAGAGAAATTTGAAGTGTAGCACATGCAGTGCTGCGTATCTATCTGCATACCTACGTACTCCACTATCCTGTTACTGACCCCTCCCACCCCTCCCCTCTCCTCCCCTCCCCTTCCCTTGCCCCTAGACCACAAGAGGACAAGTAACACGCAGGGTGTGCAGGTTTATCGTGACATTGGCCTGTTCTCTAATGCATACCTATACAGTTTGTTTATGTGCACAGAGATACTCATACACCACCGCATCAGCACTGATTCTTGAATGTTCTTTACTATTATATAATATACCCCGTTGTCACGGCAACCGCGGAACAATATCACAAAAACAAGCTAAAAGGGTGTAGCAGGCTAGACTAGGATATACAGGAAGTAAGAAGCCACTTAGGATCTCAGGGGCTCTTAAATCCTGTTATATCACGCCCGAATATGGAAGGTGCGAAGATATAATGTAGGTGTCAATAGATTGGCATTGCTGCAGACCTAATCCGTCGACGAAAACACTCCAGGCAAAAGCAACGAACCTCAGTCGTCGTCTTCTCAGAGCTAGTTGCGATGGATGCTACTTTCGTTCGCTAAATTTGTTAGCGTGGACAGACCTATCACAACAAAGGTGTGGGGTTCCGCGACGACGGCGCCATTTTCCTATTCTGACGCAACTACATTTAAAAGCTTAGCCGGCGTATATATCAGTTATACCCCGGCGCTTCGGTGTATATGGATGATATACGCTCTCGCCCTCGGGCGTTACGCGCCCTCGGCCTGGAGCGTATATCATATACACCTCAGCGCCGGTAATAGTTATATATAATTATACGTACCTCCTACAATTAAAGAATCGCCATTGCGGTACAGAGGGGAAATGCTGCAGCAGTGCTTGGGACCTTGGGGAGGCGGGAGGATCCCTTCTGGGGTTGACTGAGGGGGCACTATCCCCCCATTACTATTGTTTTAATTAAATTAATATACAATTAGTTAATAAAAATTATACGTTGCTGTTGTTTTTAAGTCACTTTGTTGTGTGGGCTCGCTCATCAGTGTGTGCATATGGGCACAGCAGGGGAAATGTAGCTACAAGCATGGACAAATCAACACATGCTGAGTGTGTTGCACCATGCACCTCCTTATGCATATAATTATTATGTTAGGATGTCATCAATCTGGTGGTCCAGAGAATAGTATGGCCGGGGGGAGCTAGATCGATAACATATATATAATAACCAGGGATAACACTCAATCATGCATGAACTAAACATGTACACATACCTTCAAGACCGTACGTAATGTTAGCCTGTATTCCCAGACTGTCGATCCACATACCTTATAGTCCAACACCCGTGACAGCTTGGAAATGAAGCTAATATAATTATACTATATGCATGCACATATTATGAGGTATACCCATATAGTATATATTATTATAGTATACACTCCAAGCAGGTCTGAGCTGCCTCCATGAACTTCTTGATCAGGGGCTGTCCGATTCTCACATTTTCGCATGCCTGACAAGCATAATAATTAGTGGTAATTTACATCACCAATTGATAGTCAATAGTTTATTATCACTGTGCAAGAAAAATAGATACCAACATGGCGGGTGGTTTTCTGTCTACAGTTAAAGACAGGTGAATAAATAACAGGGATGATTCATGAAAGGCTGTCCAGTGATAGGAGGGGTTCTTAAAGTATATGGGAGTGGGTTGCTGAGAAGTGAATCAATCGTGGAAGTCGTTTTCTAAACTTCACAAGTACAAAAACCAATACTCCCCCAGCGAAAGCAGGTAACAAGCCAAATTGCCATCCATGTCCAGTCTGCATGCTGGAACTGTCGGTGAGGTCTTGGGAGCCATGCCTGCCCTTAGCAGCCTCCTTCTTCACTCTTTCTCCAGGTGACACCATGGGCCGTCTCCCAACGTCTGCAGCTGTACCAAGGAGGGTGCACTTGTCGTGGCTGATGTGCGAGTGGCCGTAGACCCTGCAAAGGTGCAGTGCAACCTCGTTCTCACTCCACTGCAGTGGCTTCTGCTTGTTGCTGTCCAAATCAAACTCGTGGCAGCGTGTCCCTGGTTTGTTTCCCTTTGTTGCTGTCCAGTGACATACGGGGCACTGCTCCGGTGAAGGGTACTGCGTCTTTGGGAAGTGGGGGTCTTCGCTGGTGTCACCAGAAAGGCGGAGGTTGACTGCGTTGTGTGCACACCAGAGCCACAGGACACCATCAACGTCATTCTTTATGTGTCCCTCCAGATTTGCTGCCATTGCTGTGAAATGCTCCCTGCATGAGATACATGTGAAGAAGTTCTGCACAAAATCAGTTGAAATTTTTAAAGCCTCTCGGCTGCCATAGGGGAGTGTGCGATGTGCAGGCTTGGAGCGGGGTAGTTGATTCACAATAGGGTGTGTGAAGATGGTCAGCGTGTGCATGAGGGTCCAAAGGGCACAAGGGTAGCCTCGGAATTCAGGTTTGCTCCCTTGACAAGAGTGCCAAACTGGGTCTTTTGGGAAGACATGTAAGCCGGGGTTGTTCTGTGGGATGCAGACAGAGAGAGAGAAGTTTTCAACAGTACAATATACAGAGTATGTATTTCCAAAAGCAGTGATGAATGCGAGATTTCACTGCCAGTATCTCTTGCAATCTTGAGGAAAGGGCACATTCGCAGACGATCACGCACGCCACATTTACGAGAATTTCATTGCTTTTTAGAACAGCAATATCATTGTCAGCGATGATGGGTATTCACACACATGCAGAAACAGACAGCTACACGTAGGCAATGAGTAAAAGTCTCAATGTGGGCATGTTTGCATTACACAAAACACACATGCACATGAACACAAGCACACACACACTTTTTTTTTTTTTTTGGACATGTCACCAATAATTATTACTTCAATCACCAGCACTGAAGACTGGTAAAAACAAAACAAACAATGCCATGCATATGTGAAAACAATCTAGAAAAGTGACATGTTGGTGAACTTAACACTGCCAAAAAGGAAGTTCTGAAGATGAACAGGACAGTATGCTGTGCTGACAGTACCACTGTACTGCAAGTGCTCACATTGGGATTGATCAACCTGACCCAGTCCCTCTGCAGAATGAAGCCGTCTGCCTTGGCCACGTGCAGTTCTTTGGCAAGGCTCCTGAGGGACTCACCAGCACTGGGGGCTAACCTGGCAAACACCTATGGACAAGAACACAAGTAAGTGTACATGCACACGATCAGTTAACGAACACAACCAATGGCAAGTACAGTATGGAGAGGAAGGCAGGGTGTTATTGTTCCCCAGCAAGGTGTGATGTGGTGTGCTGTATTGTTCTGTGTTGTTCTGTGGTGTGCTGTATTGTTCTGTGTTGTTCTGTGGTGTGCTGTATTGTTCTGTGTTGTTCTGTATCGTTCTGTGGCATGTTGCATTGTTCTGTGGTATGTTGTATTGTTCTGTGGTATGCTGGAATGTTCTGTGGTGTGCTGTATTGTTCTGTGGTGTGCTGTATTGTTCTGTGTTGATCTGTGGTGTTGTGTGGTGTGATGTGATGTGATGCATTGTTCTGTGATGTGTTGTGATATGGTGTGATGTGATGTGTTGTTCTGTGTTCTAAAGTGCTGTGGTATGCAGTGCATTATGGTGTGGCGAGTTGTCGTGAGGCGAGTTGTGGAGTATGTCTTGAGGTGCAGTCAATGTAGTGGTTCCAACTCACCTGCTCGAGGAGCATTACAAACTGCAGGAGTGCAGAAAATGCTGACCCAGAAATAATGGAATGCATGGGGACCTCATGGTGAAAGGCGTAGCCAACAGCACTAAAAAGGTCATCAACAGACACACTGCAAAGGTCGGCAGAGGTGGGTGGAGGTGGGTGGAGTTAAGAAAAGCTCAACAAATGCAGTAGTGTCGTGTAACTGGGTGGCAGTATAGAGAGCATGCCTTCATGCATGAGTGGTTGGCAGTGGTGGCATAGTTGTGTGTGTGTGTGTGTGTGTGTGTGTGTCTGTGTGTGTGTGTGGTGTGTGTGTGTGTGTGGTGTGTGTGTGTGTGTGTGTGGTGTGTGTGTGTGTGTGTGTGTTGCATGTCTGAGTGTGTATTGGGTGTGTGTGTGTGTATTGGGTGTGTGTGTGCGTGTTGTGTGTGTGTTGTGCGTATGTGTGCACAATGTGGGGTGCCCCGTGGAGTGGTAGCACGTGCTAGAGTCAGTGACACTGGTCACGCTTGACTCAGGTCACATGTATCATTTATCACACATGCGTCACCATTCACATGCGTCACTGATGACATGTGTCACTAGCCACAACCGTGACTGGTCCACACAAACCTGCAACTAATGCAGACTGGAACGTGACCAGTGTGAGTGAGGTGGCTAACCATGTACACTACACAGGTACAATGTACAGAAACACACTCCCCGCAGCCACCATGTGCCAAATGTGTACACACACACACACACACACACACACACACACACACACACACACACACACACACACACACACACACACAGCACGCACACACACACACACACAATACACACACAGACATATGCAACACACACACAGACACACACACACACACACACACACACAGCACGCACACACACACACACACACACACACACACACACACACACACACACACACACACACACACACACACACACACACACACACACACACACACACACACACACACACACACACACACACACACACACACACACACACACACACACACACACACACACACACACACACACACACAGATACTCACAGGCTATGCTTCCCCACTGAAGTGCTGGCAGTGTGAGTAGGGCTTGTCACAGTTGTCGATGGGGGTCTCCTGGACTTCCTGTTCTGAGTGTGGGCGGAGGGCTGAGAGGCTTGTGATGCCAGCCACTCGTTTATTGCATTTGAGAACCACTTCAAAGGATTGCCCTTGCCCTCTTCTCTTCTTTGGGGAATAAAATACAAAGGGAAGGAGAGAGGCATTGCTAAAGCTGTGGGTGTCATGAAATGAGTGGTTAATGGTATTACTGGTAACAGCGAATGGGTGGTACTAGTGACAGTGGTGACAAGGATGGGTTGCACCAGTGTCAGCAGTGACGGGGTGGGTTGTATCGGTGACAGTGGTGACAAGGGACAGATTGTACTAGTGTCAGCAGTGACAGGGTGGGTATTACCTGTGACAGTGGTTACGAGGAATGGATTGTATTGTGACAGTGGTGACAAGGAATGGGTTGTATTGTGACAGTGGTGACGAGGAATGGATTGTATTGTGACAGTGGTGACGAGGAATGGGTTGTATTGTGACAGTGGTGACGAGGAATGGGTTGTATTGTGACAGTGGTGATGAGGAATGGGTTGTATTGTGACATTGGTGACAAGTTGCAACACTACACTGTGTAATATCGTAGAAGCTCATTGCTACCCTGTGATAACGAATCAATCTTGATAAGCAAATACGCAGCAGAAGCACTCAATCAATAGCAACTGATTGCAGGACGTTTTGGCCACATCGTCAACTGCATCGTCAAATTTGGTCATGTAGGCTTTTGTCAACTGCGTACAAAACTGAAGATACTGCAGTGCGAGATGAGTTACTTGCAAACCCTAACAGTGTGTGACCAATAGTGTTGCATGCTTGGGAGTGAGTACATGGGTGACACAATTACTGTCTGCTTTTGCTCTGGGGACCTGTTCTTCTGAGACCTAGTGCAAGTGAAGAACTGGACCCCAGGGCAGAAGCAGATAGGATTTGTGTAGGAGGTTCCCTGTAAGGATTGCCTGGAGGTGTATGTGGGTAAAACAAAAAGAGGACACTGAAAGTCAGACTGAGTGAGCATAGATAAGCAGTGAGACGAAGAGACCCCAAGAACGGCATTGCAGTTCATGTTCAAAAGACCAACCATTGCATCAGCTGGTGCCACAGTCCAAGACGAGCCAAGGGTTCTGGCAGAGGAGGACTGTGGAAGCCATCCAGATCAGGAAATCCATCCCGAACATGATGCTCGACAACTGGTCAAACACTGTTACGGTTTGCTACGTAACTCATCTCACACTGCAGCATCTTCAGTTTTGTACGCAGTTGATGAAGGCCAACATGGCCCAAACGTCCTGCAATCAGTTGTTTGATTGATTAATTCTGCCACGTACGTATTTGCTCATCAAGATTGATTTGCCACTGCACTGCATAGTGCAAATGCTATGGCCTCGTGGTGGTGCTGCACGAGCAGGAGACCATGTATCATGCCATTACTGAAGACACATACTCTACTAAGACACAGGAAAGTAGAACTTGAATGCAGAGAACAATGATTAGGAGCTGTGCTCCACCTGTGGGCAGCTGGGGCTACAAGAGCTGCAACTGCAAACTACCCAGATTGTGGTGGGCTGACGGCAGTATCAGCACATGGCTAAGGGTACTGTGGAGTCCTTACAAACATACCGGAGCACAACATTTTTGTTGCTTCCCACTTGCATCACAACCGCAGGATACTCTCCAACGGACAAGTGGTCAGCCAGCACTGGCTAGAAGGAAGACGGAGAAGGAAGGTTAACCATCATGTTACATACAGATGTACCAGAAGGGGCCCCCTCATGACACTATGGGCGGTTTGTGCAAGAGAAGATGTGCCACACTTCAGAATACTGTGTCTTGCTACATCTTGTCATGTAGCAAAGAACAATAAACTGAACTTCTTGGTCACAACAGGTGAAGCTGGATGGATGATATGTCTTTTGGTGTTTTGGAATATTCTGGAATTGTGCCATTTAATGTCACTGTGTACTGCAAACAGTTGCGAAGACACAAGCCTACTTGTTGATGGTGGGACCAACATTAATCAGCACAGTCACTACACTAGAAATACCACAGCAGACTTACCTCCTTCTGCACCCGCCGAACAATGAGACGGTCATCATTCAAAAACTTAAAGATGAGCTGCAAGGAAGCGAGTGGGTGTTCCATGTATGTAATCAGTGCGTACACACCACCATACACCACTAGAGACATGCACGCACTGGGCACTGTGCTGCAATAAAGCACGGTGCTGGCACAAGTTTGTCTAATCCTAGAGCCAGCCCATACATGTAAATTTGTGTGTGTATGCGTGTGTGTGTCTGTGTCGGTGAGTACACAGCACATCCATGACTGTCTCTGTGAGTACACAACACATCCATGACTGTTTCTGTGAGTACACAACACATCCATGACTGTTTCTGTGAGTACACAACACATCCATGACTGTCTCTGTGAGTACACAACACATCCATGACTGTCTCTGTGAGTACACAGCACATGACTGTGTACATATGCAATGCAGTACACACATGCACCTCACCTCCCTACCCAGAGGGGATCTGTCCTCATCGAAGGCCAACACGATTGGTTTCCTGGGATTTTCTGATTCTAGTCTTAGATAATCACCAAACCTGAGTCCAAGTAA
Source organism: Aplysina aerophoba (assembly GCA_949841015.1). Taxonomy (NCBI): domain Eukaryota; kingdom Metazoa; phylum Porifera; class Demospongiae; order Verongiida; family Aplysinidae; genus Aplysina; species Aplysina aerophoba. The sequence continues at coordinate 2,062,970 of OX465043.1, forward strand.
AAAGTACGCACTCAATTAAGCCCTTCATCTCCCTTCTCCCTCTCCATCCCTCAGTTTCCCCATGGCTGCATACGCCTCTACCTGCACAAACTGCTACAAATTTCATTGCAATTAAGCCCAACACACATGCAGTGTGTGGTGCGTGAGGGGGGGAGATGGGGGTTTGTGTGTGGGGGAGGTGGAACAACAGTGTCACAAATCTGTCTTTCACCCGTACTTGAGTGAGTCTAGAGTCGGCCAGCCGGGTGGTGGGGTGGGCTGGGACTGCACTAAATCAAGGAAGAACATCTTCACTTCATCAACGCTACGTGCACCTGGAAAAGACAAACACAAAAACAGGCTTAATGGTTTCATTGTAACTACACTGTGTTCTTGAGATGAGTGGTCATGTAGGGCCCTAGCTGTCTGATGCTCGTCACTGGTGCCAAATCTATAAGCACATGCAGAGTACGTGTTTGTAAGCTGGTGTACTTGTAACTGGAGTGCTGCAGGACATCGCAGCTCAGTGAGAATTTGGACAGGAGAAAATGAGCAGAGACCGAGCTTGAACTCGGGACCTGCGTTTTAACGAGAAGTTTCAGCCATACTAGAAGCACACTACACACAAACAAAGCTAAGTTAAATTGCGTGGTAAACGCACACACTGTGGATGGCAGTATGCAGCACAGGATGACAAGACATCGGGGTCAGCCGTCAGGTCTCAGTGAACTGGTGAAGCTGTAGCATTGGCCGGATCGGCCATGCTTGGCGTGTATAGAACTCACCTATGAAGCCTTCACCACTTTTCTTTGGATTGGGGTCACCGGCATGGAAGAGCTATATACACCAACACACAACAATGCGCAAACAGATGGAGATGTAGGGCGATCAAAATGGAACCTCTCTTGTCTCACCTTAACTGTGGGATAGCCCATGACACCAAATTCTCGACAAGTGTCCATGTTCTCTGAAGAGGAGCAATCTATAGCCCCTACTTTTAAAACATTTCCCCATTCTACATCAGGGGAGCAAGGAAGTACAGCTACCATCAACTGTTCAGAAACAAGCACTCCTGCACCCTTTAACATTTCACACTTCTTGCAACATATTTCAGAGCTTTAACCTTTGGTATTCAGGGCTTTAACCTGTGAATCCTACCTGATCAGGGTCAAAGAGCTGCTCACGTGTGTAGAGGTTTAAGCTTGTTACAGTAATTTCAGGGTTTCAAGTCCCGTTCACCCTTTGCACACTGCATTCACTCCTGTGAGTAGTGCTGGAACTGCGGAGGCTCACGTGAATTCCAATGGCAATGGCACATGAGGCTCTGCAGTTCTAGTGCTATAATCATGTGTGAGTGATTGCAGTGTGCAATGTATGAACACTGAAACCCTGAAATAACTGTAACTGGTTGGTGTGATTGTGTTAAAACTGGTTTTAACCAGTTAGAACTGGTTCTAATAAAAGGACCACATGTGAAAGAAGTATACACTGAACATACTCTCGTAGGTACATATGTATTTAGGACCTCAAGTGTAGCATGACACAAACACAAGTCAAAGGAGGGACCTGTGGTTACTCTACATGAACAGCACGAGCAAACACTTGAGGATGAGCATGGCAGTGATGCAGTACATGCAATATGGCAGTGGACTGCCCAGGAGACTGAGTGCTGCAGTGCAAAGGCCAAAGTGCAGCTTTGGGTGTGGTGAATTCATATCTATTCAACCACAGACACTCTATTTTGCATACCAGCATGCAAATGTAATAGCTCAGTGATTCCACCACCACCACCACCACCACGCATGCACATGCAACAGCATACCAGCATCAGATGACTATAGGGGCATACACAGATGTCTGTCTAACAACCTGTCTGTATCTGTCTACCCACCCATCCTCACCTATCTATTACTAACGCTCCATCCACCAACAATACACCTAGCTAACTGACTATGGATCCATTGTGGCCCGTCTATCTCTAAACCTATCTATCTGTGTCGTATACATAGCCATCGCTGGTTCTGATCGCCTCTGTCTGGATCTAAAATGCCAAGTGTACATATGGCTAGACCTGGTAGCCAATGCGTACAATATAACCGATGACTTACACATTGATGGTTACCCTTACATATCCAAGTGTTAGGAATACGTACCTGCTGCGCTCCTCGCCGCTTCCTTGTACGCTGGCGCGAAGTTGTGGCAGTGACCACACCAACTCGAGTAGAACTCGACTGCCCAACAACGCTCACTGTTTGTGACCCGTTCGGTTACCTTGCTTCCCTGAAGGCACTCTACCTGAGGGTCCGAGGAGTATAACTTACACTCGGCCGCGCTAGCGAAAGTGAGGCCGCCATAAGGTAAACACGATACCACGGTAGCTACATATACCACGAACACAGCGGCAGCCATTTTGTAGCGAGGAGTAATGACTATAATGAGTACACAAAAGAAAGTGTACAGATTGTCATCTGCTTATACAAAACGTGCGTGCATGTAACAATTTCGAGAACGAGGCAGGTAGTCAAGGTCGAGTGTTAGGGTCGTGGAGGTTGGTTGGAAGTGTCTGAAACAGATGGTCACCACAGAATTCAGCTATGAAGTCTAGCCCCACATCCATTGTGTCCATGCTGCTCATTTTCTTATCAGGTAAAGTCACCTCCGGCTGTGTGGGAAAGCAGTAGGGAGGAGAAGACGATTGGGATGGAGTGGTCTGCTGGAGTAGCGTTGCAGTTGTTGTCTGCTGGAGGTGTGGCGAGGTCTGCTGGAGGAGTGTTGGAGCTGTTGTCTGCTGGAGGTGTGGTGAGTTCTGCTGGAGGTGGGGTGAGGTCTGCTGGAGGAGTGTTGCAGCAGTTAGCTGCTGGAGGTGTGGTGAGGTCTGCTGGAGGCTAGGTGGGGTCTGCTGGAGGTGGGGTGAGGTCTGCTGGAGGTGTTGTGAGGTCTGCTGGAGGTGTGGTGAGGTCTGCTGGAGGTGTGGTGAGGTCTGCTGGGGGTGTGGTGAGGTCTGCTGGAGGAAAGTTGCAGCAGTTGTCGGCTGGAAGCGTGGTGAAGTCTGCTGGAGGTGTGGTGAGGTCTGCTGGAGGTGTGGTGTGCTCTGCTGGAGGTGTTGTGAGGTCTGCTGGAGGAGTGATGCAGCTGTGGTTTGCTGCACATGCAGTGGACTGGCCTGCTGCATTACTTGCGTGTAGTGATGGGTCAGCGAAGGGCTCCTGCTAGCTTCAACAAGGTTGGGATCCTTGCAGTAGGCGTATGCAGTAGTTGTGGTAGGCTGTGCACCAGGGTGAAACTCCTTAACAAGGGTCTCGGTCAGATCAAGGAACTTCTTTCTCTCTTGATTTAGTAGGTTCTGCTGCTCAAGCAGTTGTATTTGGCTGTCAAACAGTGCCGAATTCTTAATCTGCAGCTCCTTCTCAAGCTCCTTAAGCCTTTTTTGCATACCGTCAACAGATGCAGTTGATCCCTGAATTCTGGGAGGTGGGGGTTCCTGTATCACAGGTTGCTCATTTGCAATACAAAGGCCACACCACTCTGGCTCGTCACTCCTTGGCATGCACATGAGGTCAATCGAATTTCTCAGCTGAGAGTCAACCTGGTTTGTGCCCATGATCTTCATCTCCAGCACAATGTGGTCAGTGTCATGGTTCCAAGGGTTGCACGCAATGAAGCCTCGAGCAGCACACCATAGCCACTGTCCACCTTTAGTGAAAAAGCGGTAGAGGTTAGTGGTCCCACATCCTCTGGTAGTACAGGACTGGATGGCCTCACCAAAGGAAACCACATGATAAGGGTGAATAAAGTCAAACACGGAAGTCCCAATGAGCTCCATGGTGGTGTAACCAATTGCAATGGCTGCGTGCTTCTGCACCTCGATAATTCTTCCCTCCTTTGAAATGCGCATCTCAAACTTAAAATCTTCATCCATTGCAAGTTCTGAATCGAGGAAAGAAAGGGAGCCATTGATTGCAACAAGGATGTGGCAGTAGTCATAGGATAAATTTGAATCAGTGTAACTGACGGCCCCCGAGTCATTGCTGGTCGATGTGCTGTCCGTCCACTGCCGCAAGTAGGAGCTACAAGTAGAAGACAGAGGCATGGATCCTGTAGTTGTTAAGCCATAACTTCTCTGAAATTCGTAGCGTGCACGAGTTCTGGGGTGTGCAATGATTCGCTGGCCATTGTGCAATTCCGCAGGAAGTTGCCTTGGGGAGGGTGGCTCAAGGACTTGGTGTACGTCTTCCTGGCACAGAATGGTGCTCAACAGCTGCCCTGCAAGTGCAGAGGGAGAGACGCCCAAGCTGGACAGGGTTGTCTTGGACGAGTACATTATGCGCCCCGGAGGGACCATAACCAGCAGGAATCCGTTGCATGCCTGCAGCACGTGCTCCATGAGCATCCCACTGTTGTGGCATCGCAGCTTCTTGGGGTCCACCTTGTGCTTCGTAGTGTCGACCGAAGCGGGGGGATGAGGGCTAGCGGATGGGGGCTGTCTGAAGGTACCGGGAGGGGTTGGCGCGGGAAGAGCGGCTAAGGGCGAGCCGTGAAAAGTGGACAAGTCGTGGTAAAATCGGACAAAGTTTCTTGCACTGCACAGAATGGATGCCTTGTCTTGCTTCTTCTGAATGTCCCCGTCTCCGCTCGTAATGGACAACAGCGTGACGAGTTGGTCGAAGAATGTATTGGTAGTCCGGCGTCTGTTCTTCTCTGCGGTCCTCCGCCTGCTGGGTGGCCGTACGGAGTTGACTGATTCGGCCACTGCACTCCCCTCTGATGAGCCCGCGGGAGAGAGACTCTCACTAACTGATGTCGGGCCCGTAGAAGAACCTGCGGAATGACTTGCCATGTGTCTTCACTCTCGGGTCGGAAGGCGCCTGATTTAGATTCACGGATCGTGTGAAGGCTCTTAAATGCCAGCCGCGGCCGTCCCATCTAATCGCCGGGCGCTTATGGCGTTAAAGGGGATATGGTCTAGCTAGCCAGCCAGTCTAAGGTTACTTTACGCAATGCAATACAACGTCACATCCCAGGGGCGGGGCGCGATGGCGGAGAAAAGACCTTCCAGTGCAAGCCAGAAGTTTGAGAAGGACCCAAAGAACCAGCCCTGGGGAACGGTCGCAAAATCAGACATGCATCTTGGGCACAGGAAAGCGTCAAGAGAGGAAGTGGAGGAGGTTATTCAACGACTTAGCTCTCCTCGCCCGGAGAAGTCGCCTCCAGATTCCAATCGCACTGGTGCCCTGAAGGAGTCAGGTATCATGAACAGTTACGCGTGGAAGGGATGGTAACCCGATCATCAGACCCATATGACTTATAATATTATATAGTATATGTAAATTTGTAATAATCTGGGTCCTTGGCTACAGCAAGACCTTGCAGACAGTCGTGTGAAACTGTTAACACAGGCCCTGAACGCCTACCAGCCAGTGGTGCTTTGCTCTCTAATAGCTGTGTTTCTAGCTTGTGGTATTACTGTTTGTCACTGTGTATGCTTGTCCATTGTAAATGAATAACCATTCGATTCTTGTGGGAGCGTACGTGCATGATTGCTTGAGTCTCACACCTTTGGTGGCAGCTACACAGCGATAATTAAGTATAGAGGTTTGTGGTTCTGTATGCAGAGTACTCACAGGTCTTCTGTGTCTACACCCCTGCAAACAGTTACACTCGCCTTAAGTAATTATACAGTCACACAAGATTCCCAAGCCATGCATCTCCATTGTCTCTGCTACCACCCATTTTGGCAGCCTATCATCACCCATCCTCAACATGTATACTTACAGCCACTACTCAATGTATTGTCCTTGCTTCCACATTTCAAACACCATCCTGGCTCATCTCATTGGGCTTCTCATGCGTGCGTTGCATGGTAAGTATTGTATATTGTGAAAACCTAGCAGCTCGATCTGCATACATAGTTCATTTTTATCCCTTAGTGTTTATAGATAGAGATGATTTGATTTTCACCATTACGCTATATAGTCCATGGGATAAGCAAAGCCTCCAGGTTTGAAAAGCAGAGCATATTTGGGTTAGTAAATTGGCGGTGAGAAAGTGTACATTAATTTCGTAGAGGCTCATTGCTCCGGCATAGGTAGGACTGGGCAAATTGTTGAGCAATCACGTAGCAGTGAAAAACAGATAGAAATGTAGACGTTTCGACCGCGAAGGTCTTGGTCAGTTACAATGCTGCATTGTAACTGACGAAGACCTTCGCGGTCGAAACGTCTACATTTCTATCTGTTTTTCACTGCTACGTGATTGCTCAACAAAGTGTACATTGTCCTATACACATTAGCATATGTAAGGAAGAGGCAACCTTGCCCACAAAGTGTTTAGCCACCAAGGCCTCCAGGGCCCCATACAATTATACTATATTATTTAATTTACATTAGCGGGGTAAATTGCAACTTGCACTGTATAGATGCCGTACGTAGCATGCAGCACCACACAAGCCTCAAGTCTCAATTCCGATCCTAGTCCCACACTTGATCGTGCACACCTGCACACGTGGTCTGAGTATAAGACTGTGACATCATATAAATGTTTTATATATGCACATAACACTTATATGTTATTACCTACAGTATATACAGATCTGATGTAATTTCAGTTATTTTATCACCATCAAACTAAGCAGAACAACAGATTCTGTTCAATACATGCATGTAACATGTAGTCAAGTTTAACTATTCTCTTATGTAAAAACTAGCTATATCACAAAACCTGTGGCGAAACTTGGAGATGTCTTTTTGCCATTTCCTCCCTCTTTTGCTTCCTCTTGAGATCATATCGTAGGAGGAAGAAAGTAATGAGGAAGAGGACAGAACTCAAGAGATATAAGCCTGGGAAGGTGATGAACAGTGTCCAGTCGTAGCGTCCACCGAGGTCATCCTTAATGGGATCCACAACAAGGTTGAAGTTACCTCCAATGATGGTGATGACAAAGAGGTAGATGGCTATAGAGGCAGTCTTTATCAGTCCTGGCACAAGGTCCACCACTAGGGCTAGCGTGACTCCAATCCACATCTCCCCAATGACATTGGACGGGATGAGCATTAGGAAGCACCAAGGTGTGTAGGGGATGAAGAGGGCAGCAGCTGCAAATGGAGCAGCCAAAACCTGCAAACATTTGAAAGGGACAGGAGAGTTTGAGAACTCCAATACATATACAGTGAATCCTCGGTTATCCGAACCTCGATTATCCGGATCCTCGATTATCCGGATCACAAAATTACCTTGCACGTGACACGTGGATTACGCAATTATCGCACCAACGCACAGTCACACGCGTGTTGTCTTTGCTTTATAAGATGGCGGAGTCTCCTTGCGCTGCGAAGCTAAGCGAAAGAGAACAGTTTTAAGTACGGAAGACAAAGTGGCCATCACAAAGCAGCTATAGATCAGCTCTGCTTACGTTATTGCCGAACGCTATGGAGTTAGATAGAACATAGTCTCGGGTATCAAGAATAATCGCAATAAGATCGTTCGCTTCGCGCAGGAGATGACGACGACGAAATCTGTGACCATGTTCTTTCAGAGCTAATGCCTGACCAGGAAAATGAGCCTAAATCAGAGAAAGGAGAATCGAAAGTCTGTCCTGTCTCCACCTTTATGGCAACTCATATGTTGGAGAAGTGCCTCACATGGCTTGAATACCAGCCTGAAGTAAATCAATACAATACATGCACGTTGAGAGAACTCCATGCCCTCGCAGTCCGTAAACGAGGAGAGTCCCTAAAGCAGAGGACCTTACTAGAGTTGCTACAAAAGTAAATGTATGTATGAGCACATGCTAGTGTATTTGTACAATGTTGTATTTGATTGTATTTCACTTATCCGAACTTTTCACTTATCCGAACAAAATGTTTGTGGCATTTGACCAATGGGGTTCGGATAACCGAGGATTCACTGTACACATATATACTACGGTGATTGCACAACCATAGGACCTTAAAGCGGTATAGACTTTTGGGCAAAAATGGCGTCGTTTAGGAAAGCGTTTTCACGCAAAAAGTTTGTCTGTTGCACACTCACTGTATTGTATATTATACATAGCATGGTAGGTAGGTCTATAGCCTCTATATACAAATCTACTTGCATGAAGAGAACCAAAGTCAAAAGACTAAGAATTTGAAGTGTGACATAAATCCTGTGGTTAGGCATTGGGTTTACTGCGGTGGGCCTTTAATGGTTCTCACTGCCACAGATCCGCGACTCACCTGGCTAATGATGAGCACCCACACCCTCCAGTAGCTCCCTCGCTTAGCAACCACAATGTCTGAGATGAGGCCTCCCACAAAAGCACCCAGGGAGCCAGCAACGAGCGGAATCCAAGACATGTAGTAGGAGATTTGGTCTGCGGTGAAGCCTCTATAGTTGTTGAAGAAGAGCTGTGTGTTGTATGCCCACACGTAGCCACCAGCATTACGGATACCACCCGAAATTAGCAGCAAGATCATACTGGGTGACAGGATGAAGGTAACAGCCAACACCTTAGCATATCCCACGATGTACTTCACATTCAGTTTCCGCTTTATGGTTGTAGCTCGGTTTTCTTCGACAGTGGCAGATGAATCAACGTTTTGAGACTCATTATCCTGTGCTGCTTTCTTCTTTGGCTTCTCCCTGATGGTCAACACGATCAATGGAGTAATGGCAATACCCATGAGTGCACTAATGAAGAACACCCATCTCCAACTCAGGACCTTTGTTATTTGGTTGCCCAGTAGAAAAGCAAGGCTGTACCCCAAGTAGATTCCCCAATTGTACGTGCCCAGTGCACTGCCACGAAGCTCCTACAAGTGATAAATACAAATACATGTAAGCATTTGGTGAACCAAGGGACTTCGTTCAACACCCATACTTATTGTATACATATCTCTTCTACACAGTGTAATGAGAATATTATGTGAATGTTCGATCAACTGGCGGGTGAACTTACGGGCACAAAATAATCAGAAATCAAACTGGCAGCAAATGGAGTACAGCCAGCAGCACTGCAGGGAAAGGAATAAGGGCAAGGTGTGGACCAACAACAACTTAAACATGAGGACATGTTGACACCATGTTCACACATAGGCATGCATCTGTGTGACACAATTTACAAACACATCTGCAGCTGGTGTTTCGCTCAATAGAAAAAGCATACACCACTTGTCATTGTCTTGTCCAACCTTGTTTGGTTTGGCCCATTGCGCACGCAAACATGGTTTCACGCACACACATGCATACGTACACACACACACACACACACACACACACACACACACACACACACACACACACACACACATGCATACACACGTACGCACGCACGCACACAGTACAGACTCACAAAATGGCAACTCCCATCCTCAGAAGAACAAGTTGCCAGTAATAAGCCGCAAAGCCAATCACTCCTGTGAAGATGCTGAGAAAGAAGAGGCTGGCTGCCAGGAGGAGCTTACGACTGACAAAGTCTGCGAGTGGTCCCATGATCAGACCAGCAGCAGGGTAAACATTGTTGAAGGCAGGGCCTGCCAAGACCTGGTATTCAGACCCTGAGCCATCGTAGTCAAATTTACAGGGTTTCATTGTTATGTTAGCACAATCATGCTCTTTCGGTTTGGTGCAGTTTGTGTAGTCATATTCAATGCCCAGACACCATGTTCTGTTGTGCCTGCAGTGACAGACAAACAGTCATCAGTTCACCAAGCCCCCATAGACACTACCACTATCACCACATAGTGGCCTCTCAACTGTTAGCTGTTTATGTACAGCAGTCTGCTATGCAAGACAAATTAGGATGCACTAGCAGTGCTTGATGTGACAGGTATGCAAAGGCAGGTTAACCGAGTAGGTACCTCAACCAGTTGAGTGTGGCACTGTGTATGGCTCCCTCGTGTTACGTATGACAGATATAGACATAGTAAACATATATGATATCGTAGAGGCTCATTGCTACTTTGTTGATATCGGGTGAACTGATCGGGAGCAAATACGCAGCAGAATCAATAACAGTACACCTGTGTGACTGGAAGTCATTCTAACCAGTCATGTAGCTATGAATGGACACAGGGTTTGATGGCATGATGCTTTAACCACAAGGGTCTTCGCCAGCCACAAAACTGTCAGCTACTGCAGCATCAGCCTCGACCATATCAAGAGACATGTTGGCAGTTTATTGTGTATTCATGACGTTGATGTTAGTCACAGGGTCTTCTTGGGAACCCTTGGGCTCCGCACATGATGTGCATGAGTGCAGTTCACTGCATGTAGCCACGTAGTAGCCAAATACATATGTGGTGCATGTGTATGTCTGACAGCGTACATGCACAGCCATGGTGGAAGGCTCACTTATGGGCATTATCGCTGCACAGTTCCTTAACCTCTGCCTGTGAAATCCAGTGGTTGTGCTCAGCAGCCTCACTGATCATGCAACTCTTGCTACCGTAGTGCACATCCTGCGCCACAGCCTTGGTCGTGACGGGGAGGGTGTACCGGTTAAGCTGGTTGAGCAGGTAAGCGGCCAGTAAGAGCATCAACACGTACAGCGAGTAGGGCGACGCCTTCTTCACCAGGCGGAAAACACCGTAGCCAGGAAGGTACTTGTAGAACGCCTTCTTCCCCGTGGCCTCCTGTGATGGTGGTTTATCAGAAGCGTCTTCCTTGATACTGCTGGACGACAGTACGCCGACGTCCTCAGCGATTGACGCCTCCTCGTCCGAAGCATCTTCACTCCCGTGGTCTGACCCCAGCAAGGGTTTCTTCTCGTCCGACGTGGTTGCCATGTCCTTTGATCACCGGTACGCGATGTGCCCGCCTAGTGTACAGAGGTCGTCAGAGGTCAAGCACTACAGTTATTGTGTGTTCTTAGCAGGGCCACTTGTGCTGGTCACGACCCAGCTACACGACGGAGGGTAGAGGTCATGTGATATGTATGATTATGAAGCTGTACGTGGCTGTTTATAATTGATTTTAGTGATCAGTGACACAGTATAATATATACAGTATGTACGCAAAGAATTTTAGCGACACGATACGCACAAACAATTGCACATAACACGAAGGTTAGTTTGTTCTAGCTTCTAATGTTCCCGTGAGAGGAGACAAGTCTTTCAGAGCTGGAAGCTTCTTCACCTGTAAGGAAGTGTGTGTGTGTAGCTGCAGCCAATTGTACAACACACCCTAGCCTAGTAACCCTGTCTCTATTCCCATTCCACCTTTCATTCACGGGGGGGGGGGACATTTCCACTTCAATTTTGCCCAGAGGGGGAAAATTTTCACCTCCAAACAAAAGTAGGAATGAAAGTAGGGACTGGGAATGAGGCTAAACAAAGCTGGCCCACCCATGCCAGCACACAAGTCCGCACGTACTGCTAACACAGCACAGCGGACTGGAGTGCACCAACACATGCAACACTTCCAGCCACGCCGCATCACACCACAACTTTTGCATGCACATCGCAACCCACTGCAGCCCAGCCGTCACTCCACGGTACAGCTAGCCCCATAGTCTGCAGATAAGTTGCATAAGCCACCTGCACTTAGTACGCAGAGACTGGTGTTGCCTGTCTCACCTTTGAGTGGCTGGCAGCAGGGACACGACCTGGGATGGGACGAGGAACAAGCCCGAGGTCTCCCGGAACATACTGTAAGCCTCTGCTCCCATTGGCACTACACAGAGGAACATCAGAGCACAGGTCACGACAGACAGACAAGTACAACCCCCACATGTGTTGCCCACATCACAAGGGGGAAGGCAAGTGAGCACCAACGCATGTTACAACTGAGTCTGAATTGCCCACACAATGCACTGGGTGCAATAGTCACTAAGTAACTACTACGATTAAGCAAATTGTCGAGTGCTGCAACAACAGCAGAACACTGACAGAGCAAAAAGCCACTAGAGCAACAACATGTTGTACATGTACGTATAGGACCAAATTTAATACTACAGTATTAGCACCATAGCATACTCTACACTAGAGCACGTGACTATAATTATGTATACGTATGCACCAGTAAACCAGTGTACCCTTCAGACCAGGGTAGGAGCAGTGATGCACCAGTCTTCTCTGCGTCTTAGTTAAACACACTGGGTTGGGAACAATACCAACTCAGCACTGTTGGGATTGCCTTAATTGGTTCTGTACCAGCATAATGTAATAAGGATGTAGTGGTGTGCAGCAGACAATGGTACGTGTATGATGTTCACCCAATGGTGCTGCACAGCCTTTTGAAGAGGGGAAATGATGCACGAAAGGTCATATGGACGGACGCAACTGGACAAATTAAGAGCTTCTGTTCCCATGAAAATAAATATGTATTAGCAATAAAATGCTTGTTAATAGCTTCAATCACAAACGTTTGCACTATACGAATCATATTGCTCACCTGCCCCTTCTGCCGTCTTGCAGAGAAGACTGGCCGTCCAACTGACTGAGCACATTCAGCACGGCCACCATCATGCCCTGTCGCCTAGAGAGCAGCAACGCCTCTGAATCTGACGGCTACAGGACAAAGAGGCAACAATGCAAGGACAGTAAGGACAAGACGGTATGCGGTGTCTGTTTGGTACTCACTTTTACCAGCAAGCATACACAATACAACACTTGTATCCACGGCTTGATGGCATACGTACATACACACACACACCTCCAGAGAAGCACGAATGGCTGATGCTGCTTGATGAAGAATGGCCTTAAGTCTCTCAACCTCGGCACATGCTTCGCTGTATGACTTCTTTACCGATGCAAGGTCCTTCTCCAACTTCTTGCTGGCAGTCACTGCTGCCTGCAACACACATGCAGGAAACCACACTCACAAGATGCCATCCTTTACACAACACCATATAGTGACACCACTTTATGTATGCACTTACATACATATGTACAGACGTACATCAAATCTGCCTTGGAATAAATCTATCTTAGAGACATATGTACGTATGTAAGTAACAGGGCCTTGGTAGGACCCTGGTGACAGTGGCTATCAGGCTATATGTGTAGTTTTGTAGTTTATGTACATGCTTCATGTTTAACGTATGTATCTCTACTTGGTGTCACTCAGCCTATCAGGGATATGTATGTACATATATACATATGTATGTACATAGTATGTGTGTGTGTGACCATGCAGGGTATGTATATACGTACATACATACATACTGCACCTGGGTCTCCTGCTGGTACTCTAGGCTGGCAGTCTTCGCTGCCTCCGTCTGCTCCTGCAGCTCTAAACAATGTGCTTGAAGCTGGCTCAATCGGCACAGTTCTTCCTCCTGCTCCTTCGCCTTGGCAACAAGCATATTCATGACCTGTGAGGGGACACACATGAACATGATCTAATGACACACATGGGTGCACTGCGCAGTCAATGCTGCTCCCACAACTTCATAGTCTACGTATTCTAGTGCGCCCGACCCTACCTTTGAATCACGAATATGGCACAACAATACTAACGGGATGGTAGGGGCTGGCACGCTAGACTACGTAATTAGATTCACTAGTGAATATTATTATGAGTGCACGTACATTTGCCATTGTACTCATTGACTTGATTGGGACAGGGCTAGCTGACAAGACAGTAGTTCGCACCTTCTGGTTGGACTTGTTCTTCCTGATGATGACCTTCTCATTTGCCTCCAGGACCTCAATGTGACGTCTCAACTCTTTCTCTCTCTGCTGGAGTGTGTCATTCTCCTCCAGGAGGCGTACTGTCTTGGAGGACATCCTGTCCAACTGCTGGCTGATGGCAACGTTTTCGCAAATCGTTCGGCGAGTTGTGTCAGCAATCTGTTGGTCTGAGACCTTTCGGAACTCTTCCGCAACTGATCTCACCTTGGCATCCATGTCTTTCCTCAGCCTACGCACAGCAAGTGGAGTGGGGAGAATGACGCCGATTGAGCATGTGAAAGAGAGTAATAACAGACTAGAGCAGAGAAGTGTACAACATGATAGCGGCCCATGGCAAATCCTCAGCTTAACCCATCGCACTCTGTGCAACACTTCACAGACATCTGCATTCCCATCATAGCCCTTTCTCTTATCACACAGTGACTGCCCTACAACCGACCTGTCCCTGTCCAACAGATTCTTCTTCTCCAGTTCATTCAGCCTATCACTATACTCCTTGTCTTGTGATGTAATCCTGCTCTCCTTTTCTTCAAGCTTTGCCTCCATCTCCTGCTTGTGCAGACGATAGTCTTCGAGGGACTTGAGTCGCCCCTGTAGTGCCATGTTGTCTGCCTTCATCCTGTCGCACATCTCCTGAAAGTCGGACCTCGCTGTGGTTAGCTGGACCTCGTACTTGTCCTTCTCTGCCTCCTTCTGCTGCTTCACACCAGTCACCTGTTCCTCTAGGTCCTGTACCCTGCAACAAAAGAGTCACAGAGAACATGGAGGGAGAGCCACAGAAAACCTAAGCAGGTATAAAGGACCAAATTGTATTGCACACCTGTTGTATACACCACTGAACCACACTCAAGCAGCAGCACACTGAAGGGTTCGCACATGTAAATGCGGACTTCTTTGCACTCAACTACTACTTCACATCACACAATACACACTGCTGTCAACATTATGCCCTAACTGGCTGCAGTGTTGACACCACAGTGTCATTGGCTACTGGCCGCCTGCAGCCCAACCTGTCGCTCTCTGACTGCAAATCCTTCTTTAGCAAAGCAATTATGTCGTCCCTGTCCTTCACGCTCTGAGAGTGGGTCTTTGACAGGCCGTCGTACTTGGCTTGCAGCTCGTCGCATTTCACTTTGTACTTCTCTAGTTTGGCCTCCAGGTCTCGTACTTGAATGAGGTAAAACTCTTTTGTAGTGTCGCTTATGGGTGGATCCAGCTCTTCAAGGCTCTTTTCTGGCGCCGCTGGTCCATCTTTGGCCTTCTTGTCTCCTTTCTTATCTCCCTTCTTCTTTTTGGCAGGCATTTTGGCAAATAATAAGAGGAACAACACAGAATGTTACCATGACTACAAAGGACTAGTAAAGTCACGTCGGGCACACGTGACACTTGGTACACAATGGCTGTGTCTCATTTGAGGTTGCTAGTCTCAGTTCTCTTGCCGTCTGCTATAGCGTTGTGGGGGCTGAGGAGGAAGTCGCTAAGTTCCTCAGGCGCTCTGCTGGCACTGGTGGTAGGATTTCTGGTGACGCTTAGCAACGGGTGCCTCTGTGCTGCTATGATGGCTTTCTTCTTCTCTTCGTCGAGACTCACGAAATGGAAAGGACACATCAAAAGAAAAATGGAACACGACTATAAAGAAGGTAAATGCATACACGAACAGAACAGGCGTTTCGTAACATTACACAGTGTGTGCAATAGTTAACAAGGTAGCTAGTAGCTAGCAATAGGTAAATATGTGCATTGCAACATTTGGTATATATGTACTGTGTGAACTAGTTGCACTGTTGCACTATCACTAACAGTGGTGTGGTGTGCATTTAAGGTCCATATGTTTCTATGTGCAACAGGAGGTCAGAGAGACTGGGCTCAAGTCGTATGTAATGGTTCTGTGTTATGCGTGGCAGCCATCTTGTATGCAATGGAAGGTGGCATTGGAGAGTCCTCTCTGGTCTTTGACTCTGCCTCACCTCACTGGGCCACCCTCTACCTGCTGGCTGGGCTGGCCGCTGTGGCATGTTGCTGTGGGGACACTTGGGCATCAGAGGTTGGGACCGTCATAGGTGGGGAACCCAGGCTGATTACAAGCGGACGCAGGGTACCTAAGGGAACCAATGGAGGAGTAACATTGACTGGCATTGTTGTCAGCTTGGCAGGAGGGCTACTGGTTGGGGTAGCTTTCTACTGTGCGGAGCTCCTGCTGAGCAGCAGCAGCGAACAGTCCATCGGCCACCAGAACTCGATGCAGTGGATTGCGATTATTATAGGAGGTGTGGCGGGTGTGTACGGGAGTGCTGTGGACTCAATACTGGGTGCAACACTGCAATTCAGTGGTTACTGTACGCAGTCCAAGAGAATCGTATCTGAACCAGGTTTGAACGTGAGGCATATCTCTGGAGTCAGTGTGCTATCCAACAATATGGTCAACCTCTTGTCTTCTCTCATCACGTCTGTCACCATCCCAATGCTCCTGTACCTCATGTGGGACCACCTGCAGTGACCAATGAATATACAATCGTTGGGTAAAAAGCACTGGTATGTCATATAAAGAACATACGTATAACTGTCATGAGAGATTGAACTTACATATTCGGGAAGAGGACATGTAACTCTTCATAATAAAATTTTTAACAATATATAAATTTTGTAAGTGCATGAAATAACATCAATTTCCCTCATTATGCACCCACTAGACCTTTTGGCTCGTTGGCTCCATCTTGTTTCTGTCTCAAAGAAAATTGTCTTGCAAGTTCTTGCATCTTTGTCTGACCGATAAGGTCCTCAGGAGAAAACTCGATGGTGTCTTGTGTCAACTGCTTCACGCCTTCACCCCTCTCTGCTAGGAGACTCTCAACATTTCTGCATGTGTGCAAGTTGTATATGAGAGAAGAAGAGTACGGAGAGAGGGGGAGCCCACACCTTGCTGGAAATGGCATCTATTTTATAACCCGAACAGTAACATTCATAGGCATGTAATCAATACTAGGTGGATATCTATATGCAACAACTAACTGCATGTGAGGGTCATCACCTTGATCAATTACACAACACACACACACAGCGTTGTGATCACAATAGATGAACGCATGAGCAAATTAACTGGCAGGCAAGCAGCCTAGCTAGCCTGTACCACAAGCAGCCTAGCCAGCCTGTACCACAAGCAGCCTAGCCAGCCTGTATTACAAGCAAGTTCCTCACCACATTCACAAGATGGCTGTACTGTACTAACATATCAGTGTCTCAAACAGGAACATAATCTGAAACGTTTCGCCAGCTATGCATGCCTGCGCCTAGCCACAAAGGTTTTCACGCAGACACATTCACCTTGCCTTGAACTAACCACCGTACATATTACACATGATGAAGTCCCAAACGTCATGCATGAATTGATCATTCATGTACACTCACTGCTTCCCTTCTCCGAACCACCCCAAGTTGTCAGCTACAAGATGGTGACTGTTGCATCCAGGACAGCGGACAATGATTACACCCCTGTGGTAAGCCTGCTTGGACATCTTCTTTGCACTCCTGGTCTTGCACACTTTACAGGTGTACACCATAACCAAGTGCCCTTGTATCGGGAGTTCCTCGTCTGGTGCGTCACTAGTGCCACACACTGCTTCCCCACTCCGCCTTTGGTCTTGGCTTGTACTGGACAAATGCATGGACCTTCGCACAGCGAGGCTAGTAGCGTACAACGTGCTAACTCCTTCGGATACCGAGAGCTGATTTGATGAGCATAGCAGTGGGTTATGTCGTTGAATAACAGAGAGTGTTCTGCCGAATTGGATAGTCTTCGCGAATCTTTGCATGCAGCCAGCTCTAACGCCAACCCTACAGCCCGCCATTTTTGCAGTGACGCAATACTTCAACTGCGCATAAGCAGCATCCCGGTGTCATGGCTCAGAAAGTCGACCCGAGAAGCGATGAAGTAAGTCGCTATGCCATTGGCACACACGTACACAGTATGAAGTAGCGTTAAACACATGAAACTGTCTCTCCCTTCATTGATATTGCTTCAGGCTGTCAGAATTGCCCAAAGGAAAGGGTTGGACGTAGAAACGACCAAGAAATGTATGTCATCACACTAGTTGTTGTTGGCTGGGTGTTATAGAGTGTATGGTGCAGTAAACGTAAGCCAGAAGACTTGTATGCTTTGTCATTTGTATACGTATAATTACTTCACTGCCCCCCCCCCCCCCACCACACACACACACACACACACACACCACCACACACATGTACACACATGCCAATCTTCTCATCCCTGTGTGTGTAGTCACTGCTGCCTCTAACAAACAGCACCAAACCCAATTCAACACAGCAAGGTTGGATCGTGAGACAGAAGAACTGAAACGTAAGAGTAGCTAGTGTGGAAGGAGACGTGTGGACTTGCTATTGACTTTTAATAGCTCAGCACTGAATGTGTGCATCTGTGTGCCATGTGTAGATAGCACTGTTACCCTTGACTTTGGCCGGACTCTCCAAAAAGCAAGGACAGCCAAAGGAATGACACAGAAAGACCTGGCCACTGTATGTTGACCAGCACTGCTTCACTGTCCTGGAGTGGTATAATCAATGTTGTAACGTGCAATGGGTTGGCTTTGGACATGCACTCACAATCCTTGGGTGGGTAGGTGGAGGAGGTGTATGGACAGTCGCCACTGTGTAATTGGCACTGGAGAGGTCTACATGAGTGTTTAACTACATGTATGCACTTAGTGCAAAATGATGTATTTATGTACAGAAAGTGATTGTATTATTGATCTCCCGACCTCATTTTATCCATGCACACCCACTGAGGAAAAGGCATGTCCTATGTTGAAGACTATAAGGGCCTTGATTGTGCATCCACCAAAATTCCTCATATCTCTCACCCTGTCGCACCCTCCCTTATCAATCGCTCACACTTTTTGTCATTTCTTCACTTGATTCGTGCTCCCACCCTCCTCTCTCCTCACCCTCCCTGATGTCTCACACCCTCCCTCATCCCCTACTCACCTTGTCCCGCAGAAAGTCAACGAAAAGCCACAGGTTGTCAATGACTACGAGGCTGGCAGGGCCATACCAAACCAACAGATAATCAATAAGTTGGAAAGAGCAGTTGGTACGTAAGTGAATCCTCCCTGTGTGCTGCCGAATCATGTCAATCACTGTCATGTCCATTCATGTCCATCACTGCCATGTCCATTCATGTCCATCACTGTCATGTCCATTCATGTCCATTCGAATCATGTCCATCACTGCATTTTGTACCTCCCCACTGGAACTACCCTCCCTATAGCTATGTATAATAAGCAGACACCCTTATGCCTGGAAGTAGCACTGTACTAATGCTTACGTACAGATCTACCGAAATGAACTGCTGGTGAATGAGGGAGTTGTGACTTTGATAAGTGGTGTTATACAGTTACGTACGTATATGTGACAATCATCTGTCACATGCTGTCATCACATGCTACATACGTATATACATGTATCACCTTCAGGAGTGAAACTAAGGGGAAAGGACATGGGAAAGCCCCTTGGTGGCCCGAAGAAGTGACTCCCAATCACTACCTGAGGCCACTAACAGCAACAACTTGTGTTCAGTTGTAGTCTTGTTTGTTCAAATACACAGCCATATTTTCACAGCGAACACGATTACATTCATAGGTGTTACTGTTCCATTGCTGGTGTACAAACAGTATTACCAATCCACTGTACCATTTACATACAATACACTTAATAAGACCCAGTGTGCCGCAGTGCATGTGGGGTTCACTACCACGTGCATGTACATTGATATATACCAGAGCCGTAGAGCATTCAGCGTATCAGGAACACAGTGGCGCAGAACATGCTCAGCAATAATAACATATACACACACACATGCAGTAATTCACGTGTACAGCCACTTCCGTATATTAGCTATAGGTGCATGCAGTGGAGTGTGCCTCCATAGCATACACTGTCCATGCTGGCACAGACATGTGCAGCTATATAGCCGCCCACGTGGAGTATGCACACGCACACACACACACCATGCTCTTAGTGCTCTCAGTGCCACCAGAAGCTGACTGAGAAGCTCACATCCAGTGCCCTCACATAGTGCCAGCAGCCTGGGGGGATGTAGAGGGACTGTCCCTGCTGTAGGGTGCACTGCAGCCCTCGTGCCTGGGCAAACAGGGGGAACCTAGAGGGATCTGGACTCTCCACATCAACCTACATGCGTATGTACATGCGTATATACAGAATGTGGGAGAGAGGGAGTAAGTGTAATGAGGGTGGCTTGTACGGCGACATTCAGTCAGCACCAGGGTGTGATTCATTTGGCTGTGCCCCCAGCCTCCATGCACTCCCCCCAAAGTTGACTATACTGTTGCTACATGCTGGAACACTCTGCACTGTGTTGTGGTGAGCGGTGCTCTACTATTGTGTGGAGTGCACTGAGCACACACCTGGCTGGTGTTGCACAATAGCCCCTCATGTGGGTACAAGAAGGCAGTCTGGTCAGAGGGGAAGAGCCACACCAGCTTGCAGCCCATGACCTGAGCAAAAGTTGAAGAGTGCTGCAGACTGTATGACGGCCTCATGTCCAGCCGATACATACAGTACATACATATAGACATAATATATTGTGGATAATATACTGACATTAGTTGTGGATACACAGCTCGGAACACTAATATGCTCATACAATGCAAGCTGCAATGTACTATGACATACATACACACAAAATTGATGGTTACGCTGCAGATTACATGCACCACCCGCGCAGGCTGACCTGCACCAAGATGTTGTGCTCTGGATCATGGTGGAGTGGGGACACAGTGCCTTTTGGACCAAACCATGCATTGACCTGGGCTGGCACTGCCTCTGACGAGTCCATACCTTGGGCAACTTCATCAGCACCCCTGTTGCCTAGGTAACAGTACTCTGGTGTAAGTATGTCTTCCTTTAGCTCTGGAATCTGCATGTGTATATATGGCACGTCATTGTGGGTTGTACGTGGCTTCGTCAACTAGCACTATGACAATGACAAGATCATTGTGTATTGTCACATGACAATCACATAACTGTCATGTGGCTGTCACACAAATGACTGTCAAGCTACCTCTTAAACACAAGGTACGTACCTGATCAAACAACTGGTGCTGCGCCAAGTACCCTATTGACGAGTCTGCCGAATCCATCACAGAGGGACTCTCAATGTACTCTGTAATAAACTCACGGAGTGTCATAAGCCGCTGTGACCAGCTGTCATCGGTGTACCTTGACCCAAGTTCCACAGGGACAGTTCGTGGGCCGTACTTCTGCTTCAGGAGCTTTAAGCTATGGCAACATATACGTACGTATATGGGGGCACAGTATACGCATAATATACTACACAATTATTCATAGTATACGTATACGCATGTATGTATGTATGTATGTATGTATGTATGTATGTATGTATGTATGTATGTATGTACGTATGTATGTATGTACGTATGTATGTATGTATGTATGTATGTATGTATGTATGTATGTATGTATGAAGTGGGGGCTTCTCAGCTGGATGTGTGTAGCTCAGTTGTATGTATGTATGCAGCTCAAAAGCTCATGCAGTGTGCATCTGTGGGCGCCAAGGGTAGCATGCACATGCACAAGACCTTTAGTGGTCTTCCGGATTGTGGGTACAATGTCACTCTAACAGCACGCTCATCGTACATACCTCCACCTCCTCTCCCCTTTGAAAGCAGGCCAATGGTTGATGCAGCCCTTGAGTACAGCAGGACGGCCACACTGCATGCAGTGGCAATAAAACTCTTCCAGTGATGGGCACTCCAACACAGGAACAGGTTCAACTGGTGGACATGGATGGTCAAGGGCTCCTTCATAGGGCAAGGTGCTGTTCTTCACCACATGTACAGCTGCATTCGACGGCTCAGCAACCATTTTTGTTACATCGACCCCACTGTGCACTCCTTTGCGCAACTGTCTTGCCTTCTGGTACAACCGGTCCTTGACCAATGCAGCAGTGCAGCTGGCCTCATCTACAACAGAGGGTTCTTGCTCCAGCATGCCATTACTGGTGCCACCCTCAGGATCAGCTGCCTCACACACAGACTGGTAGTTCCTGAAGCGTATGGGCCTTCTATGTGGTCGCTGCCTGCCTTCTTCCTCTGAAGCCTGGGTGGTGAGCTGCGCTGGAATGCCAACACTTCCCCCCAATCTGAGTTCTTCTTCTTCTTCCGTGCTCTTCCTCGTGTGAGGAATGGCCAGCACTACCTCACCATCGTCAGCGGAAACACTTATGGTAGAACCAGGGTCACCACAAGCGGTGATGGCATCAGTCAATACACTAGCTATCTTCTGCAGCAGGCCACCCAGAATTGGTGCGCCCATGAGAATGCCTTTGTCAACCTCTTTCAGAGCTTCGGCGGCCCTGCCCTCACGCAGTGCAGCGACAGCAGACACAAGTTTGGTTGCACTATGCATCTGCCTCCACACCAAGGGGACCTCCTTCCAGTTGCCAGTGTGTAGCTTCTCCCAAACATAGTCCGACACAACCTGCACATCACATGACAATCCAGACTCAGCTGCAAATGACAAACTGATCTACCCAATGCTAGCAACAAGTGTAAGTGCACTACAATTGTACATGTCACGCCTTGCCTGGAAATACTAAGAGAGTGGGTTTGGCGCCGGTATAGACACTAGGCCCTGGAGCTCGGGATGCATACGAAAGTACATATGTACTACGTCTTCGACACAATCGGCTGCTTTTTCTGACCTGATTGAACCTGACTGCCTCAGAAAACTGGTTCAATTTCATTGCTCTGACGCACTTCATTGAAATCTCCAATACGCTCTCGCAACACTCATCCTTCAGAGAAAGGAAGAAGGCTTCCAACTCTTGCAGATTTACGGTAGCCATTTTTGGTGCTGAGAACGCGGGGGAATCCCCAGTCTTGGACTGCATTATATACACCATAGACAGCGCCGCGTGCAGCGAATTGTATATTGTTTGCATGGTATATATATGCGAATTGAATATACATTGCCAGCTAGTGCTCAAAATAATATACCCATGGAGATGGTGCAAACATCCATGTGAGGTCTTAGCCACTTGACTGCCTCTGGTGAGCGCATATATGTTGCTGCCTCGGTGAGGCTCCTGCACTGCATATTGCAGGCACACACAGTACTGCACATGAGCATACAATACTATACACATTTGCATGTATATATGTACGTATGTATGTATGTATGTATGTATGTATGTATGTATGTATGTATGTATGAGTGTGTGTGTGTGTGTGTCTATGTAGCTGTATACAGAATGCATGCAATGGTGCAGTTCACATGCACTAGTGGTTGCAGTTCACATGCACTAGTGGTAGCAGTTCATGTGTGAACCTTTGTCTTAGCCATTTCATGGATGATTTGCTCTGAAATGTCTCCCATCCCTGCAGCATAAAGCAGTCACTAATGAAACACTAGCTACATACATACGTACAAAGACATGGTTGGGCATAGCAACATCTTGTTCACCAGGAAACAGCTCTCTTTGTGTATATTGCAATTGCACAGGAGAAAATGTAATAAACATTTGCATGCATGCCTATACGTACGTATATGTACACACACACATATACGTACAAACATATCTACACATGTGTACATACATACATACATACATACATACATACGTAAGTATGTGTACATACCTACATAAATACGAATGTACAGACATATGTAAGTACATGCATCTGCATCTGCATCTGCCACCTTAATCAGTGTGCAGCTACACTCCACGCTCACCGGCTGTGGCACTGCTGATCTCAGCTGCCAGCTGCTCATCGGACAGTTTGCACGCACGGGCCATGGTCTGAATGATGTGCACCTCCTGAGCCTGGGGGGGGGGGCAGAGTGGGTGTGACAAGTACATCTGTGGGTGTGACATCTGATGGCTGAAGACAAGCATACAAGCATGAGGGAGGGGAGAAGGGAGTACCTTCAGCTTGTGCTTCATTTGCTGGTTTAGCTTTGCCTCTAAAAGAGCTAGTTCTCTTTTGTGTTCCTCCTCCAGTTCACTCTTGAACTCCTGCACACACAAGCACACACACAATGTGCCAACAAGCATAAGTAAATCAGCAACAGCACTGTGAGCTACCAGGGGCATAATGTACGTACACGCATGCACACACAGCCACTACCAATCAATCTAGTACTGCATGCCCATAGGTATGTATATACATACGTATGTATGTATGATGGTATACAACAAGTTCAAGATAGCAGTAGTGGCTGCAGTGATGTTGAGCATTTTACACAGCACAGTAGATTGTAGTTGTACAATGTTTTGACCACAAAGGTCTTTGTCAGGTACAAAAAAGTGAGAGAATTGTAAGGTAGTCAAAATGTTGTACCATTACAATCTACTGTGCTAGGTAAAATGCCCAACATCACAACTATGCTATTTAAAGCTGTAGCTGAGAGCCTCTACCACATCAAGTGCTAGATCCACAAACAGGGCCTTTCCTAAGTGCACAGTGGCCAAGGCTGCCTTGCACTGCAGCTCCAACAAATTTGGGCAGCAATTACTAGAAGTGCTGCATGGAGCACTATCTGACCTTTTCTGCCCTTCTCTGCCTCACGTCCATGAGCAGTTGCAGGAGGGCCTGTGCCACAGCACTGCAGCGGAGATGAAGATAGAGCCAACTCAGAGGAGCCATGCAGTGACTGTCAGTCAGTGAAGGAAGGTCTACTGCATATCCAGGAACATGCATACGTATGTATGTATGTATGTATAAATGTATGTATAGTGTGACCAAAGCTAGAGTACATTACTGAATGACTGGCATGTCCAGTGTTCAATCAGGTTCGCTTACCTGTTGGGGGAGATAGCTTTCAGGTCCTCTGTCGTCTGGGCCACCATTCTGTACACAGAAGGTAAGGGAAGTGTGTGAATGTATTTTAAGGAATGTACGTATGTAGAACTGTGTGATGTTCCAATTGACATGCACCCCTCTTCCCGTATTCACATACACTTTAACACAACATGTACATACGTATGTACATATGTATGACTACCTTTCATGAAGAAGTTTCCTAGCTTGCAGCTTCTGTTGCATAATCATCAGCTGGTGCTGCTTGGTCCTGAGTGCAAAGGTCAAAGGTGAGGGGCAATGGTGTCGCATACAATGGGCCTATAGGTAAGTTGGACCTGTACAGGGAAGTGTTCACATGTGCAGGTCCTACTGTATATGCTGTAGGTATACATGTACATGTCTGACTGAACACCTGCCCCTGACATGTGAACACTTCCCTATACAGGTAAATGTACATAAAGTATACATACGTACATAAATACGTACATACATACATACGTACATAAATACATACATACATATACATATGTATGTGTTTTCCTTTTTTATGTATGGGCGAATTATTATATTATCCCTTTAAAAACATACATACATACATACTAGGGTACAGTATAATACACATAGTTAGTTGCATACAGGCCTGCTACATAGAGCATGTTGAGACATTAGAGGTGTGCTTTACTGTATACAAAGCACAAGCCTCCATTCACATATACGTACGTACATTCATACACCACACCAAACAGAATACCGTAAAAAGTCTAAACATTTGAAAAATCTAAAGTTCGCAAACTGGCAGCAATTGTGCCTCAACATGCTCTAAAAATCAATTTATTGGCCGAAGCACTCGAACGTTTCTCCAATACTGGGGCTCCACACCTCCTTGTAGACGTGATATCCGCGAATAACGCACGATACTGACAAAGAAAGCGCCAGCGGCGGCCATTTTCTATACGGAACCGTCCTAAAAATGGAGGCAATGTGCGCTCCAATTTCGCGCAAGAACCATAGACACACGAACACGTTCCTTCGTGTGTCTATGCAAGAACGCACTAATTTTCGAAAGAAGATAGCAAAGAAGTTCGTATTACCTCCTAAATTTCAAAAGGTGAGATTTGACATGCACAAACTTCACGAATTTTTAGAATATTTACAGTAATTGTATGTCGACAAGTAGTAGTGACCACTAGATATTGTGAACACATGTTGTGGCGGCAGTGATGTATTGTGTGGACACACGTACATATGTTTACGTACATGTGTACATATATCCGTACTTATCTGCGGTCATACAAGGTTGTTGAGTGAAATACATATTATGAATCCACCAACTTCGATTTCACTCCACAGCTTTCTATGACCAGTATACCCTCTGTGCAGCAATGGCCCTCAGCAGTGCCGTGCGTACGTACCTCTCCATGTCATCCTGTATCTTCCTCACTGCAGTCTGGTGCTCCTGCAGTATCCTCTCACTGACAAGGTGCATCATGCCACTAGTTTCGGCAGCCTTTAACATCATGTGGTCCTGCAGGAGGGACGACACACACACTGACACATGTACGTACATGTTCTCTCCCTATCATACACACACACACAACACCTACACAAATGCGCACACACACACACACACACACACACACACACACACACACACACACACACACACACACACACACACACACACACACACGCACACACACACACACACACACAGCAATTGAGCATGCCTGCGCTCTGTATGAGTCTTGTAGCCTGCGTATGCACGCACCTTCACTGCTGCTAGGGCTTCCTGCTCTTTCTCTTCCAAGTGTGTCTCCTTCTCAGCCTTTTGCTGCATTGAAAAACGTGTACATATGCATGTGCATAATGTAATGGATGTGGAATGTCAAGTTACAATGCTGTGCATCAAAGTTTTACATACATACTGTATTATGTATTTTACAGGCACTGAACTGAACTGTATCTAGCACCAATCATGCACCCATCTTACTCTCATCTCCTCAAACTCCTTCTCCAGCTCCTCCTCCTGAGTCTTGGTGAAGTTGATACCCTGTTTCTCCAGTAGACTGTGAAATGGTGCCAATGGACCGAAGAAAGAGGGCGGGGCAAGCAACATATGTCACACACATGAACACACCACAGTTGAATTGTGTGCCCTTGAGTCCACTACAGACCTTTGAAATGACTCCATCACTGCTTTGATCTGTTTGTTATGAGTGTCTTCCTCCCCCTCTTTAGGAGAGGTCTTCCTGTGGTGCTTCTCCTTCCTCCCAGCCCACAGATGTGCTAGTAGCCACTTGGCACTGCAGAAAGGACAGGCAAGTACAAGGATGGCCCAACTGGGAGTAACCCACAGTGTCCTGTCCACACTGTGCTCCCACCCTCCTGTACAAGGGCACATATGCACACACGCATGCACGCACTCACACAAACACACACACGTACACACGTACACACACACACACACACACACACACACACACACACACACACACACACACACACACACACACACACACACACACACACACACACACACACACACACACACACACACACACACACACACACACACACACACACACACACACACACACAGGTATGTCATACCACTTTGTCAACCTCTCCAAGGAGCACGTCAGCTGAAAGTGGAGGAAAGCGGCATTGGCAGAGTGCTGAGTCAGCAAATGTTCGCTGTGCCTGCGGATGGGAATGCAATGGGATGGACACAACACAACACACAGCACATGTACTGCACACACACACACATACACAACACCACAAGGTATACAGAGGTATACAGAGATAAACAGAGGTATTCATGTATGTCGTATGTACATACGTAGGTGTCTACATACATATATGTACGTAATGGGCCATGGCACGTACAGCGGGAGACACTGTCTCATGCTGCTTACGTACATCCTGAGATCGGGCTTCATTCCTTCCACCATCCTGGACACGACTGCGACTGAGGACTGGATGGCACCGTGTAAGCCTGGGAGGGAGTCCGACAGTGACTCGGTGCCTCCATTGACAAAGGACCCATTGCCGGCACTGCTGGTTGAGGTGGCCTGAGAGTGCGAGACATTAAAGAACACAAGAGGAGGTACGTACATGTGTGAACGACATCTCTACATCTGTGCACAACACCTCTGTATGCATGCATGCACACCTGCTGGTCCATGGTAGTCCCAGTTAATACTGTCTGATGGCTATCAACCCATGTCTCAAGCTGAGCTAATGGAACAAAGAAAGTGCACTGGTAGTAACACTAACATCATGTGCACATCAGGCATACACATAAAACAACATAAAATGTATGCACAGTTAACTATCTATACATTGTACGTATTACAATGTGTGCATACAACATCAATAAATTCAGCATTAATGCACATACTCAGCACACACACATAACCAAGAGTCGATGTACGTACATGCATACAGCACACAGCTGAGCCTACAGTGGAGCTAGAATCCATACATGCAACCACTGGGTGGGCTACTTGCCCACCACACACCTCTGCAGTCCCTCAGGGCCTCCTGACATGCATCCATCACTGTCTGCTTCAGACCCAGCAGGTGCCGGTGCTCCTTGTCCCCAAGGAGCCAGCAGAACCCACTCAACTCCTCCAGCAGACCAGAGTACCATGCCTGCAGTGCGTAGGATTTTAAAGATACCTGAGTGGCTAGGAATAGGCATAGTACTCATATCTTGGACTACACTAGCCTGGGGTTTTGATAGATGGCAGTTGTCCTTGAATTAGGCATTCAACCCAGACTAGGGTCATCATCAGCAATCGAGTCTGGGTCGAAGTATCTAATTCAAGGTGAATTGCCGTCTGTCACAACCCAAGGTCAGTGTGGCCCAAGATATGAGTACAATGAGTAGCATGTGTGTGTGCAATACATACGTATACAAATAGCTAACAAATGCGTGTGTACGTGTGTGCATGCACTATAAACTGACAGAAGAGTGGTTATACACAGCCAATGCAGGGACATGGCTAAGCTGGTACATTTACTGTGGGTACACATAAAATTATATGCACATACAAACATACCTACATACGTACGTATGTACATATACTTGCTAACACAAAGCATGCATGTATGCACATGTACGTATACGTATGTACACGTGTATGTACGTATGTACGTATGTACTTGCACAATAACAAATTTGGTATATACAGACTTACGTATGCTGGCACACAGACAGCAGCAAACAGTATGCACATATACCTACCTATGTCTCCTACATCACAGATGCATTTTATTATATGTACGTACATACATAATATGCACACAGTACCTGTTGGTTGGAAAGTGTATCCTGCAAGAGGTTGTTCAGCTCGCGCACTCTGTCTTCTCCCTCCGTCTTCCACTCTGCACAAACTCTCATCACGTAAACAGAGAGTGTTTTGTCAACAGGCACAGTGACCTGTGTCAGGTAGGCATGCCAACAGGGGAGTGACACAATTATAGGACTTCACAACACAAAAATGATCTTCCATCAAACACAAACTGTTACAGATAGCCAAGGACAAGTACAAACCAGGAAATAACCTGTTTACAGAGCTTTCTTAGCTCCTTTCTCCGGCTGTCCAGGTTACCACTCCAGTGTGCTCCTGTCGCTACAGAGAGAGACAGACCTAAGAGAGGCAGAGAAACATACGTACATACATTTGTATACGGGCATCAAAGCCTTCTTGTTGACCGGCTATGCAGCATGCATGGCAGGTACCTTCACAAACCAACCTGTTTTGGAGGCCTTCACACGCAGTTCCTCCAGATGAGAGCTGGCGTGGCTTAGGATTCTAGCAGAGCAAGGTCAAGATGTACGCACGTACATGTGTATGTATGTATGTATGTGCAAAATCTGGCCTGTAGCTAGGGTCTCTAATGTGTATGTGCGTATATACAGTCATTTTGGGTTTCTAGTCTCGTTCGCACCTTGCACACTGCAATTAATCATGTGATTAAAGTAATGGAACTGCGGAGGTTCATGTGAGTTTCAATGGCAATTAGCATATGAGACTCAGCAGTTCTCTCATACGTACTTTAATCACATGAGTGATTGCAGTGTGCAAGGTACAAACGGGACTATAAACCATAAAATAACTGTATGTATGCATGCACACACCTACACACACACTTGTGCAATGTATGTTAGTGTTGTTTTGAGTGGCCCTCACTGTTCCTTTGCTGTTTCTGACAAATCTGCTTGGTTCACATTCTTTTGCACTTGGTCCAAAACACGATCAATTGCACTTCTCATCATTTGCTGAAGTGATGCCTGCGAACTCAGCACTGTCTGGACTGCCCCCTCCTTTGCATGCTGCCAAGCAGCGAGCCACTGCTGGTATTGGAATAGAACAGAACATGCACCTCCCATGACTAGCTAGCCCTGTAGCAGAACTTATGTGCAATCCGATGTCTCATCTTAACTGGCATGGTAAATGTGGCCTTGAACGTATTGTGTTCAGGTGTTCCAATCCACCCTGATTATGTTTGACATACGTACGTACATACCTGATTCATCCTCAATTCCACTTGCTGCACACTTTCAATCTGAAACTGGGACCAGAGCGTCTTATATCCTGGTCTACCGTCACGCTACAGATACAATGACAGTACGTAATCCTGTGGCATACAAGGCCTAGGGACATGCCACCAAGTCTGTGTCACGGTACATACAATGCAAGAGCATGAGACAAACCTCTTCTCTCTCCCCCATGTCATCCAACAGGCATACGCCCTTGTACAAGGCACTGACCTACAACCAAGCAAAGAAAGAATATTAGGAGAACATTCACATGAGAAGAATGGGATAAGGAGCAATGTCATGCAATGTGGAGGAAGTGTGTACATACGTAAGTACGTTGTGTGTACATGTGTACATGTGTACATGTGTGGCTGTGCTGTGTACATGTGTACATGTGTACATGTGTGGCTGTGCTGTGTACATGTGTGGCTGTGCTGTGTACATGTGTGGCTGTGCTGTGTGCTGCTAGAAGGCACTCACCATGTTAAAGGCAAGCAACAGCCACTCCTTCTCCCACTGCAAGAGGGCCTCCATTTTCTTATCAAGTCCTTCATGTGTGGTTGCTCCTAGCAACTGCATGACAAGTACAACTTCATATAATTATAGATACATACATATATATATATACATATAATATTATGTTAATATTAATTGGAGTGAGCATTGGTCAATAGTGAGAGAAATGAGATTACCTAAAAAGATCAATAGCCATTAACACAGTCATGAAAATACAGTTGCAGTTGATGGGGTGATGGGGAGACACCACACCGAGGAGGTGAACTCACATTGTCCCTTGCTCGTGCGGCCTTCCTGAGTGCCGCTGCAGCCTCCTCCACCCGCTGCACTGGCTCCAACAGGGAACCACTGCTCTGTGCCCCAACCTGCAGCTGGGTGTCCTTAAGCAAGAAGAAGCCCTAAGTGGTTTGGGGGAGGGAAGGAGGGCATGGCAGAGAGTGAGCGAGGCACGAGTGCTATACATTGCTGTCCAGTGACCACATACTGTACAGTGGGATACTGGGATACTGTGTCTACCAGTCATTGAACATACATACGTACTTCACACAGCACAGCCAAGAGGCGAACGTTGGCATCAAGGGCATCGGTAGACTGGAGTGCAGCGAGGTCAGCTGAAGATGTGGAACTAAAGGAGGGGCAGACACAAACGCAGGTGCATAGAAGGAGCTGGCTGCAGCAATCCACTCTTCTCCGTAAGTTGCAAAGTATTCATGTATGAAATGTATAATTAATGCAAATGATGCATATGCATTTGCACTCCACTTTTGTCACCATGGGATGACTCCTAGTGTGAGACTCACTGATTGACACTTGCCAGCAGTTCAGTCAGTGACGCCGGGAAGCACGGCATCACAAAGTGGGCTTGAGTACTGGGCGCACTATCCATAATGCCTACCATGGCGGCACCATCACTGACTGGTGTCATGTTCTCATCTATGCCAACCTGAAAACATGTGGAAGTTCACTGCAAATACATAATGCTTATATACCTATGTACGTTTAGAGAGATTGAGCAACATGCATGTAGCCAGAGATTATGTATGTATAATTATACACATACATAGCTTAGTAATAAGTACTGCTAAACTGAAGTAGGTACCTACGTATTATCAAAGTCAGGAGCATCCATGCACAGTGCTCACAACCAAAGTAATGCACCTCCATAATGAATATACTTATGTCACTACAGTTGTACACACATACACGCATGTACAGATGCGTACATGCATAGATGGGTATACACCCACCATTCTAAACCATTATACACTAAGAGTGAACAAACGTACAACAATATCGTCCCAATGGCAAGGAATGTGAAAGTTGGGCCAGTCCTTCAAATTATCTCCAGTGCTGTAGGAGAATACCTCGGATACATCGGTTCTCTCTTCCCTTCCACATGTGCACAGAGCAATCAGCTAAACAAGGGAGAAGAGGAAACAGGTCTAACTCAATGAATGCTGCTGGCGGTAACAACACTGGACTAAGCAGCCAATCAAACCCAATCATACTGTTTCAAAAAGTGCCCTAGAAATGCATACACTTTGGATGTGTCTCTATGGCATTTTCAAGACTCTACCATTTGAACTTCAATAATTAATTTCTGTACACTCATGATAAACCACTCCCTTGATTGCTACCTATGTAACACTGATGCCAGTGCCTCTGGCGCACCTGATCTTTGAGGCTGCCGCTCCTCTGCTTCTTGGCAAGGTGAAGCTGGTGGACCACCACTGCGACGCCCAGCAGTAATATGCCCACAAACAGGCCACCCAAAATGCCCACCACTCCACCGAGAGAGGTTGCAACCCACTGAATGTAGACAAACTCATACTCAAACACTCCAAGCTCACACCCAGACATGTCCTGTCCTTCCACTCCTAGCTCTCTACTCTTTATCAAGACCTTTGCAAGTGTCAGCTCAAACTTGAACAGAGTACACAATATGTCACACTTCTCCTAGTCTGCTTCTACTCTTATACTGACCAAGGAGCTGAAATATCACAGCAAAGTATATAGCTGTATATAGTGACTCTAACACCTGAACAATACATGCAGTCTATGGTTGATGCATGGGTAACACCTTCAGGCTAATTACAGCTGTGATTGTTGTCATGCCAATAAAAAATGTTAATACAAGCAGAATTAGGTGTAAATTGAGTGGAATGCTCACTTTGCTCGTGTACACAGCACCACAGTAGCTAGTTCAACACCACAGAAGGTGAGCTGCTAATGGGAGGAACAGCCTGAGGTGTGAAGAACAGCTGCAGTGTCCAGTGGCAGTCTAGAGTGTATGAGAACACACCAGTTGGCTGAGAGTCTGAGTGCTGTAGCTAGTGTAGGACACATTCAGGAGAAGAACCTGGGTCTAGTGCTAACTGCCTCCTTGGCTACCTCATCAAGCTGAGTGGAGCTCAATGCACTTCCAGGCCTTAGTTTGGCTGCCCTGTCTGAGCCTGCTGGCCTGCCTGTCTGGTGGAACAGTTCTAGAGGTGGGCACACTGCAGCCAGACAGAGTGCTGCACATCAAGGTTCCCTTCAATGCTACACCCAATGCCACCAATGGGAATGGGACCCTTGTTGAGTTGATGGAGGAGATCTTGCCCCTAGATGTGGTTGAAATAGTATTGAACATGTCAGTGCCGGCGGAGGTGAGGATGGTCGAAATCAGCTGGGGATTCAACTGGAGTCAAGCCAGTGTACTCAAATCGAGGCAAGCAATGACTCCAGTGGGTGTCTACCTTGAGCACTTCCAGCTGAAGGTTGAGGGGAACAGTGCACTAAACGTCACCATTGCTTCCAACACATCTTCCAATGAGACAGAGCCCCTGGTAATGGTACACTGCACAAATGGTTCTACCACATTTAGCTGTTTCTTCCTGGTTGACATTGAGGCACTTCTTCCAAATGGAACAGCAGATAACGAGACATTTATGCAAATCTCAGTCCCCGTTTTAGCCAACTTTGCACCAGAGGAAGAAGTTGAGTTTCTGTTCAGCAGTCTAGCTTACAACGAGGACAACTATACTGAAAGTGCAGCTGACATTGTGATGGGCTTAATGGCAGTTCGACCAGTATTGGAGCTGACAGCAGGGGAATCCCCTTCACCTGGTTGCCCTGGTGATGCTGTCTATCTGGATACACTCGTGCAGCATGATATCAACATGTCTGCACTGGACGCATTCAGAATTCAATTAGTCAGTAGAAGTGGTTCCTACTATTTCTTCACCACCATGAGTCCACGGCAAATAGACCTCCTTGAAATTGCAGAGAATGCCACCATCCCAGTTGGAATTATTCTGCCATACCTCACAGCTGGCCAACACGAACCAATCATATTCATCCAGTACAGAGACAACACACGAGGTAACAGGTACTTTGCGAGTGACACCACATCGGTGTGGATCGAGTCCTATCCAGCCTGGGATAACAGGGTGCAATCCTCCTTTGTGGAAACTAGCGCTGAAGAGGTGACAGTGTACGAGTACTTTCAGCTGAAGAGCTATGTCAACACACCCAGCACCAATGACACACTGGTGGAGGTGAGAGCATGCGCAAAGTATCCCTACTCACTTTCCAGTGGTCTTCTCCCGGTGAACATCCTTGGTGTGTCGCTAGTGGAGGATGCAGTGGAGGAAGCAGTAGCCATTACCGGCACTTTGTTGGATCCCTCAGTGGGCTGTTGGCAGGGTGTACCGCCTCTCATACCGGAGAACTGCACTTGCTGGGACATGGCTTCATTCACTGTGCCCCAGATGTACTCACACACACCATACCTCCTCTTCACCTTTCGGGTGGCTGGAGAGGCCACACAAGGAGAGAGGGTCACCTTCACAATGTCACTAATGGACAACCTGACAAACGGGAGCTGTATGGTGCCTTCAACAGCTGAGCAAGAGATAGAGGTTGTGGAGCCAAGGATAGTGACCATCAAAAGCATTACGGTGAGTTGGTGTGTGTGTCTGTGTGTGTGTGTGTGTGTGTGTGTGTGTGTGTGTGTGTGTGTGTGTGTGTGTGTGTGTGTGTGTGTGTGTGTGTGTGTGTGTGTGCGTGTGTGTGTGTGTGTGTGTGTGTGTGTGTGTGAGTGCATGCGTGCATGAATGTGTGTGTGTGTGTCAATGTACAGCAATTAATGTCTACAGCAGAAAGATTTCTGTCATGCTAAAAACTGACTGATCACACACAGAGCACAGATAAGCAGACTATGCTCTCACCGACACGTGTAAACACCGGCCTGCTTGACACTTTGCAGCTGAACTATACAGCCAGGACTTACTTGCAAATGTAAGAACAATGTACCTCTCTATATACGTATCTTCCTTCTTATGTCACTTATGTAGTTAACAGGTGTTGGCCCAACGGAACCTCCAACAGCTCAGGTCAACATCTCGGTGCATCATGCAGTTGGTAGTGGGAGTGCAGCTGTTAATGTGACCGTGGTGGACGAGCTGCCAGGAGGGCTCACACTTGTGGGTGAGGAGGTGTCAGATCCAACACGAGTGCAGGTACGTATCTACGTAGGAGCGCGCACACAAACACACACACACACACACGTGCGCACACACCAGATACGCAGCCTGTACACCACATGTACATACGTATGCAACAATCTCAAATAGAGGATGTTCATAGTGTGATTTGGTACAAATATGAGCAACATACGTACGTGTGAGAGCACCTACATACCTACATACATACATACGTACATTCACACCAACTCCTCCTCCCTGCCTTGACCATATTGATCCATATTTATCACTGTTTACACACATACGTATATCTAAGGTTACCATAACAGGGAGAAGCATCACATTTCGACTGAACGAGACACTGCTGCTGGGTGAGAGTGTAGCTCTCTCCTACTGGGGCACCCTGGACGCTCAGTACTACATTGCACAGTCGGGCATTGAGCAATTCCTGACCACCGCCACAGACTACACTGGAGTGGAGCACAATGCAGCTTTACTCTTCTCAGTGAGTCTAGCCTACACAATGCATATATTAGTACAGATGAATGGGGCATATGTATGTACATACACGCTTTACATCTGCAACACTGCTCTGGAAGCTGTACATGAGGCCTGTGTGTGATATGTATATGTACGTACATACAAGTCTATGTAGTCATATTTATATAAAAAAACAATGTTTATGTTTGTGTGTGCGTACATATGTACGTATGTACTCATTTTAAACATTTCTCCTGCAGACGTGGAATTTTGACGGCAATGGAAAGCTCTATTCTCACACACAAGACAACCTCTGCATCCGCATCACAGCATTACCCCAGCCAAGGTTCAGTCGTCTGGCAGTGGGATGGGCGGCTACAGCGGGGGGCGGGGCTGGACTTGCCATCTTTGTGATCTGTGGCCTGGTGTACCTGAAGAGGCAGCGCCTTGCTTGCTGCGGGCAGTACAGCGGTGTGGCACCGGAAGGGAAGGAGGAGGACGAGATTGTTGGCTACACAGAGCTCGAAGTGAACAGCTGTGATTGGCCGATGGAGCACAGACAGGTACGTACGTACATGCAGCCATCACCAGCGGACACATTCCACACTACTGTGGAACGCACATACATACGTACATACTTACGTACGTATGGTGCAATGCAGTGCCACGCACGTACGTACATGTGTAGATATGTTTGTATACATACACGTGTACAAACATTTGTATCTAGAAGCACTAAGAGATGTCTTGATTCTGTATGCCACACAACACAGCCGTCAATGCTCTGCAACACAGGAACATATGTATGTACATACGTACGTATGTACCACTGTATGTATGCATGTATAATGTGTAAGTATAGCACCTAAAGGTGTGTACCCTTATTTATCCTGCTTCCATTCATCTCCCTCACCCCATTCATTCCCTACGTACGTATGTGCATATACACGTGTGTGTGTACTGCAGGATCCAGAAGGAGCGCACAGGGATACCACCCCTTCCCCACCTCCAGCTGGACAGAAAGAAGACAAGGGTGGCTACCTTCTGCTTGGAGAGGACCTGTCCTACACCAAGCTGCTACTGCAGGTTGACAGTGCTGGCTACGTTGTGGACAGGTTCACTAGGCTTCTGGCAGCAGAGCTGGCCTCCATTGACCGGGAGCATGCCAACCTTATGCTTACGGCATATGCTGCCATAGCAACAAATTGCTTGAGTGAGCTCCCCTTATCAGCTGGGGAAAGGAAAGAGGTACGTACGTGTCTGTGTGTGTGTGTGTGTGTGTGTGTGTGTGTGTGTGTGTGTCTGTGTGTGTGTGTGTGTGTGTGTGTGTGTGTGTGTGTGTCTGTGTGTGTGTGTGTGTGTGTGTGTATGTGTGTGTGTGTGTGTGTGTGTGTGTGTGTGTGTGTATGTGTGTGTGTGCGTGCGTGTGTGTGTGTGTGTGTGTGTGTGTGTGTATGTGTGTGTGTGCGTGTGTGTGTGTGTGTGTATGTGTGTGTGTGTGTGTATGTGTATGTGTGTATGTGTATGTGTGTGTGTGTGTGTGTGTGTGTGTGTGTGTGTGTGCGCGTGTGTGTGCGTGTTTGCATGTGTGTGTGCGTGTGTGTGTGTGTGTGTCTGTGTGTGTGTGCATGCGTGCGTGCGTGCGTGCATGCGTACGTGCGTGCGTGCGTGTGCACACAAGAAGAGTCTCCATTCTGTGACAACAGCCAATACTATCACACTGCTTGCAGGCTGTGAAGAGGTTCAGCACGCAGTGTGTTCTCATTGTTGACTCATTTGCTGAGGCTGGTCACAATGGGTGGGAGCAGACAAAGCAGTTGGCTACAGAGGCCATTGCTAGTGAGGCGGCCTCTCTGAAGCACCACACTGAGGAGTGGCAGCAAAACATATCCTCTGCAGTCGGAGGTGAGGGAGAGGACACACATAAGGCATTAGTCGAGGAGTGGACTAGAATGCAAGAGGATAGGATGACTGCTCTGAAAGAGGTGCAGTGGACAGCAGCACTGAGGGAGCAGTGCAGGAAAGAGACGGTACACACTTGCACTCCTTCCCCTCTGTATGACTCTTCTGTGCCCAAATTCGGGCATCACTCCTAGTACATGTGCACATACGTACGTACGTATGTATGTACATACAAACATACGGCCATACATTACGTACATACGTACATACGGATGTAATGTAACCAGTGTTTAAATTGTATATGTACATGTACATACATGTTCATCTACTTGTACACATTTAGACAGCCATCTTTGATGCCATGAAAGCAGTGAAGCAGCTGTACCTGTCTTCACTGAAAGAGCTGAATGTACCGGACAGCTCTCTGAAGGGTGAAGCGGCAATCAGGACCATTGAGTGGATAACACTGGTGGGAAGACATCTAAATCGAACGAGAGCAGAGCTACAAGTTGCTGCAGTGGAACACTTCGCAATAGTGGCCAAGTTTCGGGCTGAAGCTGTAAGTGGGGTTGGGGCTTGTCAGCTGGCTGTTGCATGAATGGTAAAGGGTTCTTCTACGTAACAGCTAGAAACAGGCTAAAAACGTTGCCGACGTTTTCTCGACGAATTCTCTGGTCTTTGCCCTGAAGAAGACTAGAGTACTCTGGTCGAAACGTCCACAAGGTTTTTAGCTTGGTTTTAGCTGATATGAAAACCATTTACCGTTGAATCTGTAAGTGTTGTGCATGCATTGCGCATGAGAAAATGGTCTAGGTGACCCCCTACACAACAAATGCCGTGAGCAGATTGGGTTCACTTCAATGATAATTATGCGTGTGACACAACTTGGTTGTATCTCTAATGAACGTACATATGTATGTGCATGCGTGTGTGTGTTTGTGTGTGCATGCGTGTGTGTGTTTGTGTGTGCATGTGTGTGTATACGTGTGTGTGTGTTTTCGTGTGCACATGCAGGACCATCTTGCTTACTTGAGTACTGTACAAGTGAATAACTTTGAAAAGCACATTAGGAAGGCAGCCAGAGCTCTTGTCAAGTGAGCATCAAGACATACGCATAATATGCATATGTACGTACGTATGTATGTACACGCACACTCGCTAGCATTATATATACATACACTTCTCTTACACATGTGCTTCATGCAATTACATACATATGTGAGCGGATTTGTGAAAAGGGACCATCCGCTCACATATGTAGAAATGACATTCTTGAAAAGGAGGATGCTGCACGAATGGTGGAGAAGGTAACAGTGAAGTGGCCACAGCTGGAAGACAAGCTCGCTCACATCCAAGTGCAAATAAGATCAGTTGAAAACAGGGAAACGGGGAGTGCTAGAGGGAGGAGGGAGAAGGCTTTAGCAGAAGAGCTGGCAAGAGCCAAAACAAGTGGTGAGGATGTGGTCTTGGCAACAAATCTTGTTAACATGTTTCAGCTAATAGTCACTCAAATGTACAGTATGTACTCATATACGTAGAAGCCACAGAAACAGAACACTCACTCACAGTCCATGCCACATATGCACACTCTATGTAGTCACAACATACATATATATGTGTGTATATACATACGTATGTGGAACTCGCTAAGAAGGATCTGGTTAAGGTTCGATCATGACTTTGATTCCTCTTCATTCCATTTATTGTCTGCTCTATCTCTACCTCTATCCTCCTGTGTCCTCCTCCCACACTCCAGTGTATGTATGTATGTAGATTCATACGTACTTGCTCCACACTATGTACCTCCATCTTATTCCACCCCTTCCCTCCTACGTACCTGCCCCACCCCTTCCCTCCTACCTGCCCCACCCCTTCCCTCCTACGTACCTGCCCCACCCCTTCCCTCCTACCTGCCCCACCCCTTCCCTCCATCTTACCCCACCCCTTCCCTCCATCTTACCCCACCCCTTCCCTCCATCTTACCCCACCCCTTCCCTCCATCTTACCCCACCCCTTCCCTCCATCTTACCCCACCCCTTCCCTCCTACCTGCCCCACCCCTTCCCTCCTACGTACCTGCCCCACCCCTTCCCTCCTACCTGCCCCACCCCTTCCCTCCATCTTACCCCACCCCTTCCCTCCATCTTACCCCACCCCTTCCCTCCATCTTACCCCACCCCTTCCCTCCATCTTACCCCACCCCTTCCCTCCATCTTACCCCACCCCTTCCCTCCATCTTACCCCACCCCTTCCCTCCATCTTACCCCACCCCTTCCCTCCATCTTACCCCACCCCTTCCCTCCTACCTGCCCTCTACTTCAACTCTGCAGAGACTGTGGTGGAGAAGACATTGCACCACTGGAGAGCACTCCGGAGCCAGGGCAGTACAAGGGAAGGGGAAGAAATGGAGCAGAAGGTGAGCTCATACAGGCCCATCCTCCACACTTGCTGAGAAGGAGAGGGACTGCGTTTGAGTTAACAAAAGTGTACAAACGAGTACGTAGGTGTGTGGATACAGCAGTCCCACATGTCTAGATGTGTCACATGTGCGTACATACAGTACGTATATCTACGTACATATGCAGTATGCGTACACTGTCCAGATGTGACACAGATAGTATGTATGCATGTATGTGTGTACCTACGTACATGCGTAAATAAATGTAGACAAGGTCTGGCAGCGTCATTAAGGCATATACTGTACACATCTAAAATATACCACTAAATCTGTTGCTAGGCAACTGAGCAATTGAAGCAAAGCAGACTTGAGGTGTACAAGGAGACCAAGAGCCTTCTGTTGGACAGGAGGGTGAACTTCTCAACCAAACTCCTGCTGCGTGGTGTGCGCACCGTCCAGACCAGGAGGCTGGAGGACATGTACCAGAGTGGGGAGAAGGAGGTGCTGAATGAGGCGGAGAGCCGCAGAAGGAAGGAAGAGGAAGAACTGAGCCAGAGACTTGCTCACATCAAGCAGCAGATGGTGAGAAAGCAGGAACAGTTGATGGT
Organism: Aplysina aerophoba; assembly: GCA_949841015.1. Taxonomy (NCBI): domain Eukaryota; kingdom Metazoa; phylum Porifera; class Demospongiae; order Verongiida; family Aplysinidae; genus Aplysina; species Aplysina aerophoba. The sequence goes on from OX465043.1 coordinate 2,103,335, forward strand.
TACTCTCGATTACCAGACAAAGAAGTGGACCGAGGAAGTCACGTGAGACAGCACACTCCCCTCCATGGTGCCTGTGCAGTGTACTCACTCAGTATACATGTTCCCCTTTCCTCAGGAAAGCCTACAACTGGCGTCCTCCCACAGCCAACAGCAGGACCTCCAGGGGACAGTCACCCTTACCAGAGGAGCAGCAGCAAGAGGACCCTGGAGTTAGGTGTGTACGGTAGAACACACCATGCACGCACCTTGACCCACTAGTGTCCTCCGTCAGTCATACGTACACACATGTATACATACATACATACATATATACATACCGTAACTTATTTGTACGTACGTACATGTGTATATACGTACATACGTATGTAATAATATGACTGTGCGTCTATACACAGTAATAATGATTCATATGTGCATTTGTTTATGTACGTACATGTTTCATGGCACAGTCATACTCTATACTGCATTACAGCCTTGCGTCCTGTCTGTTGGGGGAGCTGGAGGTGGTGTGGAAGGAGTGGCTAGAGGGGTTGAAACGGAAGGCACTCTGGTTTGAGGGAGAGTTGTCTAATGCCAATCAGGATGGAAGAGGCATGAAGAAGGAGCTGAGCAAGGTCCTTCAGGGCGCCAAGGAGTACCAGGTCAAGAATGAGGTCCTGGACAGCAGGTGTGTGGCAGAGAGGGAGACTGCGAGGAGCATTGAGAAGGAGCTGGAGAGGGCCAAGTGCAAGCTGGAGGGCAACGTGACCAGGCTAGCCATGAAGAATGCCAGACAGGTAAAGGGAGGCAGTGTGTGTGCGTGTATGTGTGCGTGCGTGCGTGTGTGCAATGATTGTAGTCACATGTATGAAAGTACATCAATATTATTATGTCATGCCACCACTACCAAACACACACATTTCACAACAGATTGTGCAATTACAAGAACAACAGCGCTCCCACGAGAAGCTCCAGGTAAGCAGAGACTGTTAGTTTGTCAACTGTCACTCAAACAATACAAACATGTACATACGTACGTACGCACATGCGTACACATGACATGTAGACACTATAACACTACATTTGGTGGTCATCTGAACCATCAACCTTGAGCTCTCCAGCGATACGTGGTCAGTCACTCTTCTTGCCTTTCAGCTACAGCTGAAATGAGCCTATGTAAGTGCTTGTTCTTCTCTCCTTGGGCAGTATGAACTACTTGCTGAGATGCTAAACAAGCACAAGCCGCCACAGGAGGAAGTGGAAGGGGTCATTCAACAATACAATGACGTGAGTACTGTACATCAGGCGCAGCTGACACACTCCAATCACAATGCATGTTATTGTACGCATGTATGAGAACTTCATTCGCATCGCACATGTGCATACAACAACACATGAATGCCACACATGCGCAGTGCTATATGCATTGAACAGACACAAACACTGTGTACAAAGTACGTATATACGTATCATGCTTGCACCTATGCAAGTGCTTATACGTAGCACACCTGCATATGGAGCACACACACACTGCACACAATGTCATACGTATTGTATATATATATATGTATTATGTACGTATAATTATGTACAGTACGTACATATGTACATATGTATATGAATTAGCATGTACTTATACAGTGTATACAATACATGTACATACATATATGTATATGTACATACTGTACAATAACTTGCAGCATTGACAGTTTTCACACGCACATATGCATGTACGTACGTATGTACGTACGTAAGTGTATGGGCACACCTTCACCGTTAACCCCCCGACTGACCAGGACTGCCAAGCACTCATGCACAAACTGGACGGTGAGAAGCAGAGGCAAATGGAAGCAGTGAGAGCAAAGATCGAAGAGCGCCGACTGAGGAAGGAGCGTGCAGCCAGCAAGTCCCCTGCCAGCATGTCTGCAACATTCTCACATGAGAAACAGCCACGGCTGAAGCAGCTCATCGTGAAGTACAGATGGGAGATAAGGATGGAGTCCATCAGGTACGTATGTATGTACTGTATACTGTACGTCATGGTGCAACATTGCTAGCATCAGTGGACAAATTGGTATGCTGTTACGTACACAGCACAGACAAATTGTCATGTGTATGTATGTACGTACGTACGTATCTTGATCTCAAGCTGCATATATGTATACATCACAAGAGTCCAGCTGATACTGAGCATTCATTGCAACAATGAACAAGAGTAAGATCTCAAAGGTCTTCTTTGTCAGTACTAAAACAGTTTTGTAGCTGACGAAGACCTTCGCAGTCAAACGGAAATGCTCAATATATTAATCAATCAGGTGCCCATGTATGCCGTAGCAAGAGCCTCTTCAACATCATCATATCATACGTACAGTACATGTGCTCACCCCAAGCTGTTTTATGTGGTCCACTCTGGTGCAGACGAGAGTACCAGGGGAGGCTGAAGCACATCACAGAGAACACAACCAGAGCCCAAGAGCTGAAGCTGCTCGAAGCCATGAATGCACTGGTGAGCCATGGCACACCTCACACTCACACAAGCCACCATCACCAGTACCCTGTTCACGTACTGTAGGTAGGACTAGGACTAGGAGTACGTGTGCATTATCCTATAGAGGGGAAATCTCATGGAAGAAATATCAATACGCTGTTAATACTCGCACACACACCTGCAGTGCTTCCACTAAACAAACTGGAACGTTGTACGGCAATAGACTGCTTCATTTTACATTTTGTACAGGACAAACGACTGACTGAGAATTTTGCTAAACTTGGACACATTCCCATGTCAAACCTCAAAGTCACAATGGAACACAGGAGATCCTCAGTGTAAGTTGATGTATATACTACTGCAGGATGTACATCAAAGTACGTATGTGTATGTAGGTACAATGTTATACATTTCATCTAATGAATGTGCACGAGAGTGAGCGTCACTCTGGAATTGACCTCAAGGTGTCTCATACGTACACATGTGGCAGTCATTATGCATCAGGTACAATTACATAGCTTGCATTGCGAGTGGTTGACTATGTACATACATACGTATGTACACCTAACATTGATCCCAGCTTCCATTCACACACACAGGCCTCAGTCAGGACAAGGAGGAGGGATCCTACCACCACTAAAGGAAGAGGGGTACCCTGGTGCAGGGCTGGGGGTGGGTCCAACCAGGGTATCGGCACCGTGGCAATTGACGTAAGTCACCATGTAGGTCACACTGTGTGGCATTGCCAACTAGGAATGGTTGGCAGTCATTGGTCTTCACAGCTTGTCTGTACTAGGCACTACAGTGGAACCTCTGTATAGAGGACACCATTGGGACCCCCAGCTGGCTGTCCTGTATACAGTGGAACCTCTGTATAGAGGACACCATTGGAACCCCCAGCTGGCTGTCCTGTATACAGTGGAAACTCTGTATAGAGGACACCATTGGGACCCAGCTGGCTGTCCTGTATACAGTGGAACCTCTCTATAGAGGACACCATTGGGACCCAGCTGGCTGTCCTGTATACAGTGGAACCTCTCTATAGAGGACACCATTGGGACCCAGTTGGCAGTCCTGTATAGAGAGGTGTCCCTAATTCAGACGTGGATTTGTACACAGCTCTATGTGGTTGGGACAGCAGACACTGTCCTCATTAAAGAGGTGTTCTTAATTCAGAGTGTCTTTCATAGAGAGGTTCCACTGAACTCTCTTAGGGGAACCACTTGTGCTACAAACACAACTTATTATTTAAGAGCCCATGGTTTCTTGTTGACACATAACTCTTGTATATCATTGTTCCTCATTTGCAGCCCAGGGGCTCTACCGGCACTGCCCGGGAAGAACAGCAAGCTTCCTCCACTGCACATCACACTGAGCAAGCCTCAGCAACACTCAGAGTTCCCCACTGGAGACAATTCACAGCACCACGTAGTGTACACCCCATGCAACCACCCACCACCTGTAGCACCACACCACTTATGCTAATGCACACAACATGGCTGACACTCTATCTATTTCTGTGTGACTGTATGCCTTATATATGTGTAAACACACTTCCAATTACAGTACTATTACAGTACTATTGGAATACATACAGTGTACATAATAATTAATACTAACATGTATATTTACACATTAATTACTATGCACTGTAATGATGGTGGACAATGCCAACATGACATGTGACTGGTGACAAGCCAACAAATGCAAAAATCTTAAGGAGCAATAATTGTCACAAACACTGTAAAACAGCCTTCTACAGAGGCCAAGAAAGCAGTGTACCTGATGTGGATGCCCACGTGTCTCAGGTGTTTCTGTAGGCCTCAAAAAGGCGTGCAATTGTGTCTTCAGCTATAACATTCAATGGTGTGTGTCCGTCTGTGTCCTTCACTGTCGTGCTGGCACCAGATGAGAGCAGCAGCTGAACCACAGGGGCATGGCCGCAGGAAGTCGCTAACAGGGGGCGGGGTGGGGGAGGGGCACAGGGGCGCAGTGAATGGTTGACCATAAGGGGTATACTGTTTCCCACTTCAATACCTAGTGTGTTAAAATGGGACTGGAACTCTGTGATATTGCTGTGCCCATATGAATACTATTACACAGTCTTAATACACACAGGTTGAGCAAGTGTAAAGGTTCAGGGACTTGTGGTTTCCAGATGGGAAAGTCATTTGAAGCACACAATTGATGACGTGATTCTCCTGTGATCTCATGGATGAAAACGTGCGAGAACGTGCTACGCCAACTATGCAGTGCACTCACGTGTTCCATTGTGCACGGTGTTGTGTTATAGACAGGAAACCAGGAAACCACAATTTACAATGGTAGGCTTTGACAGAGGAGCTACACTTCACTCAACTTCCCGTGAGAACATGCACCCCAGTGTACTTACTCATGCAGCCTAGTGCCAGCGGATACAGTACACTGTTAGGTACATAGGTTGCTCGCTAGCGCACACGTGAGATGTACACAGCACATGCAATCACATTTACTCACCATAATGAAGTGGTGTCTGTCCCTCCATGTCCTGAATGAGCACACAGGAAGAGTGGGGGAGGTCGCACATATGTATGTACGTACGTACGTGTGCACACACACAATAACCAAAAAGAGACAATCACAAGTATCCACACTACTGCACTGTGCTAGCTACACAAAGGTGGGCTCCCTTGGAGCTGCAGTCAAAAGAGTGACTGTTGAACATGACTGTCGCACCAGTATAAGGGGTGTGTCTCTTTTATGCATGAGTTTTGTATATACGCAGTTGAAGAAGGTCTATGTGGCTGAAATGTCCTGCAATCAGTTGCTAATGATTGATTGATTCTGCTACGTAGACCCTCCAGCTAGACCCTCCCTCTCATGGACCAAGAAAAGTGACCAATGACGCCTTTCGACTACCAACACATTGCACACATGCACTCATGCTTCAGACTAAGAAGAGTCTCAACTGTCTTCTTCCCTAGCATCCATATCTACATGCATGCACACATGCACACACACACACAACAGGCAACTGCGCTCACCTGACAGTTAATGTCTGCCCCGTTGTTAATGAGTAGTTCAGCCATATCCCTGTGCCCTCGATCACACGCCCAGTGCAACAACGACATGCCCTACAACAGCAAAACAACAAGCAACACCACCACAAGTCACCTCTCCTTTAGAAACATGACCACACACCCAGTGCAAAGTTCCTTACTCTGCCCAGTACTCTATACAAGAGAGGGTGCAGCAGGCTAGACAGCAGCAACAGCACCGCTCACAACCAACCCCACACCTCTACTACTGCCGCCACACATGTATACACCTCTACTACTGCCACACATGTATACACCTCTACTACTGCCACACATGTATACACCTCTACTACTGCCGCCACACATGTATACACCTCTACTAATGCCACACATGTATACACCTCTACTAATGCCACACATGTATGTACGCATACACCTCTACTACTGCAGTAACATTCACGTACATACATACGTACCTTCTCATCTCTGGTGTTGACGTCGTGTCCGTCAATCAAGGTGTCCACCTTGCTAACGTTGCCCTCCTTGCACCAGTCAAACAGCGTCTTTGCATCGTCTGACAACTCCTTCTCTGTCCGAGCGAGGATACTCACAGCTGGCCCTCCCCCTCCACTCCGCCCTCCCCCACCCGACCCCTCACCGTCAGGACCCTAAGGAAAGGAAAATTGGAAATGATGTCTGATGAGGAGTAACCATAGCAACCGACATAAAGACACTCATGTGTTACATGTACACACAGCAAAGCCTCCAGTAAGGACCTCTTCAGGATCTCATCTCACGTTACAGGTGTGGTGAGCTGTGACTGCTTAGTCTGTAACTGCTGAGGTCCTGTGTGTGTACTTTAGTGTGTAAGCAAAGTGAAGTACGTATGCATGCTAGAGGACACACGCCAAAACAAGTACGGCAGGTACACATGTTGGAATGGGATGCATTACAGGTGCAGAGGGTACTCAGGGAAAGAAGAGAAGGCCAGTGTGTTCAACGACAGATTTCCTTGTTACTTAGTGTGTATACGTATACTGTACACACATTTGATGATTGCCGAACAGATCTTGATGAGCATATACATAGCAGAATCAATCAATCAATAGCAACTGATTGCAGGACGTTTTGGTCACATGTGGTTTTGGACATGTAGGCCTTCGCAAACTCTATACAATACTTTTGCATACAAAACCAGCTTAGTTGACAAAGGCCTACGTGACCAAAACGTCCTGCAATCAGTTGCTATTGATTGATTGAGTCTGCTATGTATATGCTCATCAAGATCTATTCGTCAGTTGTCACAACGTAGCAATGAGCCTCTACAATATCACATTTGATGGTGCCAGTCTCCTAGAGAGAATGGTGCAGCATCAGTTCCTCAGGTTAGTGTTGCGGTGAAGGAGCCTCCGTGATGCTCACCCCTTGGCTTGTACCATCACGCGGTATCCTAGCCCGCCAGTCAGGCAGCAGAGTTGTGACAAGGTCAATGTACTTCTGCATCGCCTCCTCCTTTGGCATTGTGCCCAGCTTCATCCATGCATCCCTGCAGGCAGATAGGTGTACGTGTGTCTGTCTGTGTGTGTGTGTGTGTGTGTGTGTGTGTGTGTGTGTGTGTGTGTGTGTGTGTGTGTGTGTGTGTGTGTGTGTGTGTGTGTGTGTGTGTGTGTGTGTGTGTGTGTGTGTGTGTGTGTGTGTGTGTGTGTGTGTGTACATGGTGAATTGTGTATACTTGTGTGGGTGGGCGCAAGTGCTTGCGTGGGTGGTGTTTATGTGAGTGCGGGCATGCTACACCACCACATAACTACATCAGGTTAGAAGCACTCACAGTCACATCACATCACATCACATGTAACGTTACCCCATGCCTCACTCAAACAGACAGAGGAGTGCAGTATGCTCCTAGGTGTTCACATGGCGTGCTTGGCGGGCTTACCATTTCGCTCTGCCAACCATATCGAAGAAGCCTGGCCGCTGCGTCGTGCATGTGCCATTCTCAGCCTGCAGAGATGCGAATATGACTCATGTCAAGTAACCATGTTTGGACATGCAGCTACACTTGACAAGTCACATGTCTGCTGGCACAGTACATAGAAGGCTAGGTTCTGCGTCTAGTGGACAAGGACCTCCATGATTGGGTTGGAATGGTCAAACAGTTTCTACTATTTATATAATGAATAATTAACACTATACATACATATGTACATACATACATACATACATACATACATACATACATACATACATACATACATACATACATACATACATACATGGCAAAACATAATGCCATGTATTTAGCAAATGGTCTTATATAGTAAAGTATAGCTGTTTCCACTGCTATGCGATTGCTTGCAATAATAACTGGATCAGGTGCATTATCTGGACCAGGGCTCTGGGCACAATTCATTATATGACACCATATAGCCACAGACCTAACCCAAACCGTTATAGGAGGTCCATCATATATTGTATGCCAAGTGCTGGTCTGGATAATGCACCTGACCCCAATATTTACAGTCCTTACGTCGTAGCAGTGGCACTTTACTACATCATGCACACACACACACACACACGGCAACATAAACGCGTGATATCAACATGCAAGCATCACGCACACACACCTTCATGAAGGGAACATAACTGTATATGCTACCACTCTAGATCTAATGCATAGTACATACGCAGATATATCGTGCAACTATACTGTACATACTCAGCCTCACCATGGACACGTGACTACAGAGCACTACTGAGGGTGCTTTTGCACAGGCATGCATCCTTAGGACTGTTTAAGCACTCACTTGTTTAAAGAGACTATAGATAGTAAGCTTTTGTTCACTGCTTAGCCTCAGACCCTTTACAACTCTCATTACCCCACTTGCACTGCGGAACTCGTCTTCCAAAGACGACCCTGCAGCCTGTTTGGCCGCCATTTTAGCGCATGCGAAACACAATATCCGGCGGAAATAATTACTATAAGAGCCTCTCCGGCGAATGGTGCAGTTTCTCCCATATTCGTTCCGCTATTCTACGAAATGAGCCGGTAACACGAGAACTGGAGTCGCTGACGGTGACAGGCCTTCCACTGTCACCTCCTTTCCTCACAGTCACCTCCAGCGGGACATCTCCTGCATGCAGACATAAGCCAGTACCACACTTAGCAGCAACCTCCCTCCCCCTCACCCCAACCCAGCACTGACCGAGGAGCTCGGTGCTGAGCTCTTCTGCCGTCCTTCTTGCTCCATCCTGGCCAAAGATATACTCGCGGTTGCCACACTTGGGGCAGACAAACACACTCATATTCTGTATGATGCCCAACACCTAAATGTATGTATACATGTGGAGAAGGATGCATGTAAGTTTTTCGAGTGTGCAGCAAACCACCATTACAAATCTACCTTATGCAGCGTAGTAGTGTTAATGGCAAGGTACACAGAGGGGCCTTTCTTACATGACTATGCAGTGTGATGACAGGTTTATCAAGTACGACTTTATTGCATGCACGCTGTATGGGTCACTTAGTCAGATAGCTGGGCTGGGCCTTAGCATGATTGGGCTCAGTGGGTTGTCCGGATATAAGTTGTGGATGGGCAGCAGAATCACAAGATGTCTGGCCAGGAGCAGCAACACACATTTTGTTTGCTATAATTACATCCACTTCATCACCGCAGTCACCAGACAGGCACAAATGCTTCATCCACCCTCCCCTGCCACCTGATCCAGCACCCCCACCTCCCACACCTGCGTGTCCACTTTCCTGAACATTTCTGCCCCTCTCCTAGCGTCCAGGAGGGCAATGTCTTGTGGGGTGGTTACTATGGCAACACCTGTAGAGGTTAGACAGAAAGCATTGTGCATTAGAAACTACCGACAAGCTATGACTAGCTACAGTTTGCAGTTACGCGACATATTCTTTAAGGATACTTCAAAGATTTCATTTACAATACATATACATATTATGCCGTTTGTTTAAATACCTCGGGCACATAGGCAGGTGATCTGTGAGTCAGCCTTGTAACTCACATCGTGCAGGTCACATGTGAGTCACACGCAGGTCACATGTGAGTCACATGCAGGTCACATGTGAGCTGTGTGCTGGGGAGTACCAGAGATGGGTATCTGCTGTGAGAGGGTAAGTTGGGTATCTCCTGTTCCCGGGGGCATGTCCACCACTAGCACATCCAGACTCCCCCAGTCCACGCCCCTCAACAACTTCTGCACGGCAGACATCACCTAACATGAGACAAGACAGAGATTGCTGTTGCAAACAGGTAAAATGGGATGAGCAGGAAACATGGAGACAAGGAGGGTAGGAAGCAGGTCAGCCCCTGCCTGTGGCAGCCCTGTTCCTCCTTTCCAGTACAATGGAACCTTCCTATAGTGGACACCATTGGGACCCAGCTGGCTGTCCTGCATAGAGAGGTGCCCCGAGTTGCGAAGTAGATTTGTACATAGCTCTATGTGGTTGAGACGGCAGACACTGTCCTTATTAGAGAGGCGTCCTTTGTTCAGAGTGTCCTTTATAGAGAGGCTCCACTGTACCTCCTGGGCCCACTGCAGAACATCTACCATGCATTGGCACCTTTTAGCAACCTACTACTGCACAGGATGCTATGGAATCTTGAATCAGCTGCATAACACACCTGCGGTCGTCGTTCCTAGGATACGAGCAGTGACATACAAAACTGCTGGTGCCTAGGTAATGACTGCGAATGGTGTGAGAACTGGAGACTGTGCAAACACACTGTAGTGCAGACAAAACAGTGGAACAAACTCTTAATTGCTTCCTCAACCCCCTGTTGCTGTTACCTGGGACACAAACAATATTCACAGATCATTTGTGTATTCTAGTACATGTCAATTTGTCTGTGTACCTGGTAATGATAATTGGGCTTGGTAGGAACAGGACCTATGGCTTTTGCTCTCACAAGGGGGAGTTAATGTAAGGTGAGTGGAACATGTACCCGGATGGTCCACATCCTGCGTGAGTGTGGTTGGTGGGACGGACTCTAGGCCACCTCTGCACCTTAGGGACAGAGTCGGGAGTACTTTGCATAACCCCAGCAACCAACTCCCACTGCACTCTCCTGCCAGATGGTACACATCCTGTGTGGTTGTGTTGGGTGGGGCTGACTCTAGGCCACCTCTGCACCTTAGGGGCAGACTAATTTGCATAACCCCAGCAACCAACTCCCACTGCACTCTCCTGCCAGATGGTACACATCCTGTGTGGTTGTGTTGGGTGGGGCCGACTCTAGGCAGACTACTTTGCATAACCCCAGCAACCACTCTTACCGCACTCTCCTGCCCACACAGTAGCAGTAGCCTGCCTACAGAATTTCCTCTGCACCAATCAAGTCCGCCCTTGCATACCTGAGCACACTCCTGCCCATACTAATGGCCTACTTATCACTCCACATCATATACTTACAACTATCTACATCTCCAAACACCTCTACGGTTGCACATACCATCAGTCCTCTCCATACCACAGCTGCATTCTCCTCTACTAGAAACCCCATGGAAATACTGAAAGCAGGACAGGGAGACAGAGAGCAGAGTGCACCACAGTACATGCCAATGTAGCAAGTTATGTGTGTACGTACTATGGTGACAATCACACACAGGGCAAGCCTCACCATTTAATGCCGTAGTTCACTAGAGGAATCATTCTGTCTTCTGTGGTGCAGTTGGAGAGAGGCAGAGGAATGCAATGCTGAGATTTAAAGGTGAATCTTAGCACAGTAACACGTACATTTGAAAGAGCATTAGGAGCCAAGTCTGCCAAGCTACACTCCTCTTCTGTTTCATATTACCAGAAGTTGGGGGGTAGGGAGAGGTTCACTTGTGTTCTTACATACTTTGGGTAACATGAAATGCGAAAGAAGTCTAGCCCAATAAGTCTGCAGTAAACACCCATACACACTGAAATGTTATGGGGTTCATCTGTGACATCGGAACGTACACGCACGTAGAGACTGCCGAGGTTGGAAACAGTAACTTATATTTGCAGAAGCTCACGTCTGTTGAGTTCAGGCCGTCCGTGTAGGTTCATCATCTTTGGGATAGACGGTCCATACACATCTGCATCTAGCAGACCCACAGCTAGGCCACCCTTCAGCCTGGACAAGGAGATGGCCAGGTTCACTGTAGACAAGAGGAAACGAGCAACAACCAAACTTGCTTCAACTGCTTGGGGAACACATGCACAATCACAGGTGCACCCTCTTGAATGAATGACATTGTAGAGGCTCATTGCTACGTTGTGACATCTGGCGAATAGATCTTGATGAGCATATACATAGCAGACTCAATCAATCAATAGCAACTGATTGCAGAACGTTTTGGCCACATCGTCAACTGCATACAAATATGCCGTTCAGTTGCTATTGATTAATTGATTCTGCAACGTATATGCTCATTTAGTAGATCAAATATATACACGTTACATACATACATGCAAGCAATAAAATTTAATACAGTAAACGACAGCACACTAGCGTGTGCCACATGCCACATTTAGTAGATCTATTGGCCAGTTAATAGAATGAAGGACAGTAATTATCAAGCCTTTCAGGGTCCATATCACAAAGGTGTCCCCTTTCAGGGGTACCTCGCCCCACAGGGTGGTGCACCTCTGTCTGCACTCTCAGCTTCACCGCCATTTCACTTACTGTACCTTGTCTGTAGTCCCCACCAGGTGGGTAGCAGCAAGTGGTGTGCGGATGTGGCGAATTGTGTACCACATCTACAGTGGACACTTCCATGGGCGTATCTAACTAGAAAAGGCCATAAAACCTTCTTATGTTTCAGGTTCTAGAGGAGGGCACACCATGTTCAGTCACTCTCCTGCTTGTCTTAATGAGGTTAACCTTGTTGGGTGAATTGGACAAAACTGACGGAGTCGCACACAAACAGCCTATCAGTAAAGAGACACACATCCTGCCCATATGGGATGTGGGGTCTCACTCGTATACGGACACCTAGGCAGGGCAGCTAACAAAAGGGAGGTGAGAAGACGCAAGGCATACAGACCAGCAAACAACACTCTCCCAAAACTCTCCCCACCTGGTCGGGTATTGTGAGGGCAGTCTCGGATGCCCAAAACTGAAGGAATAGAATATGCCTGTGTGGTACAGTAGGTTATCTGGCTAGAGAGAGGTGATTGACTGCATGAAGGAATATACATAGGTAGTTTGGGATGAATCACGTTGTATTAAGACACAAGACACTGGCAGTATAGTAGAGTGTCATATATATAGTACATGTAAAGTTATTGGAGCATGCATTGTGTCTCCTGTTATTGGAAAAGACTGCAGTAAGCCATGCATGGATGGGATAGGATGAACCGTTTAGAGCAGGAAGTTGTGGTTAGTAATGGGAAATGTACTACACTGCCAACATAAGTACAGAACAAAACTGACAAAACTGACTTGGCATCCGCCGATGGCACAACATGGCATGGCAAGCAGTTCAATGAGGCAAGAGTCATCCGTGCACAAGAAGGTGGAAGGGGTTCTTGAAGGGCATCCTCCACATGCAACACCACAAACAGGCAGGATGTTGTCAATTGTCTCTGAAAATGGCCTGGGCATCACCTCTCCTTGTGTCTTCATTCGTAGGTGAAGGTGGCAGCCTGAGCCTTGTAATTGGCTTATAGAACTACCAGCAGTAAGAATGTTGCCGTGATGCACGCACATGTGCAGCTGGTGATGCAGCTAGATATTAGACTTGAAATAACAGATGATGTAGACATATATACCATGCATAATTGCCTGTTACCGTGTGGGTATTACTTGGGGCCCATGATACCGGAAAAGGTCACACACAATGAGGCCGCAAAGGGAACTTGAAGTGTATGCATATGTCTAAGAGAATCATTTGTTGACTGTGTTACGTATGTCCTGCTAACAGTAGTTCACATTCATTTGCGTCCATTAAAATGCTTGCCATGACATCATTTTAATGGCTGCATCATTCTGCTGCCAATTTCAACATGCAATACATAAAATTCCTGATTAATCATGATTTAATATTAATACAGTAACAGTGCACATACAGCTGAGAACTATATTAGACAGCTACAATTAGAGACCTACAATGCAGAACATCTACATAAAATTAATAATGACTTGAAAATTCCTACAAAAGGGTGGCCGACTCTGAAGTGAGTCATGTATACGTAACTGGACAAATGGTGAACAACGCAGACTCTGCGATGTTTCAACAGTTATTTGCGACTTACTAAACTGAAAGTCATAGTGTCCATTGTTCAACAATTGCATTGTTCTTTTACGTACACATGTTCACACGGTACCAAAGAATCAACTTGTATCACTATATATCTACACTGTAGAAATGGGGCTCTACAGCATCAAGTACCGTACATTTACACCACTGCCAAATACATATGGTTAGCTCAAACCAACACTGATGGACAGTATTGGAAAAGCAGCAAGAAGAAACACTGTGTGAGTGACTTCGAACTGAGAAACAATATTCTTTGATTAGATATGGGAATTTAAAGCACATAGTCTCTTCTCTTAGCCACTCCACTCACTCCTAAAAATGGCTCTCCTGGTGGAAGGTGGTCTGGGAACTGGGTCCCCACTTTCTTGGCACAGTGACGTCAGCATCACATGCCACAGTCATTATCCAATCAGCATACTTCCGAGTGCATACAAACATATGTAGCTACAATGAAATTGTTTGATTTTTTTAGATCATTTGTCGGCGCATTGGTAACCCGTATGCTTCAGAGCCTTAGCTAGAGCTTCCTCTACTGTCGCAGTGGAGTGTGCCATATTGCCATGCGATATATGTGCAATACAATAATTTGGAAACATTATCCCTGACCACCTTCGAAGTGACAGCAGTCATTTTAAGGAAGTGGGCTGGATACAAGACAACATTTACAGTGGCTAAATGGGTGGACAAATAAGAATGTGTACGGATGTGTGTGTACGGTGCTGCTGTGTAGTAGAGATAGAGTAGAGATAACATATACATAAAACTATGCCGTTCAGTTGCATGAACATGCCCAAGTAGAAATGTAGCTTGCTGCAGGTCCAATTAGGGTAGACTGCATCCATTACCATTCTACACCTGATCTGATGTCACCTGAATGCGCATGAAGTAGTGGAGAGATAACCACAACACCGTTTGTTACTTTGTGGAAAGGATGTTGCCATCCTGTTGGCTGTTATGGATAAACTCTTGCGAACTCTGACCTTTTGAAAGAATGTGTATGCAGTTGGCAAGAGGGTTCACCTGTTGGGTGGTACCACTACGTGCAACAGGATGAGCACACTGTGTATAGGCCAAGGAGGTATTTGTCAGAGAGGAACTCACACAAGACCAGAGTAGAACCACTGGGTTTAAAATATGTTAACCAACATATGTAGATACAGACATATGGATGAATGTTTTACATATGGGATGACTGTTTTCTTCTCAAGTAGGCTTATTGGCTATGGGCATTCGCACATGTTGGTGACTCTTAATGCCACCGATTTCTGTGCCAAACCCTTCAATGACCCTTCCACGTCCATCACGCTAACATGGTAAATGGTGTTGATATACGCGTAGGGATTAACATACAACAAAGACATAAACATAGAGTTGAAATGTGAAATTCGATGCACTTCTCAGCTTCAATGCACTTTTAAAAGTGAAGCACTTCTGGGTACTTCCAAAGTGATGCTCAATCAATGTTCATGAAAGCTGGTTGTGCTTCATTCAGAAGCAGCAGACACAGAAATGCATAGTTATAGTTACAGAGTCAGACAGCAGACACAGTTGGAAGGAATGCACTTGTGGGTCAATGCACAGAACACACATGCGGTCACCCGCCAACTGCGCGTGCGCACACCCATGCGCGGTTGTGTCATCCTTTCTGCCAGACAGCTGACTGGAAGCAACCAGACCTCCCTCTCATCATTCTACGATTAAACCTACATTTACAGTGGTTTCGAGGTTACTTGTCCCGATTGCGATTTGAAGTCTGCAATCGACACGTGGCACGTGATAAATGAGCGTCACGGTTCGTCATTTCGTATTCGAAATTCGAATTGCGTGAGCACTCTTCATAGTACAGTCAGTTGGACGGAGTCAGACGGATGACTACTGTATCATGCCGAAGGCATATTCCAGTGATCTCAGATGGAGGACTGTTTGGAATATGCCTTCGGCATGATACAGTAGCGGTCCGTCTCACTCCGTCCAACCGACTGTACTACGAAGAGTGCTCACGCTATTTGAATTTCGAATACAAAATGACGAACGGTGACGCTCATTTATCACGTGCCGCGTGATCGAGTGCAGACTTCAAATTGCAATCAGGACAAGTAACCTCGAAACCACTGTAACCACCATCACATAGGGTTTCCCTCCATTTGTATGTTTTTTGTTATTGGCATACTGTTTGTGTAAATCCACCCACATACGTGCACACACTAAGTCCTACTTGCTCACCTCTGCATTTTGTTTCCCTCCACAAGTGCTGTGCATTGTATCATGCACTGTACATATGGGCAGTCGTTTCAGCCATTTCAGTCGTTTCAGTCGTTTCAGTCGTTTCAGTCGTTTCAGTCGTTTCAGTCGTTTCAGTCATTTCAGTCGTTTCAGTCGTTTCAGTCGTTTCAGGGTTTCTAGCCCGTTCACACATGCACAATGCAATCACTAACATGACTAAAACATTGGAATGGCAGAGTTTCAATGAATTCCAATGGAATATATGAGGTTCTGGCATTCCAATGCTTTAATCACACGAGTGTGCAGTGTGCCGGAACTGGACAAGATATCTTGAACGACTGTACACCTGCACCCCGAGATTGGGTCTAATGTTAATACAGTTCATTGACAACATCACCTACAGTAACTAAATTCACCGATGAGCACTACACAACTGCTAATCAATCAACTGCAGGACGTTTCGACCCGAGGGAGGGTCCTTGTCAACTGCTTACAAGGGAATCATCAGTGAATTTTGCTACTGTATCAACGCACCACTATGAGCCTCTACAGTATCAACATCACCTCCAGCCCACCTAGAGGTGGCTAAGTAGGAGAACACCGACACGCGTCAACCTCTGAACATTCAGAGAGTTCAGCAAGAATCATGGATTGTGAAAAATGGTTTATACAATGCCTTTACCGTCCCATAATTCCCTAATTATACATACATAGTGAACAATCAAAGCCGTAGTAATGTGTGTATGGCATGGAATGATTGAATGAACATAATAATATTCGTATGCATGAAAGTGTGAATGTATATATGCTGTAGTTTATGTACGTATGTATGTATGTATGTATGCATACAGGATAATACTAGACAAATGCATATCACTGTGGAGTGAGCATAAGTGAAAAGCGTTGTCTTGCTGAAGCTGATTTGCATGCAAGTTGAACAGCAGCAAGCATGAGGAGAGTTATTGAGCAATAACACAGCCACTGGAGTTTATAAACAATCCATATATAGGTGTATCCAGGGCATTTTGTTCTGTAGACCTTTCTCAGCTGTTTTTACCAGCTGAGAAAGGTCTACGGATCGAAACGTCCTGGATATAGATTGTTTAAGAACTCCAGTGGCTGCACTATCGCTCAATAACTATCCCCTCATTAATTGCACGCTGCAATGAGCCTGCACCAAATCAGCAACAACCATGTGTGTTAATGAACCAGAGGGTGCAGGAAGTGGCAGCAAGCATGACCGCGTGAAGCCGTCCCTATCTTGTGTGCTGCCTGTGATGTTGTAATTTTATCAAACAGCGTTGGTAGTGGGGCTCTGTGATGTGTGCATCGAGTACAGGATATACCTGTGTAGATGGGCCAGAATTGAATTCACTGGCATGTGAGATTACCTGCATTATTATAGGCCAACAGGACGAGCACATCATATCTAGACAGAGGAACGAGCATCCTGCCACTCACTACCTCTCATTAAATCTAAAGCACAGACCATCTGGCATCTATGTTATGGACAGAGTTGAAAGGGTCTTGTAACATGGCATACCAATTTGTGCGGCACGTGCTAGCAGACCAGGAGCCAATCACATGGTAGAGTGCTACAGTACATCAATCAATCAATCAATGTATGCAAAAAGTGCACCTTGCCTTCAGGATCTAGGACACACATGTCCAAAATAGCACTGGTAGAAGCCCATCGAGCTCACAAACACATGCAGAGAGTTAGTAACGCATGCTACACGAATGTTGACATCCTCTAGCCAATGACACGGGGTACATATACGCAAGTGTGGCCACGAACAAGGCACATCCATACATGATTACAACATTAGGCTGATACCGCTAGAGAATTGATAAGAAACAACACAATTGTTGATAATTCTCACTAGCAGGACGTTTTGACACGGAGATCTTTGTCAATTTGTCCGGGTTGAAACGTCCTGCTAGCGACCGGTATCAGTTCAACGCAACTAGGAGCCTCTAAAACATCGTACCAAGCTGTAGTCAAAGCCCACTACATCCCAAGCAATGGAATACATAGCTAGCTAGCTATGTGGAGGCCGGGGCTAGGGGATGTACAATTATAGCCCCAACCAATCACCATCGCCACTAGTAAGTCTTATACATTAAAATATTAGCATATGTGACGTAATCATTCACCTGCCGTGGTTGATTTTCCAACACCGCCCTTGCCCGACGCTACCAAGACCACGTGCTTTATCCCAGGAAGGGGCAACTTTCTGGGAAGTCCGCGAGATGGGGATGATGTCATGGCATTCAGTGCACGCACTGTGGTGTATAGGTTCCTTTTGAAAACCATTTCACTCTTCTAACTTGTTTCTTCGTGTAGCCGCCTTTAGATTAACCTGCTGGAAGATCATCCATCAGTGGTGAGGGCGCCATTTGCAAATTACGCAATCCGTAGCCAGGGACTTTGGTGCCAGGGGGGCAGTAATGGTATTAAATACTGCCACTCTTCGACAATGTGGAAGTTGTAGTTGCTGGCGAGTTGGCGTCCTCGTCTGTTGCTGTAGAACGTGTTAACGTGTGTAGTATAGTAAAGCACTCAATGTCTGGCAGGATTCTGCTGAAAGGGAAACGCTCCATCAAAGTTGGACCTACCACTCTTCCGATGGAAACCGTGGATGGAAGTTCAGATACGCTGGGACACTGCGTGAGCGCACTGGAAAGCTTTCCCCTCAGCAGCAGCAGCAGCACTGAAAGCAAGTCAGACGACAAGGCGCCCTGCCTAGCCGTCCCCAAGCGCAGCAAGTACGAGCGACGGCGGTCCCCTTTAGCCGGGGACGAGTCTCCCATGGACGGCTTGGTAGTCCACCCCGAGACGTTCCATGCAGAGCCTGCACAGGGTTTCGCTGATGTAGACGTCGCCTCTGTGAGTGGGACTATGGAGGACGAACAAAGGGAAGGGTCGCTCGACAATGAACTGCTTAAAACGACTAGCTCCTCCAAGCGCCCCTCCGCCCACTCCCTGCTGGAGAGCAAGAAGAAGACCAAGGTGACGCTGACGAGCCGGGAGCGACCGCTCTCTACCACAACGTCGAGTTCAGACGACGTCTTCCACAGCGGTCTGCTGGACCCCACCACCATGTCCCCCAGTGGTGGCGCCAGAGGGCGCGCGCGCCTGTCCACCACTGCAGCCCGTAAGGGAGGAAGGACCGCGTCGGCCAGCACAGAGTGGAGCTTCGACGGGGTTACGCATCTCCAGTCGTTGATCCCCGACCAGGAGCTCACCGTCTTTGTTGGGACATGGAACATGGCAGAAATCAAGGTACGTACGTATGTACCTGTGTGTGTGTATGTATGTATGTGGGGTGAGGGGAGGGTCTGCTCTGCTCCGTGTCTAGGTGGTGTATGTATGTATGTATATATGCATAGTGTGGGTGTAGTGTGGGGGTGGGGGTGGTGCGGTATGTTGTTAAGATGTTGGTGAGTGGGAGGTACATGGTGTGTGTGTGGGTGTGAGAGAGAGTGGGTACATACGTACGTATATGGTGCGAGTGGGTGTAGGTGTGTGGATGAGGATGTGGTGGGTGTGTTTGGGATAGGTGGGTGGGGGAGTGTGTGTGCTGTCACAGTGGTGTTACGCGTACGCACGTACGTGGCTGTGTGGGTATGCACTATTGCTTGTCTGCTCAATGTGTCACTTAGCAGTAGCAGCCCTTGGCAACACAAACTCTTGTCCAAAAGTGCTGTCCGCACATAGGAAGGTAATGAACTGTGTTACGTTTGCATAGCCATGCTGAAAGTCTGTGGTGCGTGTAGTTTCCACACGGTGCATGCATAGGTGGTCGGATCTTCATACACTAGTGAGATTGGTTTGGATTTACCGGGGATGTCCAGCGGAACCGTTACCTAAGAGTGGCTGCTCGCCCACCTGTGTGAGTGTGATGGTGTGGCAGGTGTCATGAATGCCAGTGACAGCAGTGGAATTTGGTCTTGGTCATTCTTCTGAGATGATGTTGGCAATGGTGGATTTGTAATGTCTATACAGTGTACCTGTGCTATCAGATGCCTGTGGTGCTTGGGGAGGGAGAGGAGGGGAGGGGAGGTTGAGAGGGAGGCATTCACCAGAGATGCTGGTGATAATGGAGTTATTTGGTGGATACAACTGTCTGTGCAGATGACAGAGGTTATATGATACATTGCATGGCTCAAAAGCAGTGTTTTACAATTTAGCCATTCTACTGTAACTCGATTAGCTGCCTATTGCCCTTCCCATAGCAGCATTCAGGTGGTGTGTGAACACGCTGGAAGGAGGAAGCAGGGAATGTGTAAAGACATTTACAGCATGCTTGTAGCATTACATTGCTCCTTGGAAGTGTGTGTGCGTCACGCTCAATAGGTCTAGGTACGTACGTATGTACATGCACATACCTGCTTGTGTTGTCATCTCCACCAAAGTGTTATGTGGAGACAAATAGCTTTACTCACCAGTAGTAGGGAAGTGTCCATCCTGTGTCACTTCCCCTACCGCTGAATTTCCTCATTTGCAGCATTGATCCGTCAATGGTACGTACCTGTCTCCAACTGGCCATGTCTGTGAACTAATTAATTGTACAGCTGTGTGCTTCCTCCCAAGTGTTGTGGGGCCAAGCAGTGTATGTCCTTGACATGCAAGCTTTGATGTGGAAGCATTTATCAGGCTGCCTTTCCAAGTGCATGGCTGCCCCACCCACTATCGCTAACTGTCCCACCCAATATCGCTAGCTGCCCCACCCAATATCGCTAGCTGTCCCACCCAATATTGCTAGCTGTCCCACCCAGTGTTGCTAGCTGTCCCACCCAGTGTTGCTAGCTGTCCCACCCAATATCGTTAGCTGCCCCACCCAGTATCGCTAGCTGTCCTACCCAATATCGCTAGCTGTCCCAACCACTATCGCTAGCTGTCCCAACCACTATCACTAGCTGTCCCACCCAATATCACTAGCTGCCCCACTCAATATCGCTAGCTGTCCCACCCACTATCGCTAGCTGCCCATCCCAACATCGCTAGCTGCCCCTCCCAATATCGCTAGCTGCCCCATCCAATATCGCTAGCTGCCCCACCCAGTATCGCTAGCTACCCCACCCACTATCGCTAGCTGCCCCACCCAATATCGCTAGCTGCCCCAACCACTATCGTTAGCTGCCCCACCCAATATCGTTAGCTGTCCCACCCAATATCGCTAGCTGTCCCAACCACTATCGCTAGCTGCCCTACCCAATATCGTTAGCTGTCCCACCCAACATCGCTAGCTGCCCCACCCACTATCGCTAGCTGTCCCACCCAATATCGCTAGCTGTCCCACCCAATATCGCTAGCTGCCCCACCCAATATCGTTAGCTGCCCCACCCAACATCGCTAGCTGCCCCACCCAACATCACTAGCTGCCCCTCCCAATATCGCTGGCTGTCCCACCCAATATCGCTAGCTGTCCCACCCAATATCGCTAGCTGCCCCACCCAATATCGCTAGCTGCCCACCCAATATCGCTAGCTGTCCCACCCAATATCGCTAGCTGTCCCAACCAATATCGCTAGCTGCCCCACCCAATATCGCTAGCTGCCCCACCCACTATTGCTAGCTGCCCCACCCACTATCGCTAGCTGCCCCACCCTATTGTAGGAGATCAGCTACCCGGGATGTAGTATGCCCTTGTCATGTCACATGACTTGAAGTGTGTGCAGTGCAGCCACAGACTGAGGACTACAGCCAGGTTACAAAGCTGTCTGGTCGGGGTGAATTGCACTGTGTCTTGCACCTGCTGTGTAATTTGTTGTGCAACATTCATCCACTGGAATCTCATCCATGCAGAGTGTTGTGTGACCACAGCAAGCTCAGAGACACCTGGTGCTATGCACTTCTGTGGTGCATCAGTGCCTTGTGTGTGTATGTATTTGAACCATTCCTCATTGTACCTCAAGCAATGTACATAGTAATGTACCTATCGTCTCAATAGACTTCATCGACGTTCTGCCATACAATGTTTCCGTAGATGCAGGTGGTTGTCATGGTAGAGTCATTTCAGGTTTTTTAGTCCCACCTGAAGCTCCACTGTTCCAATGCTTTAATCTCAGGAGTGATTGCAGTGTGCAGTGTGTGAACAGGAGAAGAAACCCTGAACGACTGTACCTAGCACTTGTTACCTTGTGTGTGTATAGAAATTAGCAATACATGTACGTACGTACGTACGTGGTAGCTGGTCTTACTAGACTGAATAATTAATGGCATACCCTCACGTCATAGTTAGGGAGTGTAATTGATTTGCAGTAATCACGTAAGTCGATCTCTATCCCTCCCTCTTCCTCCCCTCCCCTTCCTCCACTCCCTCTTCCTCCCCTCCCCTTCCTCCACTCCCTCTTCCTCCCCTCCCCTTCCTCCCCTCCCTCTTCCTCCACTCCCTCTTCCTCCCCTCCCTCTTCCTCCCCTCCCCTTCCTCCACTCCCTCTTCCTCCCCTCCCCTTCCTCCACTCCCTCTTCCTCCCCTCCCCTTCCTCCACTCCCTCTTCCTCCCCTCCCCTTCCTCCACTCCCTCTTCCTCCCCTCCCCTTCCTCCACTCCCTCTTCCTCCCCTCCCCTTCCTCCACTCCCTCTTCCTCCCCTCCCCTTCCTCCACTCAATACAGGATCTCCCTCCGTCTCTGGATGACTTTCTCCTTCCCCTGGCACATGAGGCGGTGCCTGACATCTGTGTTGTGGGAACGCAAGAGTGTGCGTGTGATGTGCATGAGTGGGAGGTGCTCCTACAGCAAACCCTTGGCCCCTCCCACGTCCTGGTCCACAGCCGGCAAATGGGCGCCCTGCACATGGCGGCCTTCATCCGTAGGGACCTGCTCTGGCACTGCTCAGGTGGGTGGGTCTCCGAACTGGTAGGTGGGGTGTGAACTGTTGGGTGGGGCTGTGAACACGTTAGTGATGCCCTGAGGTGGTGGGTGAGGCTGTGAGCACATCAGTGGGGCTGTAAACTGGTGGATGGGGCTGTGAACAGGTCAGTGGTGCTCGGAAGTGGTGGGTGGGGCTGTGAACAGGTCAGTGGTGCTCGGAAGTGGTGGGTGGGGCTGTGAACAGGTCAGTGGTGCTCGGAAGTGGTGGGTGGGGCTGTGAACAGGTCAGTGGTGCTCGGAAGTGGTGGGTGGGGCTGTGAACAGGTCAGTGGTGCTCGGAAGTGGTGGGTGGGGCTGTGAACAGGTCAGTGGTGCTCGGAAGTGGTGGGTGGGGCTGTGAACAGGTCAGTGGTGCTCGGAAGTGGTGGGTGGGGCTGTGAACAGGTCAGTGGTGCTCGGAAGTGGTGGGTGGGGCTGTGAACAGGTCAGTGGTGCTCGGAAGTGGTGGGTGGGGCTGTGAACAGGTCAGTGGGGCTCGGAAGTGGTGGGTGGGGCTGTGAACAGATCAGTGGTGCTCGGAAGTGGTGGGTGGGGCTGTGAACAGGTCAGTGGGGCTCGGAAGTGGTGGGTGGGGCTGTGAACAGGTCAGTGGGGCTCTGGCTAATAGATGAGGCTCAGATCTGCTATATACCGTATCTACGTAGATGCATGTACATAGCTCAAAGAAGCAGTATAATGTGAAGCCCAATGGCTGCAAGGGGGGACAGTGCTGACGTGTGCACGTCCTGAATCAGATGCTTTGGGCAGATCAAAGGATCCCTGAAAGTTGGTGATTCCCTTCACTGAGCTACTGTAGCAAGCTGGGGAAGTGTTGTCTGCCAGTCAGACTCTAGTGTGAGCTGCCACCATCTCAGCTGTGGGGTCTGTGTCCCAGTGTGTGGGTTGGAGTGTGTCTCTGTTGAAGGAGCAGGCTTGTTTGGAACCAAGTGAGAGTGGATGATGGTGATGAAATGGCCTAAACACAATGTGGTATACATATATCAATCAACCTATTCATTAGCAGATGAAACAAGTGCAGAGGTACAATGAGCATGGGAGTTGAAAGGTAGCCCACACAAGAAGGGTTCATGCTCTCTTTTGACACGAACAGTGGTTATCTTGACATCATTCCAGACTGTGTATATCACCTGTCTCATTGCAGCCACAGATTTAATTACATGCACCTTTGCACGTTAGGTATGAAAGTCACTACAAGGCAAAACTAAGCTTCCTTCTGACACAGAGTCTTGGCAGATGCTCAACTTTCCACCTCAGTTATGTAATACTATGCAAGACGAAATCAGTTGCATCTCCCATATTATGTATGTATATATATATGTATGTATGCTGCTAATGTGCACTGTACATGTGTACACTGTGGTTTGTGTGGCTAGGCTTTGTCGTATGCAGTAGTAGTGGTAGCAACATGAAGCCCGGTGCTGGAGGGGATTCGGTTTCTTACCAACATACGTACGTACTTGTACACCACTTATTCTGGGGGAATGATGGCACCGGTTGCTATACGTGTGTGTGTATGTGTGGCAGTAGTGATGTTGAGCATTTCACGTATGTAGCACAGTAGATTGTAATTGTACATTGTTTTGACCACGAAGGTCTTTGTCAGGTACAGAACTGTACCTAACGAAGACTTAGATATGCGTATGCGTGTAAGGTAATGCAACATGCTGTAAGACCAGGTGTGACAAGGTTAAAGTTTGGTCTGGACACTGCTGCAACACGTAGGGCTGCTGTGATGACTGTACATTGTCGAATATGATAAGTGTTCCAGATATTTTGAGAATGTACAAGTGGAAGGAACTTTGATGCATGATTATGTTGTCAGTAGGGGGCAGTGCATGCCATGTTGGCACACCTAAAACCGTATCAGTGTGCATTTACAGTAATCTCCTAGAAGAAGGTATGCGACTTATGTACATGTACGTACGTATGTGTGTCAGCACCGGGCAAGTTCTGTGGGAGCGTCAAATCCTGCCAGCATGCGTAGGTAGGTAGGTAGTCCGACACTGATACACGGGGACGGGCTCTACGATACGACAGTGTTGGCAACACCAACTGAAGAGTGTACGAGGGATCACCCCTGGCTCGGTATATTATTACAGCTGTGTGAACTCCCACCTCGTGTCCTGAATGGCATGGCTGCTTCAGTGGCCAGTACAAGGCTGTAATTTCAGTAGGTGCCAGACGCTATTATCTTTTGTTCCAACCTGTAACAAGAGTTGGGGGTATGAGTCTATGGATTGGTGCAATGGAATTGGGATGTGCATAGATTGCCAAATTGGATTTCCTGTAATGTGATAGTACTAATGCAAGGTGATACCTGAATAGTATCCATTGTGTGGAGGCCTGCTGCGTGAGGTATGACTCAAGTATGTTGCCTGTAGGGTTCCACTTCCTCTTCACCTTACT
Source organism: Aplysina aerophoba (assembly GCA_949841015.1). Taxonomy (NCBI): domain Eukaryota; kingdom Metazoa; phylum Porifera; class Demospongiae; order Verongiida; family Aplysinidae; genus Aplysina; species Aplysina aerophoba. Next base: position 2,128,582 of record OX465043.1, read on the forward strand.
CCCCTGTCTGCTGAACTGCAGTCTTTTCATGGATGTCCGTCCAGTCCTGATTACACTTTGTGCACTGCAATAGCTTGTGTACATGATTACAGTATTTCAAATGGCAGTCTCGTGTGCTAAATGTCATTGAAATTCATGCTCTATTGTTCATTACTTTAATCCTGTGAGTGATTGCATTGTACAATTGGGACTACAAACAGACTGCAATTGTGAACTGGTTGTGTACCCCTCTCACTTGCCACCCATCCCTTTCAATCCCCCCTGTGCTCTTGCAGCTGTACGAAGTGACACGTTCTCTACCAAGCCAGGCACCCCCCTACGGACAAAGGGAGGCATAGGGCTGTGCTTGTCTATCTTTGGCTCGTCGTTCCTCTTCATCAACTGCCACCTCACTGGTTAGCCCCCCTCCCCCCCTGCATGCTAGCATTGGTTGTGAGCTACGTATATGTATGTATGTATTGTTGTGATGAACTGTGGATCAGTGTGTGTGCGTGTGCGTGTGTGTGTGCGTGTGTGTGTGTGCATGTGTTTCTCTGTGTGCGCGTGCGTGCGTGTGCATGTGTGTGTTTCTCTGTGTGTGTGCGCGTGTGTGTGCATGAGTGCGTGCATGTGTGTTTCTCTTTGTATGTGTGCGCGTGTGAGCGTGCGTGTGTGTGCATGTATGCATGCATGCATGTGTACATGACATATGCCTTGCTTCCTCCTTCCAGCTTATGATGAGAAGGTTGCTGAAAGGAACAGCGATGTAGCAAAGATTGCAGCCAACTTGGCAGTGTGCTTGGATGATAACGATGTGATCGAGCGTGATGGCGATGTCTGCAGCCGCTTTGACTATGTATGGTGGTGTGGAGACCTCAACTACAGAGTGGACCTATCCCGCAACGAGACACAGGCCATGCTGGAGAAGGCAGACTACATGGTGAGGAACTTGCAAGGGTCAGTGCAAACTGACAGACAGGGCTTACTCAGCATACGTATAGCCACTCCACTCCATTTGCACTATACACTCCAAATTTGGAAAAATTCCTCTGAGAATTAATCAGACCCTGTCACATTTATGTCTGTGCATGTTTAGGTTAATGCAGAATTTTTGTGACCAGCAAACGTCACTAATCGCAGTCTGAATGAGGGCAGAAAATGCTGGCAAATAGACTTTCCAACGGAGGCTGCACTGACCTTTATGCACTGCACAAATAGTATGAAAGCCTCTGTTGTGAGCCTACGTAGCTTCACGCTGAGCCCAGCCAAGAAATACCTCTGCTATGTATGTAGGCGGGTAAGATATGTGCCTCTACCCAGCTGAGATGTTGCTCGTAAACTGCCACAGGTCACTGGTGTGGTGCTGACACAAGTGTACAATAATGACACATACGTAGTATGTAGTGTTTCAGATCCCCGTAGTAACGTGCTCCCCTTCTTACCATCTTCTAGTCCCTTTTGCTGCAAGACCAACTGACAAAGGAAATCCTCAAAGGGACAGTGTTCCAAGGGTTCTCAGAGCAACCCATTAACTTTCCTCCCTCCTACAAATACGACTTCCACTCAACTGATTATGACTCATCAGAAAAACAGAGAATACCATCTTGGACGGTACGTGTGTGTGTATGCGTGTGACCGTGTTGTGTGTGTGTGTGTGCACGTATGCATGTGTACGTGAGAATGTACGTATTATGGAACAGAATGCTGAAAGCACTAATGTGCCCCTCCCCACCCCTCCCCTCCCAGGATCGAGTGCTCTTCAAGTCCAACAACGGAGGCAGACTGCACGGTGTGGGGTATAGCAGCTGTCAGTCCATACTGCACTCAGACCACAGGTGTGTGTGCACACATGCAGTGCATAGGAGTGCTTAGTATTCACAATGTACATGTATAAGAAGCTGGGGGAGGGGCTGGACATGCAAGTGATTTCGTTCATTCTATATGTACGTTCTACTAGTATACACATATGTATATGCACCTATCCCAGTGTGTGCATGTGGCTCTATGTACATTGCTAACGGAGTGGAATGGGCTGTCATAAGTAGCTGTTTGTGCCTGTGGACAGTGCCTTCAGTGCCTTCTCCTTCATTCTCAGGCCCGTGTATGGCATGTTCCGAGCTGCTCTGTCTCCAAGCTCAGCTCTGGAGAGCATACCCAGCCAGATAGCTACTTTTGATGTGGACGTGTACAACCAAGGTAAGGTATTGTGCAGCTAGGGCATGTGGTAGTGGTGTGTTGAGGCATTTGCATGCAGTGAATGTGTGTATATATGTATGTGTTGGTGCGTGCATGTGTGGTAATGGGTGGCTGGCAAAAGGTACTAGTTCACATGTTATAAACTTCATATGTATGTACGTAAATGTAATGGTCATGCCACTGACTATGAGGTTTTGTGTTCTCTTCTAGCTAATTCCCATCGGAAGACAATGGCAGCAACGACCCTTGCCCTGCGGAAGCAGAGGAGCTCTGCCCTGCAACACACCTCCAGTAGCTCACAACACACAGCCACTGCCTTCTGCACTGTGCTGTGAGCTGCAACATTAGTGGTAAGCTGAAATTTTGCAGCATAAAATTAATTATAGCAGACACCATTGCAACATTCAGTTGTAAAAATGAGATTTTTGTCAAAAATTGAGCAGTTTTTCTCTGCTAGAAATGAAGTTCCTTGAAAACTTTTTTCTCCCTCTTTTCTTCTTTGCTGTAGCCTGCAATATGGAGATCTTGCATTGTATTGAAGTAAGCAGGTTGGCGTGTTCTCTATTGTGTGCATGTGTGTGTGTACGCCATACCCACGCACCTTTGCACCTTGCAACATTCCTAGTGCACCTTGCTGCTTCTTCCTCCCACCACGGCATGGTGTGCTGAAGTCTTCCTCCTCACCCTTGTATTTTGGTTTGACACTACATTCACCACCACTGATGTCACTTTCCTCACCCCTTCCACCATCCACCATGCCCTCCTGATTCCATTCATCATCATCCTCTTTAGTGAAAGTCCACTGGCCTTCCTCCATCTCACCATCCTCCCTCCACTCAGCCCCACACCCGTCACTGTTCACCTGGGTCTCCTCTTTCCCTCCCATCCCTACAGAAGTAACCCTTATTCGCCCATACTGGTCCTCGTCTGCATGACTGCTCTCCCCTTTCTCCTTTACATGTATCTCGTCAAATAACACTGATTCCCCCTTTTTATCTGAAATAAGACATTGTTTGCATCAACACAATAAATTAAATTATCTTCATGGTCAGTGGTTTTAATTAAGCATACACACTTCACGTGACACACTACACGACGCGTGTGTTTTATCTCTGTTTCTACTCTTTCTTTTTTTTTAGTTTAAAACCATTCACAACATTTGCACTGCACTGCAGTGATGTGCGTGCGTACATGTGTACTTGAGTTGTAACACACACTTATAGCTTGTTAAAGTGAACAATGGACACAAGTAGACAGCATCAATCAATCTTTATCGTGTGCATGGCGTATTGCTAATTGGGATGAGCGAAGTGATCGAAGCCCCTCTCTTCTGGGTGCTGCGAAACTGGAAGACTTGGTACGTTGTGTCCACTCCATATATGGTTAGTTGGTTGGACAGGCTTGCGTAACGCCTGCCCATAGGGTTGCATAACACCTTTACGTGATCAGTCGCACGACAACCTACGTAATTGCTGATACTGCTAAACGGCGCTGTGGCCAAGATGGGTACATCTCCAACTTCCCGTGCATGGAGGGACAGCGCTACTAGGTGAGGGGTCTAATCCCGGTGCATATCACCTATGCATCCTTCATGGGCAAATTTGCACTTTGTGGCGGGACACCTAGCTACACAATCTTGCATACCTTACTGCACATCCTGCTATTTCAACTGTTATTTACCCACATGCCCCTAGCTACATACTCCCGCTTGCCCCCACAATATTTTACATTCGTCTAGTTAACACTGCAGCACGTGGCCCTGGCTAGCTATTCACAAGTGCTGAGTGCAACAAAATAGCTTTGCATACATGAAAGTGTGTAGACACGGAAGTGTCCGGGGGAGGGGGTATCCTACACACAAAATTTAGCACAAAATCTACAATAATTAAAGACCATTATTATTATTATGAACACTGCTATGTACACACTCAGTTCTCTTCAACAAAAGCAACCTACTTTGTAAACGGCACAACTGAAATGTCTGTGTGGAGGGGTGGGGGTGGGGGTATACATTTGTATGACTCACATCTGTCAAGCGCAGAAGTGAAGCGTTTTCCCTTCCTGTGTCTTTCCACATGCTCAGGCAGCTTGTTGATGTAGTGCCCAGTCAGTCTGCAGTACAGCTGCTGGCTGTGTGCGTGTGTGTGTGTGCGTGTGTGCGCACGTGTGTGTGTGCATATGAGAAGGAAATACGTACTTGTGGAACTAGGAGTGTACTTCCATTTGTGGACTGCACTTGCACATACCACAGAACACCTCACACCACTGTTAGCTGTTGTCGCCTAAACCAGGCAAATGAACAGCACCCTGTTTACCAAATGTACAAATCTGATTGGCTGATGTGTAGAGAAACGGCATAGTTCGTGTGAATTGCAGGTGTACAGCGATGACAGAGAATGAGACTATGAATGAGCATTGGCCAAACCATACGTAAAACTGGACAGTCCTATATCTGTGAATGTGCATATATTCTCTCTTGTAAACAGTTAACCAATTCAACAATACTGCAGTTACCTCATCTTGTTTAACAAAGCATATATAACAAGGCACAACACCACGCTATAGTTACATGGCAAGAATAGTAACTTGAACTAGTAACAAATAACTAAAGAAAATTAGAAACTTGGCAAATTGCTGTGGTAGAGACTCATGCTACAGCATTAAACTGATCGGGGATGTTGTTGAGCAATCACGTAGCAAGGGGTACATTGCCTAGTAAAACACCAGTTTCGTGACTGACGAACACCCTCGACGTGAAACGTCTCACCCCACTTTACCCCCTTGCTACCATGACTGCTCAACAATGTCCCCGTTCAGTTTGGCGAATTGTGCCGGTTACCTTCTTCGATTGCTCTGAACCAGGTACGGCTCGACTGCTGAGTAGTCATAGTCCGCCAGACTCCTCAGCCTCTTGTACTTCTGTCCATTGACATATGCAAGGATGTCCTGCACCCTAGCAGGCATCTCGTGGCCTGTTAGGCTGCATCTCACCTGTGCATGCACCATGCACAGAGGAGTCAGCAGCGCTGTCATGCATGCACCGTCGCATTGCAGTACTAGTGCGAACACAGCCTTTTAACATTGGATGAAAGAAATAATATGGATGGATCCACAGTGGTGACGCCCATTTAAGAATGTCCTGAATACAAAATGAAATGTTTAGGACATCGTCGGCTGCAAAAGGGTCTGGGCTACGTCAGACTAATTACAAATGATAAAATCTACACGTCTATATCTACATAATATTATGTGGCTACATGTTAGCTTCATGAGTCCAGACAGCTCCTCCAATTTTATAAGATGACGTCAAAGCTAGGGACATTATCTTAAATGAGGAGAGGAAGCAGTAAAATGTGCACGACTAGCTACATGGCCCATGGCCCTTTAATCATAGATAATCCGTTGTCTATGCTTTAACATCACCGTAAAGTAAGTAAGTGGGTTTCCGAACGGTGGCGGGTTTCCGAACACCCGGTTGATAACTTGCCGTTTCTCCAAGGAACATCGAGACCTTACACACGTTGGAGAGTGCGAAGGTAGTAAGTATGTATGCACTTGTTCTCACTTAGAAAGTCCAAAGTTCCTTTGAGAAACGGCAAGTTATCAGCCGAGTGTCCGAAAACCGCCACCGTTCGGAACCCCCCCTCCCTTACCTTATTTTAATTTTGTCAGGCGCTGTGTATGAATACGCAGAATGGGCATAATATTATACGTATAGCGAGTTAAAGTATTGACAGAACGAGCAGGGATACAGCAGCAGGAGCAGGAGCGTGTTTGCACATAGCCGCGTGTGCACGTGGAGATCACACTGAAGTACTGTACAAGCAAACACAGCAGAATAACACGACTACAGTCCCTAATCCTTGGCTTAAGTAAGGATACGTACGTACGTCGCATTCGCTGAATAGTACAAGATCTCACCTTCTTTGCGTCTGAGATTAGCGCTATTGACGGGTGTTCCGCTAGCAACTTGCAAAGCTCCATGCCACAAGTTAGACCCTGTGATAACGCCATCGTTGTAGAGGAGGCGGGACCGGAGCGGTAACCATGAAAACAAGCAAGCAAAATGGACGAACCGAACACATTCATGATCGATGATGCATCCGTAGACACAGGAGTCAGTGTGTCTATGGTGCACTGAACCCGCTCTCTTCAAGAACGCATGACTCTAATATGCGTGACTTATGGTACCCTGGGCTGAGTGTAACGGGAGTAGCGGAAGCGCCTACCGCTGGAGGAACCCACCACCACGGGCCCAGATCGAAACCTTCCCTTCCGTTGTTGGTTAAGCATCACATCAGGGATGGTGCAGGATCGTCCAGGGGACGCGAATTCCAGAATTTAGCGGCTCTCAAGACCCACCACGATGTCCACACGGACAGCAAACTGCTTAATTTGCACCAACTACCAGCGTCTGTTACGGCGAGGGAAGCAGCTCCTCAAGCGGCCGCGACGTCTCTTCCAGAGGTCAGCGTTGTTAGACTACTTCAGGAGAGTGCGCGTGCCGGAGGTTGTAACCGTGTCAGTGAAGGCATCCCAGTCAATGATTGCAGCTCTTCCGTCGGGCGTACTGACAGCGCGGGCAGGCTACGCTTTGACTTGGTTGTTAGAGAAGGACCGCTACCAATTGGCCACAGCACCAGTGGTGCGATTGAGCAAGGCGCAGCAGGCAAAGAAGCCACCCCACAGTCGTTTCAGAGAACAAAACAAAGAAAAGAGAAGCTTGGTGAGGCATGTAATAACATGGGCTTACGTGGCGGTGACCGTACCACTGGAGTGCAGGCGAGCAGCTCCATGCCGTGCACCACTAACAGTGTTCGAACAGATGACTGGAATTGCGATCATGTGCACACCAGTGCTAGCAGCTGTTGTGCGCATTGGGGTGAAGGAACTGACTGTACAAACAGCAGTAAAACCGTGGATGAATGTGGCACTGTGCTGATGTCGCAGATGGAGCAGAATTGTAATCTTGGTTACGGAGGACAAGACTCAGGGGTTGGGACTCGGAAGGTGAGTACAGAGTCGCAGCTGCTTGCTACAAGACCAGCTATTGAAAGGCTGCTATCAATTGCCAACTCCAACACTACCAGGGGCAGTGACTGTGCCCCACTTGCCCCGTTCTGTGGTTGGCTGCCATATGAACCCACACTGCAACGGGATGCCATCTTTGCTTCAAGAAAAGAAGATCCTACTTCGAAGCGAAGCGTCAAATCCTCAATTAGACAGAAAGGAAACACCATGGCTGTATTCAGACACCTTGACACTGCAGACGAGTACATGGTTGAGTATCTGGAACATCACAGCTTCACATATTCCACTGTCCGTGTGCGTAGACCACCACCAAAATCCTGTTGTGTGAGATACACAGAAAACTGCAATGAAAGATGCAAAATGCCTGTCAGTCAAGATAACCAGGAAGTAGGCTCAGCAGTGTCCGTAACATCCCCTCCGAAAGCCACGAGAAAGAACTGGATCTGCCTAACCAAATTGAGTGCACCATCGACCGGCCAAATAGGCTCTGATCTGACGCTTGAATGTACGTTCACCTCAAGAAGCAATGATAACGGAGCAGAAGAGGAAGGAGAGGGTGACTGTAGTTGCAATGAGCCCACAGCTGACCGTAATGGAGAAGGACTTTATGGGCCTCCTGCTGTTTCCAGGAAGGCTCCGTTGGACATGGTAACCGAGGAAGTGGGACACACTTCGTCCAATATTTCTGTAAACAAGTACTTGATTGTCCACTCACAGAAGAACCAAGCCAAGGAAACGGTGGGCCCACCAGAGGTTGAGGAAGATGACGTGGCTGTTCCAGGTTCTCAGGAGTTTGATCCATGTGGCAGCTCTATCCCCGTGTGTGACTCGGGCCCGTCCCTCACCTCAGACTCCCACACAAGTCTTGCTAAGGGCAAGGACGTGCAGAACATGTACAAGTTCCCACAGTTCCAAACAGTGTCCGCAGGAGACAAGTCCAAACAGAAGGAGGACTCACAATCATACAGTAGCAAGCAAACCATTATTGGTAAAGCAAGATCACTTGGGCTAGTGTCTCACTGTGTACTTCACGAAAAGAGGCTAAAAGACCTCCTAGACCAGTGTGTGTGGCAAGAGCGTTCTAGGTCATGCCACTACGGCAGACGGACAGCCTCCAGAGAGAAGTCCAAAAAGAGCTCAGGCAGCTCGAATGAGCCTAAGAAGGCACCCAGTCAGCGAGGGTTCAGTGCTGCAGTGAGGGTCTACACTGCACAAATGGGTGCGCGCTGGAATGTACCGTCTCGACAGAAGTCATGTCGATCACATTCAAAGCAGCATAGTAGCAGACAAGAAGACAGTGCTACCAAATCTGGCCCCACCAGCACATCCCCCACTTCATGTCCATCTGGGTCACGCTGCAGTGCAACTACCCACACCACACCATCCCCTGCCCCTCCCTCAATTATGAAAAATGTATCTGCAACCAGAATCTTTCTTCAAAGGCGGACGGCTGCTGTGAGTAGAAGCAGAGGACTTCCTGTCGTCCCCGAGGCTCCCCCACAAGCGGAACGGAAGGAGGAGAGGGGGATGCACATACATGAGACTAGGGTGAAACAGCTCATCAGCACTGTACCACAGCCAACTCCTCACAGAATGTACTAAGGTTTCTCAAAGTTTCACATTTTTATCATTTTGTATATATAAAATTCCTTTGAACATTTACAGTATATTGGCAATTTCATGGATTTTCTAACGTGCTTAATAAGTATTTATGTACGTGTTAAGAATCATTTTGATAAAATAGACAAGACACATCGTCAGTTACATCATCATTGAGCAGGTCTATAGGCGTATGCACCTCGGTACTAGTGCAACGCGCTGCTGGTGGGTGTTTGGGAGTCATGGTGGTCTCAGGGAGTAGATCTAGGTCTGAGCTGGGTGTGTCATTGTCATGTGTTGCCTTGCCCTGTGCACGAGTTGCAGGGATGCTTGTGACCTGCGGGAGCTCACATGCTACAGAAGACTTGAGTGCCTGGACAACACTTGCTTCAAACCTGCACATGCAAGGTGAGCACTGTAAATGATGTAGACCTTGTGAGGTGCAATAGGGATGCGATGGGACACAAAACTGTCTGACACACTAGAGTGCACATCCCTACGGTAAGACATGACAATGGGTGAACAGGGATGTGTGTCCAGTTAGTGGTACAGGACATACACACAGTTTCTACTGAGCTCCTTGTTGTACAGCACACCTTTGAATTCGCAAACTATTCTCCTTCATCCGTTCATTGGCGAGGTACACCAGTTTCTTCAGGTACTGTGTGTGTGTGTGTGTGTGTGTGTGTGTGTGTGTGTGTGTGTGTGTGTGTGTGTGTGTGTGTGTGTGTGTGTGTGTGTGTGTGTGTATGCACGTGCATGGGGTAAGGTGACCAAGCACAACATGTACCAAGGACACCAAGAAGGGACCTACCACACACTATCCAATAACCTCTTCTGACACAATAACTTGACTGTTGTGGGCCACTGGTGCTTCCAGAGTGTGGGTGCTTCTAACAGCCTGTGCAATCGCAAGAAGAAGGCAGAGAGACAAGTGTGCACATGAAACCTGCTCAATGGGATGTTTGTCATTGAGCCTCCTTACCAGCATAATCTTGTGGCTCTTCCCAATTGAGAGGCCTGAATTTCGAAAGCCAGAAGCAATGGCCCATTCCATCTGAGACAAAAGAGTGAACAGTGCCACCTCATTCATGTCACCAGGAGCTACCCTAATGAAAGACATGACTGTCTAATCTACAGTGCCATGTTGTGTCTGCTTGCCATTGCTCTTGCCCTGTCCAGTGTCCTACAACAAATGTGGAGCACAAAAGGCTCAAATTTAAAGAAGACATAGCCTTCAGAGGGTACCTTTTTCAAAGATAATAGCTGAAAAAGGAAAAGCACAGACAGCTGGCGCTGTGACTACCGCATTGAGTGTGCCTGTGCAATGCACCGCACCACCTGCAACCGATGTCAGACTGGTAGGCAGGTGTGTGATGCACCACACACTCACTAAGGCAGCCTCCTCCACCAACTGATGTGAGACCATGAGCCACACGCATCCCTTCTTTTGCACGGATGAATCCTGCAGTGATGCACACGACCAACCATTATGCGCTTGCAAAATAACATCTCTTTGTATAGACTCTGACTAACCTACTCATTGTTCACCAATAACATAGCTTCCATACTAGTATGATCAGTAATGGAGTGTGTGCTGAAGCATGTATTCTGCGCAAGGTGGTCTGGGTGACGTGTACATGTACGCGAGCCGTCCCAGACAGCACGCACTGAGCAGTGCACTCGCCTCTGCATAGCAGACGACTCGACCGGAGCAAGAGCTGGTGGTAAAGTGGTCTCCACTATCGTTAATTATCTTAACAAGATCAGCAATATCATCATCTATTCCACCTTTCCTGCTGAAGTCCATACATTCCTCCAAACGTTGCTTCTTCCATTGCTTGAACTTCGGCACAGAGACCTCCATTTTGTTATATCACGTGACAATCAGCTGACTCCCAGCCTTGGACATGGCATGCATATGGAGACTTTTCAGGGCGAGTTCCAGTGTGCGCGGACTGCAACGCCTGCGTCAGAGTGCGTTGCGGACAGGAAAAGCCTTTCCATGTAGGATGGAAGAAGCTGTGTCCTCCTGTCATTTGTATTGCCAATCTTCCTTCCATGTCTCTCCCCGGCAAGAGCTTGCCCTTGGTTGGTTGAGGCTTGGCAGGCGGTTAGCAAGCACTACACGCCATCTCACTGGAGAATACCACCAGCATGTAGAACAGAATTCTGGAAATGCTGAGACAATGGACAACACTGCTGCACTGGAACAGTTTCGCAAGCATGCTCAGGAGGGGGAGGGGAGGCGTGGCAGTACAACGCCAAAGTTGGATGCCATAGTTGGTGATCTGTTGCACCGAGTCCCAACACTCTCAAGCGACGAACTTGCAGATGCCCTAGCGCTGTGCGTTAAACATGGATTTTCTCAACACCACAGCCTCGTTCGGTGTCTATTGCGCCATGTGCCCCAAGCACTAGAGGGTGCATCAGACCACTGCCTGTCAATCCTAACGTGGTCTGTGGCAAAGCTGAGGGCTAGAGAGGATCGGCTGACTGCATTGCTTGTGAGGAAGACGATTGAGTGTAATTGGTCAGCCATGAATCACCAGATGCTGTCACGCCTAATGTGGGCCTTTGTCTCTCTGGGACACTTGCCTGATCGACTATTGGCTGTCTTCCTCGAGCATATTCCCATGCACCTGCCCAAGTGCACCATCCCCTCCCTCACCTCATGGGTGTGGTGTGCGGGCATGGAAACAACTGCAATACCCAACTCCTTTGTTGAACGCCTCATCATGGAAGTGATGAAGCGTCCCTTTTCGATGTGGCTGTACTGCACTGTGGCCTGGACCCTTGGGAGGAGGCGGCAACAAGACGTGCAGTTCTACGACGCCATGTTTCAGAGGATATTGGACAAGGAAGCCTCAAAGTGGACACCACGGTTGGTGTCTACAATGTCGTGGTCGCTGGCTGCTAGCTATCTCTACAATCCTGACGTCATGGGCCGCCTGGCTGACGATGCTATTCCTCGGTTGAGCTTCTTCACCAACCACGACCTCGCCAACATGGTGTATGCATATGGACATTTGAATCACCCTTGCACGAAGCTGCTGGAAGCAGTGCAGTCTCTGTATATAGAGCGGGTGAGGTGTGCAGGTACTGCCATCATAGAAGACTACACCTTGTGGTTGACTGGGCTGAACACGGTGTGGTCCTGTACTGTGGGTGATTTCTATCCCAGACAGCTCATTGAGTTGTTCATGGATAGGCAGTTTCTGACTCGTGAGTCCTGTGTCTGTGTGTGTGTGTGTGTGTGTGCGTGTGGTGTGTGTGTGTGTGTGTGTGTGTGTGTGTGTGTGTGTGTGTGTGTGTGTGTGTGTGTGTGTGTGTGTGCGTACGTACGTGTGTGTGTGTGCGTGTGTTTGTGTGTGTGTGTGTGTGTGTGTGTGTGTGTGTGTGTGTGTGTGTGTGTGTGTGTGTGTGTGTGTGTGTGTGTGTGTGTGTGTGTGTGTGCGCATGTGTGTGCATGCATGTGTGTGTACATGTGCTCCACTGCTTTAAATACCAAATGGTCTAGCGTGCACTGCACCCTGCCTAGACGTTAGTGCTCTTGAAGTAGCTGCCTTATTTATGTCACAGTATAGGCATGCCTGTTCCAGACTCCATAGCCCCAAGAAGCCTCCTTGCCACCCAAGCAGTCTGCACCCTTTATGAGTGTACCCCCACTTCCTCCTCTGCTGTGTCTGCTCTCAGGTACCATAGAGACACGCAATGTGGAGGCAGCCTCCACACTACTCCAGCTTCACATCGCACTCAGCGTAGAACACCCTCGGCTTGGACTGCAGGGACTTCCTCAGGATGTGTTTGAAAGCCTAGTTGCCATTTCCATGCAGAACGCCTCCCAGACACACACCCAGTCAAAGTTCCACGGCTACGTCACCCAGGCAATGGTGCAGTTGACTGGCAGTGCTCGGTGAGCATGAAGGAGGTATACGTACTTATACACATGTGTGGGGTGTAGACGGTAGAGGTACACAGTCTTTGAAGGGCCATTGGTGTTCTGTGTTCCACAACAGAGAAGAGTCAGTCGTCCCTTTGCAGTACTGTAAGCGCCTCTTTGGTGCAGTGGGTGGTGGGATACCAGGTGTGTGTAGTAAAGTGGCTACATGGTTCATTGTCTATGGTGACTGTCTCTGCTATGCGCACCTCCCACTCCTGCTGCTGTCTGTATTGCTCTGTATTAGTGCCTTCCAGCCAGAGGCACACACATGCTCTTCATACATAATCGACTTTGAGCTGTTGGTGGACCAGAACGGGGACCCTGTCATGCCACCCGAGGGATTCTGGCTGACTTCCTCCACACTCCCCGCTGCGATGATGCCCACTTGTGTCGTGGCTCTCTCTTCAAATTTGGGAAGAAAGAAGAAGACATCTAGTGAGGGCGGTGATCAGGGCGAGTTGGAACTGCTCATGAGTGATGAGTGGAGTAGTGCCAAGAGCGAGGTGATGCCCTATGGATCCTTCCAAGGGAGTAATAACCAGGCGTCTACAAACCCACCCGATCTATCGGCTGATGCCCTCAACACTTTGATAACCAATCTTAGAAATTGTCACAGCTCGGAACAGATTAAGGGTGAGGTGGTTCCAAGCAGCTCTCCTTCACGGAGCAACGAACCCCCTGGCCGACCAGCGCTGAATCTGGCAAGCGATTGGTCACCTGCCCTCACCAGGGGGCACATTGAAGGGTATCATCGTGTGGCTATAGAGGCTGACGGCCCATACCACTTCCACCAGTCCCCTGAGGGCTACTCGCTGACAGGGAGCACCTATCTCAAGAGGAGGCAACTGGCAGCTATGGGCTGGAAGGTCCTGCCTGTGAGTGGTGTGTGTGTGTGTACCTATGTGTGTGTGTGTGTGTGTGTGTGTGTGTTGTGTGTGTGTGTGTGTGTGTGTGTGTGTGTGTGCGCATGTGTGTGTGTGTACCAGTGTGTATGTGAGTGGTGTGTGTTTGTGCATTTGTGTATGTATGTGTGTGTATGTGTACCTGTGTGTGTGCCTGTACCGTTGACAGGCACCTAAAAGCCTTATGGCTAACGTTGGCTGCTAGACATGGCACTGTACGTTGCATGATTTTTGTACATTGGAACTTGCGACAATGTGAGAAATGCGGCCAACCCATATGGTCTCAGCTACATACACACATGACCAATGGCACACTGCAGGCCTAGTTACATTCCCCAAACACCACCACACTGAGGAGGACAGCTTAAATCATTCACATTGCCCAGTGAATGACCCTCCCCCCTCCCCTCCCCTCTCCTCCCTGTTCCTTCCCCTCCCCTCCCCTCCCCTCCCTGTCCTCTCCCCCCTCCCTCCCTGTCCCCTCCCCTCCCCCCCTCTTGCAGCTTCCCTTTTATGAGTGGCATGCCTTACAAAGTGTGGCGGAGCATGTGGAGTACATCAGACGAGGACTAAAGAGACTTGTACAAAACAGTTAACAGTTACTTAGCAAAGCCACATTTGGGGATGAAAGGGCATACCATTCTCCATGATTGTTTCTCATGTGACCATGTCTTTTTTATATATTATTTTATAATTATTATATTTTAGTGCATGCATTGGGATACATTGTATGGATGTCCATAGTGAATGTTGCTTACAAACTAGTCCAGTTCACATTATGAACAGTTCGCATTATATTATGTTGCAGCATATTGCATAGGTAGCCCATCTATCCACTGCATCTGTATTGCATAGGTAGCCCATCTATCCACTGCATTTGTACTGCATAGGTAGCCCATCTATCCACTGCATCTGTATTGCATAGGTAGCCCATCTATCCACTGCATCTGTATTGCATAGGTAGCCCATCTATCCACTGCATTTGTACTGCATAGGTAGCCCATCTATCCACTGCATTTGTATTGCATGGGTAGCCCATCTATCCACTGCATTTGTATTGCATAGGTAGCCCATCTATCCACTGCATTTGTACTGCATAGGTAGCCCATCTATCCACTGCATTTGTACTGCATAGGTAGCCCATCTGTAGGCCAGGGGTCAGTGCACGGTAAAACAGAACCCGGTGAATATTACAATATACAAAGTATATGTATGTATGTATACGTATAGAAAGAGTGGCATGTGTATAAGCACGTATGTCTATAGAAAGAGTACATAAGCTAGGATAGAGTATTTAACATTTCCTTTCTTGTATCAAATTTCATGAAGAAAGAACCCATTCCATTCGTTGCTAAGGATGTTCATACACACTAGCCCACGATAACTTAAAGGACACAGTTGCATGGTCAGTAACATCAAAATAATGGTATTATGCAAAGCTTCAAAATGGTGGATACCAACGGTTGCTATGTATTTGGTACCAGTTAAAGGTCATGTTGTCTATATGCATGTCTTCATACATACAAGATTGCTTAGTCTGAGCTGCCTTAGGCAAGTCATTGCTTACCATGATATACATACAGATCTCTGTAATGTGCAGTGGTAGCTGCTACACAACTGAAAGGGACAAATATACATAATTATTTATACATAAAATAATACATACAGGTCCTGTAATAATGCGATATACAGAGTCTCCAACAATTTCTGCCTGTGCATGTACCACAAACCTGTAGCCAGGTGCAGCTGGGGAAAGGAAGGGGGGGGGGGGGAGGGGGGGGAGGGCTAACTATGCCTGACTAATGTCATGAACCATTGGCTACGCCTGACCACCACACACCATGCACATGGTCCATGGTGGGGGAGGTATCACTTTCTGGCACTCTGTTGCTGCCTTGCAAGTGTGTCTGCTTGCTTTCTTCTCAGCTGTTCCAGCTGCTCCTGCACAGTCCTCCGTGAGGCCTCCTCCCTCACCTGGCTGTACACCATGCTCAGGCGTCTACTGTGAGAGTCAGCTGAGGTGTCAAACAACTTCTGGTTGCAGTGAATGCGAAAGGAGTGGAAGGCATTGCCTACAGCCACAAACACAAGCAAGTACAGAACAAGACGCATGTTCCTTGACTTCAAAGAAGGGTCACTAGAGTACCCATTCCCCGCCTCAGGAAAGTCATGATAAGTCCCTGTTGTATACTGAGTGTTTGAAGCCTGTCCGCTTCTGGTCGTGTACACGCTGGATGTCCTCTGGGGATGTGTCCCCGCTCCAGCGTACCTTCCTGCCCTTCTGATAAGCTCTGCGTCTAATTTCATGTCGTACTCGCGTCGAGCGGAAGTGTTGCTCAATGTGGAGTACGCTTCGTTCAGCTCCGCGAAACTAGAGCTAGGCACCAGCGGGTTCAAATCAGGATGCACCTTCTTGGACAAGGCGAGGAAGGAGGCCTTTATCTCCTTGCTGGAGGAGGAGCGTGAAACTCCCAGCACATGGTAGTACGTGTCTTTTCTAAGCACACGGCCTACACTGAGGAGCCGTTTGTGGAAACGACATACACTCGAGTAAAACAACGAACCGTCCATTTTGACAAGAATGAAGCAATGCTTGTTACATATTGCGCAAGAGTTAAATTTACGTTACACGATCAATCAACGTTCCCTTCTGCTTCTTGGCCTTGATGAAGTCCTCAATGGCTTTCTGCAAGGGAAAGGGAAAGGCACTGATGAATACCAGATACTGTGAGCCTCTCGTATGGCTGCTCAGTGAACAACACACTGTATGTAGCTGTAGTTGTACATACTAATGGCTGCCGTGTGCGGCTCAACGATACCAACATTGCATTCTGTGGACTGTCATTACTAGCTCAAAGTGGAAGTAGCCCTGACCTGCTCAGAGTATCTCTTCTTCCCCACTTCTGTCCGGATGAGTTGCTTGTGGATCAGGCCAGCATTACTTGCAAAGGAGTCAGCTATCTCCCTCTGCACGGCACAGGCAGCAGCAGCATTGGAGGAGGGGCAACATGTAACATGTAACATGATCCCTACTGCAGTTGTGCACACTTATACACATCACTGTATCCACTGCCCGTGAGCGAATACAGTGGGACCTCTCTATAAAAGACACTCTTAATAAAGGACACCTCTCTAATGAGGACACTGCCTGCATTTCCAACCACATAGAGCTGTGTGCAAATCTACCTCTGACACCCCTTTATACAGGACAGTCAGCTGGGTCCCAATGGCATCCTCTATAGAGAGGTTCCACTGTACACTGAACTCCACACGTAAAAATAAGACAGAGAACAACTCTTCTCCTTCCCCACAGATAGTGCTACCGAATTCTCTGATATTGTACTCCCAATCAGTCCTTTTACTATGTATATCCACACTGGCCCTCCCTTTAGAGCTCACTGCTTCAATCTCCTCTTCCTCTTCATCAACAGTGGAGACTGTGACAGTGCTGAACTTGCCAGCCACTGTTGTGTGTCTGCTCAACATCACCTACGGGGAGAGGGAATAAGGCAATTGTGTGGAGGCTGTTCATTGGGTGGTTGGCCTAGGACTGGGCCAATCTGACTACCAGCACACTGGTTGATGTAGTGAACTCAGCCCGGCCTCAGCCCTCACCTTTCCTGACTTCTTGCCCTTGGCATTTGATGCCTGTGGTTTCCTCTCCTCCACTGCTCCTCCAGTCCCCCCGCCCACCACAGCTCCACTCATGACAAAGCTCACCTTGCTGTCCATGTCAGTGTGACGGTAAAAAAGAGGAAGACCACATCTGGGGGGGGAGGAGGGGGGGAGGGAGAAAGGGCACTGTACCACACAACACACAACGAACATGGATAAGGCAGTCGGGCTTGCAAAACATATCGGCAAATATGGCAAGCGAGTAAGAGGCTACAAGAGAGCTCACTAAATAAAGATGGCATTTATTACGTATAATATGTTGTGTGTATGTGTATAATATGTATAATACATCTGTACGTACAAAATACATACATTGTTCGTTCAGACTTGTATGTAATTCTCATGGCTATTGCTACCTGTCACCACTACCCCCATGAGCCCCTCTAGGTCTCTCCTCTGTACTTGAGTGTGCACCCTTGTTCAAGCTGGTTGCCTTGACAGGCAGCAAAGCCACAGGCACACTACACCCAGTAACCAAGAACGTTATCATGCGTGTCAGTTGCCAAGTGTGTCAGTCATGTGTGTGGCGTGTAGGTGCCACCTAACATACTTACAATGGCCAATAACACACGCGCACATGCTTGAGTCTACTTCAAATGTACCCCAGTTTAACTCACTTTTTGCACTTGTGTCTGTGCTGAATTTCAATCCCTTTGTCTCTGAGATGAATCAAGCAGAATCAGTTTCGTGTATTAAAGTGCCTGAATGAACAATGCACTGGAGGTGCTGTGCACATGTGTGTGTATGTGTGTGTGTGTGTGTGTGTGTGTGTGTGTGTGTGTGTGTGTGTGTGTGTGTGTATGTGTGCGTGTGTGTGTGTGTGTGTGCGCACATGTGTGTGTGTGTGTGTGTGTGTGTTCATGTGTGTTCATGTGTGTGTGTGTGTGTGTGTGTGTGTGTGTGTGTGTGTGTGTGTGTGTGTGTGTGTGTGTGTGTGTGTGTGCACATGTGTGTGTGTGTGAATGTGTGTGTGTGTGAATGTGTGTGTGTGTGTGTGTGTGTGTGTGTGTGTGTGTGTGTGTGTGTGTGTGTGTGTGTGTGTGTGTGTGTGTGTGTGTGTGTGTGTGTGTGTGTGTGTGTGTGTGTGTGTGTGTGTGTGTGTGTGTGTGTGTGTGTGTGCCTTGCCCTGCCCCAGCGGCCACCTTTTGAGGTAGGTTGTTCCTGCTGGTTCACAGTACAACCGGTGGGCATTGGTGTTGGCATCCATCACTCGTGCACCATCACGCCTTCTCAGGGGCAGCTTGTCCAATGTTGCATCTGAGAAGGGCCAGTAGGGCATGGGAGCACAGTGGAGCAGGGCCAGAGAGAGGTGGGACAAGTACAGAAAATCGTATGAAAGAATGTGAGTACAATTGTACCCAAGCTATTCACCTACTGCAATGTGATCTCTAACAACTTCGTGCCAAATTAAGTACCACAGTACTAAACTCTAAATGGTGGGCTATTGTACGTGTCACTTTCTACAACGTCTTACACGTACGCCTGACATTAACGGCTAGGACACAACACCGAATGGCATACACACAAGTTGGTAGATCGTCATGCAGCACATTACCTACCCAGGATCAGTGCCAACTGTCCACAGACGCAGTAGTACACGTGAAGCGGCTTCTCCTGAGTGTATTCTTGCTTGTCTCTTGTGTCAGTAACTACGATACTTCTCGATATAACCTTGGGCATTGTGGAAAATGATGAGCTTCCGCGAACAAAATAATGAACAACTCAGAACACGTCACACTCGGGCCGCCCCGTTCAAGCGGCCATTTTACACATCATCACGTCAGTTGACTCGGGGATTCCCCCTCCTCCATGACAACCTCAAAAATGGCAACCATCTACTAATGCTTTGCTAGACCGAAAAAGGAGACCATGCCATTATCGCGCGTTCCTGTAGAGCATAAGTTCGGGATTTTATCTCAAGGCCAAGCTAAAAGCATTCTAAGGCAAACTGTAGCAGAGGAATCAAAAAGAAGGAGACAGCAAGGCAAGGAAAAGTGAGCCATTCAAAATCTGCGCGAAGTTTGTACCCGTGCCAAGTACACCTTGCATCTGTCCACACTCGACGTTGCTGCAACGCATGTATACTTTTGTACTGAATAAACCATTCAATGCATTGTTTCTACACTGCACTGCAGAACCAGAAGTCCCTTGTTCATTGATTGGAATTTTGTGGAAAAGGTACGTGGCTACTGAGCTCATGGAGCGCGGTGTTCTCTCTCTGTTGATGTTGTGTTGAAGCTGCTTAATCTGCCTTTCAGTTTGCCGTGTCTGATGGAGCTGAGAGGCGAGCACTTGAGGCCACAGGGATAAGAGCATTGCAGCAACTGAAGGTACAGTGCACTATGCATGGAGGATGGTGGGACTTGCTATAGCACTCTACTTGTTATAGGACTCTAGTTTTTATAGCACTCTACTTGCTATAGCACCCTACTTGTTATAGCACTCTATTTGTTATAGCACTCAACTTGCTATAGCACTCTACTTGTTATAGCACCCTACTTGTTATAGCACTCTACTTGTTATAGCACTCTACTTGTTATAGCACTCTACTTGTTATAGCACCCTACTTGTTATAGCACCCTACTTGTTATAGCACCCTACTTGTTATAGCACCCTACTTGTTATAGCACTCTACTTGTTATAGCACCCTACTTGTTATAGCACTCTACTTGTTATAGCACCCTACTTGTTATAGCACTCTACTTGTTATAGCACTCTACTTGTTATAGCACCTTACTTGTTATAGCACTCTACTTGTTATAGCACTCTACTTGTTATAGCACTCTACTTGTTATAGCACTCTACTTGTTATAGCACTCTACTTGTTATAGCACTCTACTTGTTATAGCACTCTACTTGTTATAGCACTCTACTTGTTATAGCACCCTACTTGTTATAGCACCCTACTTGTTATAGCACTCTACTTGTTATAGCATCCTGCAAAGGAGAAAAGCCCAGTAATTGTTTAAGGCTGAGTTCTCAGCTAGCCTACTTTGTGTGTGCCCCTTTCAACATCTTGCGCATGTGCGTATAAAGTACAAGTTGAAGCATGCATGCATGGAGGATGGTGGGGCTTGTTATAACACTATTCTGCTGTGTGTGAGGAATATTGTTGCAATGCAGCTTCATAACACCATGTGTGGGGGATTGCAGCAGCAGTAATTCGCATATCTTATAATGACTATGTCTGTGTACGCATTTACGTATATTGTGTTCTGGCTACTTCCTGCACAAGAGAAAAGGCTTTGTATTTGTTTAAGACTGAGTTCGCCTGCCTCCTCTGTGTGTACCCCTTCCAACGTCTTGTGCATGTAGTACAAGTTGAAGCATGCCCAAGACACGGCATTTCCTTCCTCGCCAAAGAAGTCAAGTTCATTACTTCGAGACCCAATTGACTTCTCATCAGTGTGGTATGAGTTGGTGTTCCTGTGTCAGTGTGAGGGACCACTGCAGACCGGTGAGCAGACATACCAACCTACAATGTGTTGTGCATGTAGGCCCTTTAACATACCCAGAACTTCTTCTTCCTACATTAAAGGATCTAGATTCACATTGTCACAAGAAAGTGTAGTTTCTCAACTACTTAGCAACTCTCCCTTTCCCTCTCTGTCTCTCTCTCTCTCTCTCTCTCTCTCTGTATTTCATTGGGGGTTACTGTGAAGCGTTTTTGCACTAGCAGGTCCACAGTATAAGTACACACTAGTACCGGGAATGGTAGAGCACTGTGATTGAATTTAGTGACTGCTTCTTTGCCGCAGATGCACTCTTGTTGCTGTGCTCCTCGCTCAACTGTGCCCCAGTCTCCTCAGCTCACATCCCCTGGTGAGTAGCAAGCGGGTGGTTGTGCTGTCCATTGGCGCTGGACTGCACCATGGTGCATTGGCCCTCTCCTTGTTCAATGTGGTGGTGGTTGTGTCAGTGACTGCTACACTTTGACACCGGCCTGTGACATTCTCAAAGCTTGCAAAATGCCAATTGCAGACTCTGATCTTCTTCTGACTAATTGAGGGAGATGGAAGCCATTGATCAAAATCGGCAAACTTTGAGGATGCTACAAGTGTATAGAAGAACACACACACACACTGTCCACCAGCCGATACACACGTACATATCTGGTCACTTGGATGTTTGTTGGTACGCTCCGTCTTCGTGTATGTAGTTTATTGTACATCACCAGTCTGGGCTATCGATGGCTGAAAAGCGATGACCTCAGTGAGGAGTTCCTTAAGACGGGGGAGGTGGTTCTCTTGAGGGTGCTCTTCCTTGCGTCACTCCGCCTCTACTGCCACATACTCACAGGAGACATGAAGGTGTGTGTGCAGGAGAGATTGTGATGTTGACATGTGCACGGCAGAGTGCCACTCATATACGTATGTATGCAGTGAATTGTGTGGATGTATGTACTGTAGCCATTAGTAGTTGTGTAGTGCTCACAGTGTGTGGGGACTACTGCGTGCATTCTACTGTATGTGGCTTGCGAACTAGTATGCCGTCACACACTGTATATGCCGTCACACACTGTATATGCCGTCACACACTGTATATGTCGTCACACACTGTATATGCCGTCACACACTGTATATGCCGTCACACACTGTATATGCCGTCACACACTGTATATGCCGTCACACACTGTATATATCGGCACACACTGTATATGTCATCACACACTGTATATGCCGTCACACACTGTATATATCGGCACACACTGTATATGCCGTCACACACTGTATATGTCGTCACACACTGTATATATCGTCACACACTGTATATGTTGTCACACACTGTATATGCCGTCACACACTGTATATATCGTCACACACTGTATATGCCGTCACACACTGTATATATCGTCACACACTGTATATGCCGTCACACACTGTATATATCGTCACACACTGTATATGCCGTCACACACTGTATATGCCGTCACACACTGTATATATCGTCACACACTGTATATGCCGTCACACACTGTATATATCGTCACACACTGTATATGCCGTCACATGTATGTATGAGGTGGTACAGTAATGGGGATTAGCGGGTCTCTCAAGTTATGTACGTATACAGTAGCTACGTACGTACTGCGAGTGGTGTTGCTGTAACTAGTGAGGTACGTACCTGCTCATGCTCCAAGTGTGGTTGGAGTACGTATATCCTGTGTGTGGCTGAGGTATTGTATGTATGTGTATGTACGTATGTTTGTACTATGTGGAATACTGCAGAATTATGTGTGTTAAGAATGTATTATTATCTCATTTTGTGTGTGTATGTGTGTGTGTGTGTGTGTGTGTGTGTGTGTGTGTGTGTGTGTGTGTGTGTGTGTGTGTGTGTGTGTGTGTGTGTGTGTGTGTGTGTGTGTGTGTGTGCGTGTGTGTGTATGTGTGTGTGTGTGTGTATGTGTGTACGTATGTGTGTGTGCTCTCGTGTGTGTGTGTGTTTGACCAAATTGCAGCGACTGCTCCCAGCACAAGAGGGCGAGCAGTTCAAGACTGACTTTGATGGATTCCACATGCGAGAGGATATGTACACAAATTTCCCTGACGCACACTTCTATTGGAGGACCATCTTCCTAGTGGTGAGATAAAGTGCAGTCCATGGAAGTCCTATGTAGTCAGTTGAACAACCAAAAGTCACTTAAAACCAAACTACTTCCCCCTTGCCCCCCCCCCCCCCCCCCAGGGAGAGGCCATGTGTCACCTTGTGCGGGGGGAGGAGGTGCCCATGTGGCTCACCAGAGAGGGAGGGCCCTACTTCCCACCCCTGCTCTGGCATGCTCTGGACACTTGGCAGTCAGCCAGACAGTCCCGCCAGCAACTCATGGACTCACTGGAGCACTTCTTGACCTGCACTCCACTGCCACACAGGGAGCAAGTGTGAGGCCTTGCGCAATGCCGGCCTTGGAAGGCGGGCGTCCTTCTAACACTCACACCATACCTTACGTATGCAGTGAAAGCTCTCTATAAAGGACACTTGATTAAGGGACGCCTCTCTAATGAGGACACTGTCTGCAGCTCCAACCACAGAGCTGTGTACAAATCTACCTCTGAATTAGGGACACCTCTCTATACAGGACAGTCAGCTGGGTCCCAACGGTGTCCTCTATAGAGAGGTTCCACTGTATACAGGACAGCCAGCTGGGTCCCAATGGTGTCCTCTATAGAGAGGTTCCATTGCACAGTACATATACACACCTTAATGTATCCACAATCACATATAAATTATATTCATGTACATGTACATCTTTTGCATCCAATTTGTACAGAGTTGAAGGCATCATGGCCCTAGGCATCCTTGCAGTGGCTGCCGAGGGAAGCTGTGAGGTCCTGTCTGTCCTCCAGGTAGCAGCACACGGTGTGGGCAAGCTGAACCGGATGCCTTCCATGTCCAGTCTTCTCGGGAGCAAGTGGCATATGTCCCACCAGTGTGGCTCTGCATTGATCAAGAGGGAAGAAGCAGTGGTGAAGGGAGATGTAAACATTCTTGGCCATCAAATGGCCTTCAAAGAAGATGAATCATCTGTCATGGCCTCTAGCAGTTATCTTACAGAAGCAGACGACGAGACATCTCATTCCTCCAAGAGTCCTGTCTCTGCTGCTCCCAGTGGTTCTCCTCTGCGGCATGTTGGCAGCAGCGAGGGATGCAGGGGTGTGGCGGGCAGCAGCGAGGGAGGCAGGGGCGTGGTGTGCAGCAGCGAGGGAGGCAGGGGCATGGCGGGCAGCAGCGAGGGAGGCAGGGGCGTGGCGGGCAGCAGCGAGGGAGGCAGGGGCATGGCGGGCAGCAGCGAGGGAGGCAGGGGCGTGGCGGGCAGCAGCGAGGGAGGCAGGGGCGTGGCGGGCAGCAGCGAGGGAGGCAGGGGCGTGGCGGGCAGTGGCTGCAAGACGGAGTCGGTGTCAATCTCTCCCACTGGCAAGAGAGCGGGGAAGGGAGGGGGAGGTGTGGCGAGGAAGCATGTTGTGTTGGGCCTGGAGTATGGGGATTTAATGTCCAGTATTAGGGACATGTCGTCTGCCCACAACCTAGACGGGAACAGCAAGAGTGTCTCCAGGTCACTTCCTTCCAAGTACACTGCGTCGTCCATGATGTCCCAGTATGCAGTGAGTGAGGCTCCTCTGGAAGACGGGGTCACTTTCCTGGGGAGTGTGGCTCCCAGCACTATCTTTCGTGGGAGCCCTTCCTCCACCCCAAACACTCTCAAAGATACAATGTTTGACGAAGAAAATGACGCCCACCTGTGTCACACCTTCTCCGACTACCCCTGGGAGTTAGCAGTGGCCTTCTGCTTTCACTGTGCCTCCATTGTCACTCACGGGAGGCTCTCCAAGGTACAGGAGCAAGCACTGCAGGGCTGCCCCCTTCCTGCTTTCCCCGGGCAAGACCAGCACAAGAGTGGGCCCGTGCTGCTTGGAGGGAGCAGGAGGGTGTTTGGGCTCTCACAACTGGCCAACTACCAAGGGATGAGCTCGCTTGAAGAAGGTGTGTGGTGAGCGTGTGCGCACATGCATGCATTGTGGGATGTGTTTTTGCATATCCGCATGTGTACGTACATTTACTCTCAGCAAATGTTTTTTAGTTCAAGAAACAGTGAAGCACGAATCTCATAGCAAGGCAGATGAACAAATGAATTGCTCAAAACACTCAAATCTAGTTATGTACAAGTAATGTGTTTATGATTTTGCGTTATGGCAACTTTAGCATTCTACACACAATGATGCGGTGCTAGTTGAACTGTGTTTCATGACATTGTGCTTAAGTACTATACACATACGTACAAATGTTACATGTATACGTATGTACGTATGTTGAATTGATGTATGTACAGTATGCATCCCATTGTGTAGCCAGCCTCTCTGTCTGCGTATATACCAACATACATAGATGCCTCTGAAGACCTCGTGGCGTGGAGAGTGCGCTTTGTTGCAGCCAGGGGGCTGTCTCTGGTCAGCAGCTTATGGAAGTCCCAAACGACAAAGGATGGCTTCACTGCTGTGGCATGTGACAAGTTGGAGGAGTTGCGCAACAAGGAAAAGGACCACCGGGTCCTGGAAGGTCTGCGAGGTGGACAAGTGAGTTGGGACAGGTGCAGTGTGCAGGACAGGCTGTGCCGTTGCAGCCTCATACACACTACATTAGCTCATTGCTATATGTGTGTAACCACTGTGCATTTATAATAATACATACTAATTTTGTGTATGATATTCTCTGTGCACCCAACTCAAGGTGTGTCTTTACTGCACCTTCTGTGCTTTAATAATGTGGCATTCCACAGTCCATGGTGGCTGGACTGCATGTACGAACGTATTGCTGTACCAGTCAGTAGAACTCTGCTACAGTTGATGTAGCACAGGCCAATGCTAATGCTTGCAGTGTGTTTCAAGCCTGTGTCGTCTCACACCTGGACTGCAGGTATTGTCACAGTGCGGCGAGAGCCCAGACGACAGCCTTGCCATATATGGTGTGCTGGCTGCCCACCTAGTGCATGTCTTCCTGTCTGATTCGGCGCCCCTCCCTCCTGCTGGCAGCAACAGCAGCACCAGCAGGTGTGGCACCAGTGGAGCAGGGTTGACCCCTCAGTCTGGAGAGAGGTGGGCAACTGTCAGGGGATGGAGTATGCAAATAGTGCCGTGTGGGGTTATTCCCTGACTGAGGAGGTGCTGGGAATTAGACATCAGTGGAAGATCCAGTGTGTATGTGCTTGAGACAATGCATTAATGATGACACAACAAGTGTTTCAACTATTGTGTATAATATTATATAATCAACGACCACCACAATGTGTGCAGTTGTTTGTACGTATGTACGTACATCACCACTACTCTTCTGCTCACTGTGTCATGTAGGCCACCAGTAAAAGGGAAATCATCCTGCAGAAAGAAGGCAGAAAAGTGGAAGAACCCCACCCCACGGTGTGTGTGTATGTACGTACATATGTGTGTGTGTGTGCGTGTGTGTGTGCACGCCTTATGTGTCTGTGTATATTGTGCTATTTATATTTGTTCAATGTTGCTCTGTCATGTTATGTGCGTGTGTGTGTATGATATGCAGAGTGTCTAGCCATTGGACTCAGAAGCCGGAAAGACCCCAAACGTTTGGATCACGGACTGCTGGAGCCTTGAATGCCATTGCTCAAGAACACTGGCAGAGATGGCTGGAGGCAGAAGTCGACAAAGAAGCAGATGCTACAAGACAGCTCGTCCTTGAAGACTCGTACGACTCTGACATGCACTAGCATGTCTACAAGGAGTGCATCCTGCATGATGTGAATCACCTTGGCCATTTCCACTGCGCATGCGTATGTGACAACTTCGTATATATTTGAGCGGTCATGAAAAAATATATATGGCATCTCTCCTCTTGTGGGACTTACGTATGACATTGTAATAAATGCATGCAATTAAGTGAAATACCATGGTGGCTATATATAGGAGTCCAGAATTACTCAATTAATTGCAACATACATATAGAGCTAGCTGGCAAATTAATTCTACCCGCTATATATATCATTTGTTTCCATCTTGGCCAGCCGGGTGGACTGCACGCTGCAACACATTAATTTGGCCTGGAGGTGTGTACTGTGACACGAACAATATAATATTATTAACATCACATCGGGTCATGCTGTCCACTACGATATGACACTTAACATGATGTCCTAGAGACTTACTGCCGTACCGATACCCAAGGAGGGCACATGCATCACTTTGCAAGCATTTTATATATAATCTTATGAAGGGTAACTGATCATGAGCTTGCACGATTAACCTTACACGTCTGAGATGGATGGCGGTGGGCATTGCTGAAAAGTCTGATAATGTTGGCCACATATGCACAGCCACGTCGCCAGCGCTTACTATTATTATATATAATTATATACATATAATATATATAAATATGATGTAATATAATAAATAAATAATAATAGTAATTATATAATTTGTCCCTATTTTAAATGATGAGCTAATTCGATCACATGGCCTAACACTAAAAGTCAAGCAGAGCCCATTGACCCCAACACTGATGCGGCATTGCCACGCTGCAGGGCTACGGACACCTGCTGGAGGAGGAAGGCCCGTGCCCTGACCTCTTGTGTGACTGTGCGGACCCGCCTGGCGATCTCTGCGAACAGGTCCAGGGCTTCAGTGCCAAAGGCCCCAGAGGTCTCTACCACCACCGGAACAAAATGATGAGTACGGGCAATGATCTCATACTTGCTTCTCTTTCTCATCTCGGCCTGTCCTGCAACAGCTCGTGCTTCCGTCACGCCCTGGGCCAGATGGGACAAGGCAAATGTGTCCGTGCAGGAAACGTCCCAGACAAGCATGCGGCCTGACTTCCATGGGGCAATTGTCACCCCATCAGGTCGCTTGCCGTCAGACCTACTGAGGCCGGTGGGTTCCAACATGGAGGGGATCTGGGCTGATGACAGAGCTCTCTTGACGACATCATTAATTGCAGCATGGCGTGATTGACGTCCAGCACTCCTGATGCAACTGAGACCATGAATTGCCTGCTCATCCACTGATGCGCCGCAAAGCTGGCAAGCATGAGGGCGGCACAGGGGGGCACCCAGACGGAGGCCACCAGCTATCCTAACCACATCATCGTCCATGCGAAGACCAAGGCCCACAGCGCCGGCTAACTGGACCGTGCACACCGTCCTCTCTTCAGCTTTTTTAATTATTTATATAGAGTATTTCATACACGTAAGTATCTGAATTTATAGTTGCACTGATATTATGTTAGGTCCAGTTTGCTCTTGCTTGAATGCATGGCAATCGAGGAAGCAACGACAGATCCATCTCCGAACCTTTAAACGTACTGGCTTGAAGAAGATGAGTATCAATGTGCTTGTTGGAAATCGAGATAGATCTGATAGAGCAACTGCTACAGTGGACACTAAGGAACTATTTCTCTGCAGAATGTGAATACCAATTATTCCCAATAAGGGTATACAGATGTGTGCAAAAGCATTGAATGCCTGTACAATGATTAGGAAGAGACCAAAGTTGACAAGTGCTTTCTTTGTCTCCTTGTGCTCCGTGATGGTCTTGCGCTTAACATAGCATGATGTCTCGATCAAGATGATTGGAGTGATAATGATAGGAATACAGGACACAGCGAAGTAAGGCGATGCAATCGCCAGGGAAATGGAATAGCTTGTATTCTGTGATTCTTGTATGCGGTTGCTGCAAATGCCACTTAGTGACTGGTAGACAATGAACAATGCATTGATGCCTGCTGTAGCCACTGCCAGTAGCCACAGCACTGCTGATGCAAGGATGAAGTACTTTGTGTTCCTGGGTGCAAGCACTGGACGGCTCCAACAACGAACAACAATGAAGACAGCTACACCGTAGAATGCTGTGAACAGTATTCGGCCAGAACTGCTTGTACTACTGAGGAACAAGCTAGTAAGGCACAATGGTGGTTGATGGGTAGAAGCTGAACTCACAAGTCGGGCTATAGGTGAGTATATGTGGTACAGTGCAGACCCCAGCGCACCTATAACACTGGCTGCGAGGATGTTGATCAGGATCACTCGGATGCTGAGCACCAATTCGGAGTTGTCCTTCCCAATTAAGGCTGCGATGACAAGGAGATTCAACACCATGGTGAAGAAGACGGCCAGTAGTAGGACTCCGTCAGCAACAGTAGTTCCTATAATAGCGGCTGTGTTGTCTGAGCCAGACACAGAGATGTTGGTAGAAGAGTTGTCCATACTTGGTACCAAATCAACAATAGAGACTCTCTTCCACATATAGGGCTCCATGTGCATCGAAATTTGTGCTTGACATAAATAGTATATAATAGAGGCAAATATGGGATTCCTACTGCATGTGTACCTGTCACATGCAGGTACTTAAAGGGTGTATCATCTAAAGTATCTAAAGTGTTTGTGTGCAACCATAAATATCCGTATACATGTATTGGAATATGCGTCTCAGTTAGGAAATTGAGCTGGACTAGGAAGATAAGAATGTCATAATATTATTGCACTTATAGCTACATACTCTTGTATAATAATTATTGCTGTGTATTACAGTGTGCACAGTTATCACAGGGCAGGGCAATGTATGCAGCTAGTTTACATTCACATGCATGCGCGTGCATTCTGGAGGACAGCATGAATTCAAGAAGCATGCACATGTGCATCATGCTTCTTGTACTGCATGTAGAGTTTGATTGAACTAGAATCAGAAACCTGCCATGGAGAATACATTTATATTATCATCAAGGCATGGAAAAAGTCGTACTGAAGGCTGAAAAAGCAGCAGTCGTTGCCTCCCCCTTCCTCTGCAAAGAGGGATGAGCCACAGACTGTACTGTATAGCTGTTCACCCTTGTTGTAGAAAGTGAGCAAAAAGCATTTGCTGCTTTGCATGTGTATATAGTGCATGCTCATGGGTGACCCAAGGCTGAAGCAGTCGACACTCAGTACGTACCATACACATGTGGGCTGCATGAGTATATACATTAGCACTGTATATACCATACAATGTACTATAGTGACAGACGATGACCATGAATTCACACGTCAGCGATTGCATATTGAACATACACAGTATGTATACACAATACATAATAATAATAATATACTGAAAGGGCCTCTGCTATATACTAATTCATAATATTATTCTCTTTTTATTAGTTATGCATTCGTAGTTACAGTGATGTTAGACACAGCCCCGCTCCTGCTGGTTGCTTGTACGTAGTGACAAAAGCAACATATCCATCTCTGCACTTTGATTCGCACTGGCTTAAAGAACACGAGTATTAGCACATTTGCTGGGGTCCGAGCAAGATCAGATAGCGCAGCTGCTATGAAATATGCTAAGAATGGATCTGTCCGCAAACTGATAATTCCAAGCACCAGCAAGGGTACAACAATCTGTGAAAATGTATTGAACGTTTGTACAATCATAAGGAAGAGGCCAAACCTGACAAGTGCTCTCTTTGAGTCTCTGTGCTCTCTAATGGTCTTGTGCTTAATGTAGCATGATGTCTGGATCAAGAGAACTGGTGTGACAACAATTGGAATGCAGGACACAAGGAAATAGGGCAAAGCAGAGAGTAGTAAATGATAATAATTTGTGTCCACTGTTTCGTGTGTGCTCTTGCCAAGGATGCTGCAAAATCCGCCAAGCGACTGGCCAAATACTGAAGGTGCACTTACAGCCACTGCCAATAGCCACAGCACTGATGATGATGCAAGGATGAAGTACTTTGTGTTTCTGGGTGCAAGCACTGGGCGGCTCCAAAAATGTACAGCAATGAAGACAGTCACACCGTAGAATGCTGTAAATAGAACTCTTCCTGAACTGCTTGTATTACTGAGGGACACACTAGCTTGACAAAATAGTGGTCCATGAACAGAAGCTATAAGGACATGTTGGAGTATAGGTGAGGTTATGTGGTACATTATTGAGACTAGTCCACCAACTACACAGGCTGCGAGGATGTTGATTAGGATCACTCGGATGCTGAGCACCAGTTCGGAGTTGTCCTTCCCAATCAAGGCTGCGACGAGAATGAGATTGAGCACGATGCCAAAGAAGCTGACTAGAAGAAGCACTCCATCAACAACAGCTATTCCTATAATAGCAGTCACATTGTCTGTGGCAGTTACAGAGATGTTGGCAGAGATGTTGTCCATACTTGATTCCAATTGCAAGTTAGTCTTGTTAACAACCACGGGGAACATGCACACTCATTTTGAGTTATAGACATGTTACTGACGTGGCATGGTGTACCTGGCACATGCGGGTACCGTAATTTGCTTCATTAAGTGTTAAAAAGGGATAGGATGAAGTTTGCCTGGGAAATAATGTACAGATCATGTACAGATCATGCGCAGTACAGGTTCATCTGCATATTATACATATATGCACATATATGTATACACATTAAACACAGTTGCTGTGCATTCCATGTGGGAACGTAATATTAATGAATCTATTATAGTAATAGGACTGTGATGCATATATATAACTATGTCACTAATAATCACTCTGTGTGCATCCCATGGGAAAACTATGACACACACTTACTCCCTAGCTCAACCAGAGCAAGCAGCTGAGGTAAGGATATGCACAGTTTAGTTTATCAGTGATTGGCTGTTGAGTTAGCTGCGCACGTAGGAATGAAAGTGGTGCACAAATGTTTGCCCTACATACCCCAAACACTGTTACTCCCATAGATTGAAAAATAGCCAAGTCTGTGGATGCTGCCGTCAATATGTATGCATGAATTATAGAGCAATAACCAGCACCATCTACAGACCATTACACAACTTGCATTCAAGCATGCCTGCAGGTATATATAATATCTACCCTTCTGTCTAACTATTATATTATAGCTGGGTGCACAATCACTATAACCATGCATGCACTTAGGAGTTGCCTTATTAGAAAGACCGATCCATATATTACCATTTTAAAAGGTGGGGTGGAGGCTTCATCAGCTGTTGGTGCCTCTACAGTTTAAATGGAAATGTGCCATCAGTGAAGTGGGAAGTCTTGAGGTGAGGGACTGTATTGCATTTTGGTTGCAGGCAATGAGAATGGATGGCAGGTAAGTAGTGCAAATGTGTGCTTGATGCTGGAAGCCTTGGAGCTAGGAAGTAAAGTGCAGGGAGGGTGAAGGCTTTGTAGCAGACTTCGGAGAGGTTTGGCTAAAATGGATTGGAATGAGGTGGCATTGAATCGACTATTGATGAAAGTACGATGAAATAGCTATGGAAGGACACACCTTGGTGGAGAGCAACTAGGAGCATCCAGGTTTGACGGAGAGCAAAGGAGTAATCAAAGTTGGAATCAACGACAGGCTGATGACGAAGCACTTTCATACATATGTACGACGTGGGCTCGCTCAAGCCTGTCAGTTAGCTTGCTAAGCTATAGCTATACGTAGCTAGCATTTTGGCCACCACAATATGCAGCTAACCGTTCGCCGACGTACGTATCTTGACAGAGGCCCACTGCAAAATTCCCTTCAACATCTTAGAGAAGATGTTTTGCGGTACATGGAAGTCAGCCAGGGCGATTGACCGAGTGTGATTTCGTTGTGAATGCGCGTCACACGCGTGCACATGACATTACATGTGCTCATTGAATACCTACACTCGATCGTTAAGACGCCAGGCCGCTGACCGCGTCGCTTACATCAGTCAACTGCTCAGTGTTTCGAAGAATGGACAACGTCTCTGCCAACGCCTCAGACAACGCGGCCGCTATTATAGGAACTACTGTTGCTGACGGAGTCCTACTACTGGCCGTCTTCTTCACCATGGTGCTGAATCTCCTTGTCATCGCAGCCTTAATTGGGAAGGACAACTCCGAACTGGTGCTCAGCATCCGAGTGATCCTGATCAACATCCTCGCAGCCTGTGTTATAGGTGCGTTGAACTCAATGATGTACCACATTGCCACACCTATACTCCACCTTGTCAGTTCAGCGTCGGTCCATGCACCACAACTGTGCAGTGTTGTCATCTTCCTCGGTAATACAAGCAGTTCTGGACGAGTTCTATTTACAGCATTCTACGGTGTGACTGTCTTCATTGTTGTACACTGGTGGAGCCGACCAGTGCTTGCACCCAGGAACACAAAGTACTTCATCCTTGCATCAGCAGTGCTGTGGCTACTGGCGCTAGCAGCAGGCATCCCTGCATTGTTTGACACGTCACTTACTACTGGATTTTGCGTTATCAACACCAACAACGCACAAGATACACAAGATCCAAATTATTCACTGTTTGTTGCTTTGCCCTACTTCGCTGTGTCCTGCATTCCTATCATCATCACTCTCATTATTTTGATCGAGACATCATGCTATGTTAAGCGCAAGACCATCACGGAGCACAAGGACACAAAGAAAGCACTCGTCAGGTTTGGCCTCTTCTTAATGACTGTCCAAGCTTTCAATGCATTTTCACAGATTGGTATACCCTTGCTGGCACTTGCATTTAGCCGTCTGCAGACAGAGCACTTCATAGCCTACTTTATAGCAATTGGTCTAACTGATTTGTCTCGGATTCCAATAATTGTGTTGATTCTCGTATTCTTCAAGCCAGTGCGAGTCAAGCTGCAGAGATGGATCTCCTTTTTCTTTATGTGTCTTAAACAAGCAACTAAGAGCAGAACTGAAGCAAAAGGCAGTACAACTGTGGATGAATAAACTGTGCTGTAAATATTATTATCATGTAGTTGCAAGTGTACATAAAAGGTTTGGTGATCACTATGAGTACAAGTGAAGTGTTTGTGGTAGTTGACGGCAAGCTAGCACCAGCAAAAGGTGCATGTTGACCACCGTAAGTGTAAGTTAAGTATTTGCGCTAGTTGATGACAGGAAACCACCACTGGCGCGCAAGTTGCAGAGGGTGAATCCTTATTGCACTATATAGTAGAAGCGGGATGCAGTGACCAAATGCAGATAGCACAAGGGCACGTTCTGGTTAGGGGCTTTGAGCCATAACAGGAGTAATTGCACATTGGCCACAATGCTGTCACACATTGCCAGTAGCTATAGTATTCCAGAGAGTCATAAAAGAGATGGATGCATACATGCAGGTTTAGCCATAGCTGTACACTTGCTAACATTGCCGTGCATGCACAAGCAAACCAGTGTGGACCCACAGCTCCATGGACCAATGTAGTTGCTAAAAGACCAAGGCCGTGATCTCATTAAAGAGAATGAAGCAACCACTGGTAAAATTTGAAGCAACCACTGGTAAAATAAACTAGCTATTGTATAGCTATTGATATAACACAGTAGCATGCAGTAGCGTTCATCGTTTTGCTTCCACGGGGGTTCGCAAGGTTTCAGCACTTCCTCCCCTGCGAGGGTGCCAGCCAACCACACACTCTCCATGGCTTCGCGCTTGTGTCACGCGGATATAGGCATGCATGACATCGTTAACATGAATGCATAACTACGTCACTACCCTGGAAGTGCCAAACCATGCTCGGACGCCGCTGCATGCATCTTCACCCAGCTCAGTATCGGGATCAACGATAAGTTGTCTTTTGAAGTATGGACAATGTCTCTGCCAACTCTTTTTGGTCTACCACAGACAATTCGCCCGCTGTTATAGGAACAACCATTGCTGACGGAGTGTTGTTACTGATCGTCATCGTTGTCACGGTGGGCAATCTTATTGTCATCGCAGCCTTGATTGGGAAGGACACCTCCGATCTCGTGCGCAGCATCCGTGCGATCCTGGTCAACATCCTTGCAGCCTGTGTCTTAGGCGCACTGGGGTCAGCATTGTACCACATATCCTCACCTATAGTCCGACTGAGCAATTCAGCTTCGACCTTTGGGTCGCCATTGTGTCGTGCAAGCGTATTCCTCCTTACTACAAGCAATACCGGACGAGTTCTATTTACGGCATTCTATGGTGTAGCTGTCTTCATTGTTGTACGCTGGTGGAACCGTCCAGTGCTTGCACCCAGGAACACAAAGTACTTTTTCCTCGCATCAGCATTCCTGTGGCTACTAGCAGTGGCTACAGGCATCCCTCCATTACCTGAAGAATCGGTTAGCAGATTCTGCGGTATCACCAGCAACACCACAGAAGATGTGAATACTCGAGTTACGCTAAGCATCTCCGTGCCTTACTTCGTGGTGTCAGTTATTGCCGTAACCATCACTCCAGTTTTCCTCATCCAGACAGCATGCTACATTAAACGCAAGAGTATCGGAGACCAGAGACAGTCAAAGAAATCACTTGTCAACTTTGGTCTCTTCTTAATGCTCGTTCAAGGTATCAATGCGTTTGCACAGATTGTCATACCACTAGTGGCACTTGGAATTAGTCGTCTATTGGACAACTCTATAGCATTTATAATTGCAGTTGCTCTGTCTGATCTGTCTCAAATACCAACGAACGCGTTGATTCTCTTATTCTTCAAGCCAGTGCGAGTTAGGGTGCAAAGATGGATCTGTTGCTACTGTTGTCATTGCGAACAAGCAACAACGCACACGTCTACACTGTCTGGCAACAACAGAGCAGTTGTAAACTCATAGCAGTATAGCACACCCTGTAGTACACTTGTGTATATACCAGACAGTGCAAATGTTTTGAATGTGAATATTGATGTCATGCATTAAACTGCACAATAGTATGATACTCGATATATAGCTGGTAATGGTTTGATACTTAGCCAAGTATATTATGTATAATATAATAATATGCTAGCTAATTCATGCACAAGTCAGCTGCCCAGCTCATTGATTGGCCGGGCCCTTGCAGCTTGCATAGTTGGGCGCAGGTTAGTTAGCCCTTCATTGCACAACAGGCTGTATTTATTTTACTATCCCAGCTATGACCAAGTGTCAACTCTGTAATTTCCTTTCAGTATAATAGCCCTTTAAGTAATCCAGTCTGTTTACTATACAGGTTCCATGCAAGATCTTTTGGCATAGTCTATTGTGTGTAATTCTCATAACTGAGCTAGCTAGCTAGCTAGCTGCAGGAGGATTAGGAATGCTGATCTCTATTGGAGTCAACATTCTGAGTTGCACCATTGCCATACTCCGCCATGGAGCTTATCATAACTATTGGTTTCACTTCCCCATTGTTTGGCTAAGTTCGCGCCGAAACCCGATACTTCTGCGGCAGCCATTTTAATCCAAGGTGTGTCGCGATCGACGATCACGATCGTACGACGTGCGAACAAACGACGCCTGATACCTGATACCCATCTGCATCAGCATAGCTATATATGTACAGGTAGCGCCGCACAGCGCACTTGCACATGCGGCGCCCTACGTGTGGCTGACCGAATCTCGATCCAGTGCTGCTGAATATGGAGAACGTTTCTACCAACGCGTCTGAATCTACCACAGACAACGAGGCCGCTGTTATAGGAACAATCACTGCTAACGCAGTCCTACTTCTTGTCGTCTTCGTTGTCACCGCGCTCAATCTTCTCGTCATCGCAGCCTTAATTGGGAAGGACAACTCCGAACTGGTGCTCAGCATCCGAGTGATCCTGATCAACATCCTCGCAGCCTGTGTCTTAGGCGCTCTGGGATCTGCACTGTACCACATATTCTCACCTATAGCCCGACTAGTCAGTTCAGCTACTGCCCACGAGGCGTCACTGTGCAGTGCCAATGTGTTCCTCCTTACTACAAGCAGTTCTGGACGCATACTGTTTACAGCATTCTACGGTGTAGCTGTCTTCATTGTTGTTCGTTGTTGGAGCCGTCCAGTGCTTGCACCCAGGAACACAAAGTACTTCATCCTTGCATCAGCAGTGCTGTGGCTACTGGCAGTGGCTACAGGGATTCCATCATTGCCTGAAGCAGCGGTTGCCCAGTTTTGCAGCATCAACAGCAACACTACACAGAGTCCGTTTTCTCACTTTGTCCTGTACGTTACTTTGCCTTACATTATTGTGTCCAGTATTGCAATCATTATCACTCCAATTACGTTGATAAAGACATCTTGCTTCATTTGGCGGAAAGGAATTAGCTCACACAATGAGTCAAAGAAAGCACTTGTCAAGTTCGGTCTCTTCCTAATGCTTGTTCAAGGTATCAATGTCTTATCACAGGTTGTCATACCAGTAGTGGCATTTGGATTTAGCAGTCTGAAGATGGACTATTCCTTAGCTATCTTCTCAGGAGTCGCTCTATCTATTCTGTCTCAGATCCCTACTAATTTGTTGATACTTGTATTCTTCAAGCCCGTGAGAGCCAGGGTGCAGAGATGGATTTGTTGTTGCCGCCATGACTATTCACAAGGAACTAGGAGTTCGTATATACGTAGGTCTTAACTATACCAACAGAGCACAATATAAATAATAAGTCACTATAATTATATGTACTGGACAGCCACTATATATATATAACTGTATATTATATAATATGTATATGCACTAGTGTTTGCAAGTTCATTTCTACAGCTAAAACAATCTAAGTCCTCATTACAAAGTTTTATTCATTCATTCATTTATTGCCTTGCACGAGCACCGAGACCATGCTTGACCAGTGCTGCAGTATATATGATGTGCAGCGAGCTGGCTGCGCAAGTAGTATATACACGTCTCCCTACATGGCTGAATATCTATATAAGAGGGCATACTTATATTTTATGTATAGCATGCACATCTGCGCAACATTATAATATTGACATAGATGCAACCCTTTGGCAGTGTGGCGTATAACAATAATGAATAAAATTATAATGCAAATGCAGCATGCAGTAGTGAAAAGTCACTCTCTTAGTATAGACTATATAATTATATAGACATCTGGTGGAGGCCTGGGTGGTGCATGCACACGTGTATATATATATATTATATAATATTTACATATCACTGTAGATGGTTCTGGTCATATATATATTATATATAATATACATTGGAAGGGTAGTTTGGTACATATAGCTATTTATTGGTCAAGGTGTCTCAGTGCATTGGGGGTAAAACCAATCCACTCTTTCAAGAGAGTCGTCAAATGCACCCGAGGGGCATGTCTTCTACTCCCTCATGTACACCATGCGAAATGTGATATGAGCAGCATCTTTAGCTGATATATACAAATTGTGGTTTTGCCACTTATAGCCTTCAATTGACTGCTATAAATGGCTATTTAGTTCTCTAAATACAATATTCATGTCAGATATGTATATCACGTTACAGTTTTATTTGCATTGCCAATATTTTCTGCCCTAAGGATGAAGACAAAAGCTTGGTACATATTATTCTAATGATATCACATCCTTTTGGTTTCTTGGCAATAAAACACCTTCAGTCATATATAATTATATGAACACCATTGTGACAGCTACACAGTGTGCCTATCTGTATTCTGTATTCCTAGCAATCTAGACCCCCCTCCGCTGGGGGTTCTATAGGGACACACATGCTAGCTGTGCTAGACCCCCTCCGCTGGGGGTTCTATAGGGACACACATGCTAGCTGTGCTAGACCCCCTCCGCTGGGGGTTCTATAGGGACACACATGCTAGGTGTGCTAGACCCCCTCCGCTGGGGGTTCTATAGGGACACACATGCTAGGTGTGCTAGACCCCCTCCGCTGGGGGTTCTATAGGGACACACATGCTAGGTGTGCTAGACCCCCTCCACTGGGGGTTCTATAGGGACACACATGCTAGGTGTGCTAGACCCCCTCCGCTGGGGGTTCCATAGGGACACACATGCTAGCTGCGCTCGACTACAGGCAGTGCTATATGTCACCTTACTGATACAGGGTCTATTGCACTTGGGAAAATACAATATGCCAGCTACAGGGAAATTTGGATGGCATATATACTGCAGAAGATGGTCCCATGTTCCAGTACTAGAATCAAGTGGCTGACTGCAGCAGAGAGCACAATGTGCAACCTGTGGCTAATAACCCTGAAGCCAACGCAAGTATCGTCTACACATACAACTGCAAAACTCACTTATAGTGTACGTCCATACGCAGACAGACATGCATTGTTATACATGTATACATGAGCCACATAAGTGACACCAAACGCATGCACGAACTACAAAGAATAACTACATAGCAGCTAAACTGAAACTAGAGGGCAGTTGTGCGTGGCAGTCAGTGTACTCTCCGCCTGTGCACCTGCCCCTGTCCCTCTGGGTCTGAAAAAGCATTCACACTGAAGTCACCGACGTTTGGTTCATGTATGTCTTGGTAGGAAGGAGGGAGAGGAGCGTAGTTAGAACCATCTGTGGGAAGGGGTGAGGAGAGGAGAGGAAACAACCAACAAATCCACCAGTTCGTTCCAAGCAACTCTTTAAGATTTTCAATCACTCCCTTATCGTATGCAAAAATCCCTCTCTGCCACTCGTAAAATGTCTGCCCTTTTTGCAGAGCCCTGAATTGCAGACTGAGGTAGACTAAGGAAGCAACCGTCCCTGCAAAGGCAAAGGCTGCAAGAAAGGCAAAGATGGGGTTGATTATCATTTGCCCAGTGGAAAAGGCCAACATTGGAAGGAGGAGGGAGAAAGGAACCCTCCAGCTGTATCCACCATCCTGCTGGCTGGCAAACATCAGACTGAGAATAAGTCCGTATGAACATCCCAGCAGGGCATAGATAACAAACATTATGAAGTATCTGTGGTTCTGCAGTCCCACGCATTTCCCTGTAAAGAAACAGTGATGATCCCTTCGTATCACGCAGATGTTGCACAATGGACAATGGTAAGTCCGTGTGGGCGCATAAGCTTGGCATAATTGGCAATAAACCAAACCTTCTTGCGCCACCACAGGTTGGGCCAGCTGCTTAGTAGACGTGTTGACAGTCATGGCCAAAAAGTAGTTCATAACTACGTTAATCCAGAGGAAAAACATGAAGATAAGGTTAGCAAGGTAAAGACCGCTATCTTTTGGAAGCAATGCGGGCAAGAGAATAAACCAGCCGTGAATAATGACGGTGGGAAACGCTCCAATGGTGAATCCCATGCAGAAAAAGTCAGCCATGCTCTTCGGTCTGTACTGCTTCCAAATGCTGCTGAGCATGTTCCCCGCCATTTTAGCCAACTCGATTAGAGGGTTTTCCTCTGGACGAACGCGTGGTCGTGACGCAAGCTGACGTACTTGGTGCGAAGCCCGCCTTTAGAGACTGAAGGGGTACATAGAGGTGATTCTAATCCAGTTGATCTACTTGTTAGACCGAAAGGTAAGACAAGTATTTGTTACTTCTTTTTCTAGGGGGCATATACTGTACAAATAACGGAGAAAGTAGCTCG
This sequence comes from Aplysina aerophoba, assembly GCA_949841015.1. Classification (NCBI taxonomy): domain Eukaryota; kingdom Metazoa; phylum Porifera; class Demospongiae; order Verongiida; family Aplysinidae; genus Aplysina; species Aplysina aerophoba. The sequence goes on from OX465043.1 coordinate 2,168,627, forward strand.
AAATTGAGCGAAGCGGGCATAACTTATTTGTTCCTCCCACTCTCTTCAGTTATGGCTGAAGACGCAAATGATGTGGATCAGGAGCTTTTGGACTACGAAGAAGAAGAAGTTAGGGATCAGCAAAACGGAGCAGAGCAGAAGCAAGTCGCCAAGAAGGATGTCAAAGGCACCTATGTATCTATTCATAGCTCTGGTTTCCGCGATTTTCTTTTAAAGCCCGAGCTCCTTAGAGCTATCGTAGATTGCGGCTTCGAGCATCCTTCGGAAGGTGAGACGCCCAGCTGGCCATTGCCTGGAGGGTACAGTGCCTACTAGTCGGCTCCGAGGAGGCGCTACCTGTCCTGTGTACCCCGGGAAGGGAAGCCACCCGTTCTCCCCCATAAGAGCAGTCTCCCCTCACTAGATGCTTCCCATCCCCTCCTCACCTTCTCCACTCCACCCACAGTTCAACACGAGTGCATCCCCCAGGCCATCCTTGGAATGGATATCATCTGTCAGGCCAAGAGCGGCATGGGCAAGACGGCCGTCTTCGTGATTGCCACCCTCCAGCAGATTGAGCCCGTGGATGGACAGGTCAGTGTCCTCGTGCTCTGCCACGCCAGGGAGCTTGCCTTTCAGATCTACAAGGAGTACGAGAGGTTCTCCAAGTATTTTGATGGGATCAAATGCTCCGTGTTCTTTGGTGGGCTCCCAATCTCCAAGGACAAGGAGACGCTGAAGAACAACTGCCCACACATCGTTGTGGGAACTCCAGGGCGAACCCTTGCCCTCATCCGCGAGAAGGACCTCAACCTCAAGCATGTCAAGTGCTTCATCCTCGATGAGTGTGACAAGATGCTCGAGCAGCTAGGTGGGGGGATAGTGGTGACGGGCATGTGCGAGTGGCAATTGGAGAGTAGGTCTTTGCATTGAAAGGAGGTGCGGCGTGGTGAAATGTATAGGGTGAGGAGAAGAGAGCGGTCTATCTTGGAGAATGAGAGAATATGGTTTTAGATGGAAGAGAGTGGTAAACTGGAGAGGAGGGGGGGTGGGGGTGGGGGTGTTTGGGGGAGGATGCTGGTGGGGTGGTGGTGGTGGTGGGGTTGTGTGGGGTGGTGTGGTATGTGTGTTCTGAACTGGGTTTGGAGTATCTGGGGTGGTAGGTTGTGGTTGTGCGACCTGACCTCACCTGCATTCCATGTCATGGCAGTAGTGATTCAGTATCCTGAGTTGTTTGACTTGCCAATGGATGCCAGGTGTTGCCCCTCACCAACACTCTGATCCGCTTCCCACCAGACATGAGGTATGACGTGCAGGAAATCTTCAAGATGACGCCTCACCAGAAGCAGGTGATGATGTTCAGTGCCACACTGAGCAAGGAGGTCCGCCCAGTGTGCAAGAAGTTCATGCACAACGTAAGTGCCAGTGTCTGGAATGACTCTGCTTTGGCACTTGCATTGCATACATGGCTGAAGCATGGTCTCACGTTGAGTTGCTGGGTGGAGTCATGCATGTGATGGGGCGTTGTCATGTGTCAGTGCTGGGAATAAGTAAACAAACAGTAGGCAGTGCATAACAGACATGTTGTAAAGCGGTTTGAACCCACAGGCCTACTAGATTACAAGTGGAATTTATTATAATTGCAATCTCTTGGAGTATTGAGAGTGTGTGTTGGTGGGCTACATCTTTCCATAATTTGGCATAAGCGTCTTTGACAAGAAGTATGGTTGCAACTTTGCTGTGCCAACCTCTATTCTCTGTCCCCTGTGCTGTAGCCAATGGAGGTGTACGTTGATGATGACACGAAGCTGACCCTTCACGGATTGAAGCAGCATTACGTCAAGCTGCAAGACCGTGAGAAGAACCGCAAACTGTTTGATCTCCTGGATGCCCTGGAGTTCAACCAGGTGATCATCTTTGTGAAGACGGTGCAGCGATGTGTGGCCCTCACGCAGCTGCTCAATGAGCAGAACTTCCCCGCCATCTGTATCCACAGGGGTATGGATCAGGCCGAGAGGTGGGTTTTAGTTTGTGGCAGTGGATACGTATTGCATAGCAACGCAGAACTGTGTAAAATACTGAAAGGCACCTCTTCTTCTGTACTATGGGCCGTCCAGCCACTGTCGGGTTGGACGTCTCAACATGCTGATGTTCTTGGTGGTGCATTAATGCCGGATATAAAATGGCGGCTCCCAGGCAAGAATCAATGACGGTGCGCAGTACGCTTTATAGTTCTTTCTTGAGTCGAAATGGCTACAGTAGAGACTTTATCATGTATGGCCATGATCCAGGATTGTTGGTAGTCTTGTTCTTTGCCGTTGTGTGCATGCAACGGGAGTAACGATGATGGTAGCTTGTTCGGTCGAGGAAGATGACCATGAAGCTAAGCCTACGGCTGTCACCCTGTAGGATTGTTTGTCGCTGTTGATTCTCGCCGCTATGTATACACAAGTGCGCACAAGCGTGGACAGCTACTTTTGTCAAGGAAGACCGTGACAGCACGAAAAAACGGGTAGGTATGCCGAGTGAAAGCCCACACATTGCTACAGGACCCCTGAAGCGGAAGATGCTGTTCCAACTTTGTATCGTCAGAAAAACAACTCAAATTTTATGTACTCCCACTGCGACACCTAAAGGTGTCATTTGGCGTTTAAGGGTAATCATATTATGACACACAAATGTGTCTACCTGTCCTAAAGGGTTCAATTGAATTGTGTGTGTGGTTTTAGCTTGTGCTTGGGGTTTGAAGTTAGCCTAGCTACACACCTGGATCTGCAATATGAAAAGTATGGTAGATAAGGCTATGCAATGTGAAGACTATGGCAGATATGCCCTCTGTCACAGAGTACACCACTCAATTAGCAAGTGGCATGATGGAAAAGAGTGACTGTTGCACTACCTGTGTTACCGTTGTACCTTTTCATGCAGGTTGTCAAAATACCAGGCCTTCAAAACTTTCAGCAAGCGCATCCTGTGCTCTACGGATCTCTTTGGCAGGGGGATCGACATTGAGAGGGTCAACATTGTCTTCAACTATGACATGCCAGAGAACTCGGACACCTACCTCCACAGGGTGAGTGTGCCGCACTGTCTTGGCGTGTAGAAACAAGATGGACAAGATAGAATGAGGTGTGATGCAGGAGAGACAATTATAAAGTGGAGGACTCCATCAGTCCAGTCTTGTAGTTGCCTAAAGTCGAACTGTCTAACTATACCATCTGTGCTGTGCTTGACAGCTATGGTGCGCGACATGTGCCTGTGCTGTGTAGTCAATATCGTTTTTGACGTTATAACAACTGTGTGTTCGAGTGCAGGCCCTAATTCTCTTTCTCAGGCTGTACACTAAACGGGATTGAATGTTTTTTTTTTTTCCATAGCATTCCCCGGTTTCCAGCGCAGGCTGGTATAGGTACACATACACGTTTTCTGCAGTAGTAGTGCCGAAGAATCAAGGAATTCCACACAGATTTGCACAGAAAATGACGAGAACCAAATGCAAACTAAAAGTTGCTTAGAAACGCTAGCCAGTTCAGTTGACGGTCTTGGTATGTTGCCTGCCCATTCACATGCCCGTTTTAAACCTGCACGTTTTTCAAAGTGCACTTGTACGCTAAAGATGTAAATTGTAAGGTCTTGCTAAGTTTAGTTCTGTAGTTGAAGTCTCAGTGTTCAGCTTTCAGCCTTCAAATGGCAATCTGGCTACACAAGACAAGCGCATGCTGGAGGCTGTTACAACACTGACACACTCCTCGGGCCACTGCACGAGACCATGGTCGTGTGCTTGCTCCTGTGTGGTTTTCAGTGCCCCAAATGAAGACACTTGCTGCCAAGATATCACAAACAGTGTCACAATTTGTGTAGCACTCCATGTATGTAGCAGTTTCGTTTAAGGAGAAATGCAACAGCAGTTAGCACTTCTCTTTCGAACGTTAGCACGTTCCCAAGCTATAGATTTGATTGTCTGTATGTTGTTCGTAGCCCGGCTGTGGCTCTACTCGTGTTATACAAGTACGTAACATTGAGTGCACTCGTACGCCCATTCGTAGACAGTCCATACCCGTAGCCGTCCTGCCCTGTAGAACATAACTCTTTTACATAACCTACCATGCGTATTGCCTCGCTGCTACCCTCCATTCTCAGTTCAGAATTCTGTGGGGCTAGGTGTTGACACTCAGCCGAGCCCAAACCCGACAGTTGGGATTTACAATGACCAAACATTTCAACCCCAACCAAGGTGGTGATCCACCTACAGTGCAAGAACATTTATTTACTTCCCACCTCCACCTAATGTATAAAAGTGCTTGCTTTGTATGTAGATCATCACCACAAATGGGACACACCTGCATTTGGTTCTCAACAAATTCCAACTGTCCATTTTCGACTTGGCTAATTTGGTACAAAAACTTTGGCTTTTATTTCGCAGAGGGTGCATTTTACATTTATGTACAGTGGGTTACTCTTCATAATGGTGGTGCATTGTAATAGCTGCTGAGCACCACTTGTGGTGGCCAGTAGTGACGCTGTGTTCTTCCCCACTGACTCCAGGTTGCTCGTGCTGGGCGGTTTGGCACCAAAGGGCTTGCGATCACCTTCGTCTCAGATGAGACGGATGCCAAGGTGTTGAACACGGTCCAGGAGAGGTTTGAGGTCAACATCTCGGAGCTCCCCGATGAAATTGACTCATCCAGCTACAGTAAGTTCCAGCTGCTCCTGTGTTTGGTGCCAGAACGTGCTGTACACGTGGCTACTGTGTGCTGTGTGTCAAGCATGCCAACATGGAAATGCAGTTGAGTGCGCCTGGTCACATTGCCTGCACCTGGCTGGCTTTGTTTCTCTCTGCAGTTGAACAAATGTGAGCGCTGCCCCCAAGATGTTAACAGCGCAAACTGCTATCGTTGCCACTGCTTGTAACCTTATGGTTTTATGGTATTGATGTGATGATGTTGTCACGTCAAGATGATATATACGTATATATAGTTGTCGCGAGAATCGTTGCCTTGGGGATGGAGAAGTGGACCCCGCCTTGGCTGTAGTGTCCCTTTGTAGTCACGTGATGGCGCAAGTCTCGTGGTGCGTGTATGCTACCTGATACCTCACGAGGCATTGATCAAGCAGGAAACGGCCGTCAAGATGCTGATGCCCAACTGCGTAAGTGTGTCTGATTCGGAGATGGCTGTGCTGTGTAGTCTATGTCGTTTTTGACGTGATAACGACTGTGTGTTCGACGTAGGCCCTAATTCTCTTTTCCAGGCCGTAGACCGACAGGGATGAATACCTTGGTCACTGTAGGCCGACCTCCCTCGCCGAGTGGTAGTGTAAGGGAGAAGAGTGATGTATATTAGTCGCAATTTGAAGCAAACGGTTTAGTCGGCCACGCGTAAATGGTGCGAAAGCTGTCTGGCGGCTTGGCACAAACCACACAGAAAAGTGCCAGAATGATATCTAGTATACGTACACTGGTTGCGTTGTCAGGAACAATTGTGCCCCGTACGTTCAGTTGTGCACCACGATGTTACTATTACCATAGACACACGATATTACAGACCTGGGCGGCAGTGTCTAAGCATCTTACTCAGTAGTGGCTCAGCCTGGTGCATGAGGTGGATAGGGTATTTCCGGGCACCTTTCGTGCATACCTACGTACGTACCTCATTATGAATAGGTGAGAGCCTACACATCACCTCTCTCCTTCCTCCATAATTCCCACTCAGAGTCACCATATGATGATGATGATGTACTTCCACCTGGGGATTGACGATACTTTCTTGATCAAAGGATGGGAAGCCAATAATGCAGGAGGTTAGAACATGTCCCTTGTCACACAATCAACCTTGTACACCACAACCCATGATATTGCCTAGACCTAATCCATTACCTGGTAACATACTGGTGTGCACTGCAGCTGGAAAATGACACAATTTTGTGTCTTCCTTGCCATAATGACTGCTTGCCCCTTTCCCATTTCTGAATTATTCGTTAGTGTTTGCAAGCCAGTTTGTAACTTATGCAAGTTCACTAACTTCACAGGTGCCGGTTTTCGGTTCTTTTCTTATGTGAAGGTCTCAGTTCTTTTTCTCGAAGGTTTGTAAACACTAGCCAAATGGATTGTTTACAAACCTTCGAGATGTCTGAAATACCTAGCCACTCAGGCCTTTTCAAGTTCTTTTTCTCCACTTTTGTCAAGCTGTGAAGTTAGCACACTTGTATACCTTTTCTGAATTGTTGCTTGGTTACATGGTTGGTTACAGTATGTGTATTCCTTTCATTGCAGAGTTTTTTGGATCACTTTTGTTCTTCTTCCTTGTGGCTGCAATGTATGAGGGGCTGAAATACTTCAGGGAAGTACTGCACAAGTTTTCTATGGAGAAAAGGAAGGAGAGGAAGAACAAACTGGAGACAAAGAATGAAGTTAATGGTGATGGGAGGTATGTACAGACGTGCTGTGTCTGTTTGTGTGTGCTGCTATGAGTCTGAGTCTGATCAGTAGAGTGTTTGTTCCTTCACTCTCAGAGAGACCAGCCCCTTAGTCCTCACCAGTGGAAATGCAAAGTGTTGGCGAAAGTTGTAAGTGTGTTAAGGGTGTATGACTATATGCATATTCTATGAAAGTGTCTTTCTCTGTGAATCTGTATGAATTTCACACACAAAATGAGCTACAATTAGCGGACCATTTGAGTGTGAGTATGCATGTGTGTTTGAAAGCATGGCTGTGTGTATGGCAGGGAAAAGCACACAATTAACAAGGAGACAAGTGTACTACTGCACTGCTCCACCCCGTACACGAGGATGGCTGTGCGTATGTATGTGACAGGGGAAAGGCACGTGGTTAACAATGAGTTAGTTTACTCCACCCTGTACATGTTATGGTGTTTCATGCAGTGAAGGGCCTGCACTGAACAGCTTCCTTTTCCTTACTTCCAGAACCAAGATGAACACGGTTGAGCATGCTCTTCACATAGCACAGACCTTCCTCCATATGGTACAGGTTGCCGTGGGTTACCTACTCATGTTGGTCGTCATGACGTACAACCTCTGGATCTTCTTTGCCGTCATTCTGGGTGCTGGCCTAGGCTACCTTGTGTTTGGGCGACTGAGGATGGTCCATGCCAAAGTCAGTGACGATCACTGCAACTGAACTCTATTGAATATGAATACTTTTTTGACTAAATCTTGTGGCTGTAAAGCTGTTGTATGTGTATAACAAGCAGTGACTATAGTCAAGCGTACCTGTTCACTGGCTCCTCCATGATTGCAGGAGAGTCAAAGGTCCATGCTCGTATGTATGTACATGTTCGTAGTTTGTGGGACAAGCACCAGTACTGTTTGGTGTGTGTATCTGTGTGCATGCACACACCAAATTCTATAGTGTACAGCACAATACAGTGAAGGCACCATAGTATAATTATATATAATGTGTATTTAGTTCCTTTGGAATATAAAACTTGCCCTGATAATTACATATTATAAGTGTGTCCACTATTTTAGGGGAAGTTTTCATTACTATAATATTATAGTAGTAGAAGGATAGGACAAATTGATCATCGGGACATTCACAAGACTGGCCTTCACTGTAATGGTGTCATTCATAGCAGCCTATTCAGACAAAGTAAGTATATTCACAAATGTACAATTTAACCTATTCAATGGCACGCAACACCTTTTGGGACATACGTACACGCAATTGCTACCTGTCAAGTGTTGTTGTATAGTGCCGCCCACATGTACTTGAGCAGAACACTGCTAGTGGACTAAGGCAGCCATTGTCGATGTGAAAGGGATATTGTGTATATTGTGGGATGCAATGGCTTATGTGAATAGCTGTTGCTATAGACTGCTCTGACACACATTGAGAGAACTGAAATTGAACCCTCTGTGAGCTTAAGCAGGGAATAGGAAGGTCAAGGAGTAAAGCATTCACAGGTGGGTATCTAAATTCACCGAGCTGTAAATAGCTATTCAGAAGCGTGAAGGGTGTGAAAGTGGGGTTTGACGCTAAGGCTGAGAAAGTACACATGTACATTGGCCTCTTCAACCACGTCTATACAAGTCATAATGTATGGTGATTCATACAAGGTACTGAATGGGTGTGTATGTATGTACTTACGTAGAGTACGTACGTCTGTGTACACATTACAATGTAGCAGACATGTGTGCAGGACTGCTTTCCACTCCTGCTGGTACACTTTGACTGATGAACAATTTTGGGCATTCTATGTGTAGAGTATGTGCGTTGTTCCCATTTATTGTAAACCGGAGAGGTAAGACTACTCCATCCATGCGCACACACACGTGCGCATGCACACACACACGTGCGCATGCACACACACACACACACACACGTGCGCATGCACACACACACACACACACACACACACACACACACACACACACACACACACACACACACACACACACACACACACACACATGCAGTGATCCTAATTTGTACGTAGTATATACAAAAGCCTACTGGTTACTGCGAAGCTAGGGACTGTCATACATTACATGTCAAAACTGGTATGTAGAAACCTACTGCCACAGGGTACTGTAGTGAAGCAACTGGTACCAGGCTTGCATCTCTGAGATTAATTGGATGCAACTGGCATGGAGGTGTCACTGTCACTAATTAATGGATGGTGGGCAGATAAGCTAGTCAGGTAGGTATTGTTTCTCCCAAGTAGCCAATTTCTATATTAATTTTGTACAGTGCAAGTTGCGGTTTATAATAACACTGTGGTATGGTATATGTACATATACATATGTAGACAAAGGGAATTATCTAATGTCATTCGTACGGTAACCATGCATCGACGACAGTGAATGGTTTCTCAACCTGGAGGTTATTATCATAAACTGATCGAATGCAATGTCATCCTCCATATCATGTTTACTTTGTGGCCATGTGCACAAAGGCTGCATAACCACACACACTCCCACTAACTGCTGGTTGACCAGAGAATGGTTGTGGTGCAAGGAGACAGTTTGTGCATGGCTTGTCACCTGAATTGATAATGGCAATCACATTAATGTACGACTTGCTATTGCATTAAGAGCATGCACACAAAGTATATTAATTATGACATATGCTGCATAACGTAGGACTGAAGGGAGGTTCATGGCCAATAGTGTGCCATATAAACCGTGTGAGTATGAAGCCTGACAATTATAAAGTTCTAATAAGATAATGCCATTCAAGTTGATACCTGTAATATCAGACGTAATATCAGACGTAATATCCGTGCAGTACTTAACTCCCTATGGATGTGCAATTAATCAACAGACAATTTTTTCTTCATATATCAATGAGTTAATTATAATTAATAATAATATATATAAATATCTACCATTAATGCACTGCACACCTGTGTGTGCTGCCATGCAAAATTAGTATGTTTATCTAATACGGACAATTGAATTATCAATAGATATTTTTATAGGTATACTGCTATATAGCAGTAATGCTTGTTGTATGATTTTATATATATACCAATACTAATACAATATATAGGCACACATGCGCACTGCCTGTTGAGATGAGTTTTGTAGCTAAATTATGAGATGGATATAAGTTCATGGAAAGATGTCAATGTCAAAGTCAGTTAGAAAGCTGGGACTCGACCTTCAATGCAGGTCAGGTCAATCGCATCACAGAGTGCTGGTCGTTTGCAATGAACGAGCCCCACGCAGGCATGCTATTGCTGAGCGCAACAGTGAGAAACTTATCCTGCACCTCAGCCAAAAGAGGGTTTGGCTGAATGGTTCCTCTTGTCGGTACACAACAGTGGCAATTGGTCCCATACCGCCCGAGGTGGAAAACACCAGTGGGGAAAAAGATCCACGTCCCACTTCCCTGACCCTCTCATCATATGCCCTCTTCTTCTCCTTTTCGTTCTTTCTGTAACATTGGGCTAGGGGCTAGGTTGTATGATTTTAGGATGTATATAATTATGCTACATCATAGGATTATGTCAATCCTTCACATTCCAATTTGTACCTTCCCATTGACTGTGTACAAAGTAGTGCTACAAGTAGGCGGGGCATGAGCATTGCGTAATTTGTGGGTCTCCCTAAAATGGACAGCGTACAGAGGAAGACTGCCATGCCAGTTATATACTTCCTGGGAACTATTTTATTATGTCTTTATGGCTTATAGTGACATCCTCTCTGAGAATGTGTCATAATTGGTACAATACATAGCAGTATTCTGTCAGGACTTGTAGGTTGCCTGAGCATACAAAATTACAAGCATATGTACAAAGCCACAAGAAGAAACTAAAGTTCATACAATAGATTCACTTACATGACTCTCATAACACACGGGTGAAGTGGAATTAAAATAGATTGTCCAGGGGTTGAAATGCCAATGAGTAAAAAAATCAACAGTTTAATGAATTGTGAATGTAAGTAATAATACCAGGCAGATGAGAATTAATACACACCAGAGGGACTCTGTACAAACTTCAGATGCAAATATAATAATAAGAATGAATAAATTACATACCCTAGGTCTGGTAATGGGTTCATGTCCTGTTTAGAGTGCACATTAATGTTGTCATGTAACAGTGTCACCTAACCTGATTGAATTCACTCCCGAAGGGCTAGTGCAGGCTGCCCCCATTGGCAGGGCATGAGGCAAAAAGAAGGGGTGAAGCACACCTCAAACACAACCTCTAACTCATCTGATCGCCACACAAATTTCTGTGCTTCATTGGCCCTGGGCGCAGCAAGTGCAGTGTCGGGAATAGCCAACTCGTGACACTCTTCTGGCTGCTCCTGACATCTGGGCTCTAGCAGACTCGCTCTCCTTCCGCACTGTAGGCCGCAGTCCACTGCGATGTTAACTACGGCTCGCCATTTGTACGACTTTAGAGTTCTGTAGACTTGGTTTACCTCGTCCTTGACCGCTAGCCACACCTGGAAGGACTGGTCTCTCTCCACCTTTTGCAGCGAGTCTGGGTCATCGTGTCCTGCAGGCCACGGCACTGCCCAGCTCACGGTGGGAGAGAAGTTGTCGTTCATACTGACCTTCACCGTGGTCGGGGGACAGGGGCCGCGGACGGTTTTGCACTCGGTTGTGACCCCGTACCAGGGGTATCGTCGCCCGTCCGCATCGCTGACGGCATTCGCCGTACCCAGATTCAGCTCTTGCAGCTCCCAGCTGGAGCAGCCAGAGGGGTAGGCGTTGAAGAACCTCATGGCGGTGACTGCCTGGATCCACCCTACCGTGTACACCTCTCCTTCTCTCAGGGCAGGTACTTCGACTTCAGCCTCCGCTCTGAAGTGAGGGGTGATGTAGTTCAGCGTCGCAGGTGTCTCTATCAGGTGCGTCTCTGTCTTGTCCATCGCCGCTGCGCTACTTAGCACCCTAAACTGTCTGTACCTCTTATCAATCGTCATCTTGTACTTGGACTTCGGCAGGATCCTTTGAGTCAGCGACAGTCTGAGGTTGTTCATTACCGTTCTGTTACGCTACACAAGATAGCCTTTCGGCGCTGCTCTCTTTGTCGAGACTCTTGGACAATGGCAGCGGGTTGTGGTGTCCGTCCTCTATAAAAAGGACGACATCGTTCGGAATGTCGCTGTGTACACCCGATACCAACCAAGTGTCCCCCTGCGGTTACAATGTAAGCCCTATCGCGACTATTCAAGCGTGGAACAATATTAACGGAATCGCCTAAATGAAGCGTTCTGTGGTTGGAAGCACGTCAGTAGCTACAGGATATAGCAGCCTGACATACGCACTCCATCTCATGCATAAGACGAAGGAGTACAGGAAAACACATTAAGACCAGTAAAATAAAATTAATTAAACACCACAAGAGGAACGCAGCAATGTTACAATAATACACAAAGCATAGTCATATAATGACACCTTCAGCTACCTGTAGTTCATTCCTCACTTCACTAACACACCACACTCCTATCAACAATCCAGGGTCCTAGGGAACCACTACAGTGGAGGGAATAGATGGATGGTAGTCCTCATACATTGTTAAAGCACATGCATATACCCATGCAATATCACTAGCAGCAATATAATATACCTTCTGGGGGTCCTCTTGGTCACAGTTCCAGATTTGAATAGGAGAGGTTTCATCGTTTGAGGCACGAACACAGGTCATCACGCGATGGGCTTTTTCTGAACTGTACATAGAAAGTAGAAACAAGCTTGTTGTACACTCCTTCGATTATGACTCTGCAAACAGTGCCAAAACAAGGGGAATTCTGTGCCAAGTGTGAAGTGTGTACTAATTCTATAAGTCCATGTAGTAAGAACTGCAGTGACTGGAGGAATGTTAGCACTACACTGCAGCCACAGTTATGCAGCCTGCCCACTGTAATAACCATGCAGGTCTGCAACTAAAATGACTTCACAGTTCCTGAATAGAGTCTCCCACATCATATGGACCTTTGTACACATGCTGGCTCTGGTGAAATCAGCTGAGACAGGATAGGAATGCAGTAAACCTACAGGAACACTTAGTAGGCCTCTCTAAAGAATTCATTCCCTCGTCAGGAGATAGGTGTGTCTGAGATGATTCACATACTCAAGCTGCATGTGAGTGGTGAACACAAGTTGTTTACTAGTATCTATGCATAATGCACACGCATCACACCAGACACGATAAGGCAATGACCTAGTTAATGAAGCATACAACGCAACAAAGAAAACTGTGTTTGTGTGCAACAGTCAATTCTGAAGGCAATTTGGCAAGACAATGCCATGGTGTAGTTGCTAGAACTAAACCCATTAGTCTGCAGACAGGGGAGGTACATATGCGCCACACCCTAACTGCATTAGCTATTCATGTATGTTTCACGCTCGTACTGCCTACACAGCAAATGCATACAACAATATTGATTGGCTGGCACAAACAGAGCCCAGAACACAGGGCACAGCCACCCACATGCTCACTTACTCAAATGCTAGCAACTTCCTGACATGGTCTGTTGACTTTGCTACGGAGCAAGACAATACAAACTCTAATGTGTACAAATTTGCATCTTCTTCCTCTCTGTGTTCTCCTGGAGCCATGCCATTGTGTGCTGTTGGAGGAGGTGTATTACTTTTCCTTGGTACAACATGGAGAGAGCCGGATGGGGAGAAATCTCTTGTTTGCCGATCCACTTCCACTGTGGCTACTAGTGGGTTGAAAGCTTCAGTCTCTTCCCGACTTTGCATGAGGAGGCCAGGTAAAGTGGAACGTGATCGCTTCCTGTGCATATGCACACTTGTTAAGTAGGGCAATGGCTTCCTCTGCACGTGCTTCATCCTTGAGCGTATTGGAGTGGAAACTGTAAACAATATCACACTCCCACCGCCAGTGCCTATCCAGACGTACTTTCCATTTACGAGGAACCCAGTGATGCGAAGGTCCAAGCCCGTCTGAGGGGTAGAAAGAGAAAGACAATCAACAGAAGGAACATGGGCCAAAACTGCCACAAACTGCCTTGCAACTGCATTGTTCTTCAATACGCAGATGAACGATACCGTACTTTAATTATTAATTAACTTGGTGGCCTGTGATCAATAATTAACTGGACATGCAAATGGCAGTAATTCTGCAGTTACAACAGATTGGTAATGCAAAATACCAACTGGCAAGTACCATACCAAAGCACACCATTATTCAGACACTAAGCCCTGTTGCTAGACACACTGAATAGATATGGCAGCTGCACACTTTACAGGCTGGGTTCTGAATGAGCTATTCACTGCTATGGATGCCTGCAAGTCTCTGTCTCCTGTTTGCAATTCACTTTTTTCTGAAACTGGAGACAGGCTGATCAACGACCCAACCACTGGTGGCAGGTTGGATGATAGTTTGTGGAGGTTGTGGCCAAGCAGTAAAAAGTTGCAGTACAGGTGCCCTGTGCTGCAGTGTCAACTGATTCTGCACCCACTTTAATATGCAAATTAAGGCTTCTGGCCCTGGGCAGAGCCTCAAGATAACGATATTCATACAGCCAACAGTCTTCTTCTTATGACAGACCACAGAGTTATGATAAAGGACTGCCTCCTACGCACTTGACTAGAGAGGCAGCAGAGGGTGGCTCAGATATGTGTTGATGATTTCAAGTGTGATAAACTTTGATAAAATCTGTCACTGACATTCTTTGAGGGACACACTCAATGGCACAAAGCAAGGCACTATCATTCCTATCCCATGTTGAAATATGTGGAATCAACTCACTGCTTCACTTGTGTCAGGCACCTCCTTCCTGTACACAGCTGTCTTGTAGTCCATGTGGAACAGTCTACTGTGGTCATTTATGTCATACAAACTAACCACAGTGGATCTGCAGTGATGAGGAGGAGGGGACATAGGGTGTGTGGGAGGGTGAGTGGGAGGTGAGTGGGAGGGTGAATTGGGTGCTCAGCTGAAGATGAGTTGGATGAACCCCTGTGAGTGATAGGGTGAGTGATAAGGTGAGTGAGTGGGAGAAAGGGAGTGGGATGATTAGTAGAGGGGTAAGAGGAGACTGTAGTTGAGTAAGGGAAGGACAGACAGACAGGGTGAATCAAACAAGGCCCATGGAAGACGTATGTAAATCATAGCAGAGCTTTGGTAATGTGAAGTAGGATGGGAGATTGATAAATGTGAATGCAACGGGGGATGATGTAGATAGGAGGGCTGGAAGTAGGGCGGAATCAAGACAAGGAGTTGAGATGAGGTACTTGACTCACGATCGGTATGTGGCCCACACTCCATACTGACTGAGGAAAAGGTGGTTCACTGGGTTCCTTTGAGGCATGTTGATGTCGAGGGACTCCACTCGCTCCATTTCTCTGTACAGCCAAAGAGAACCAGAATCGATAGGGCACACATACACACATGACATGGACCCCACAGGTCTGGTCTGGGTCTCATTTGTCAACGGACATCCCATGCATCCTATAGTGCTTTCACCCATTCAGTGCTGTACATAAAGCTTTCATGTGCTGTGAGCAGGTCAGCTAGTCCACATGCAGTGCTAAGAAGGTACACGCCCAGACAAAAGACCACAACAAAAGCAGCATCAAACACTCAAGCCTTCCTGAGTAGTGTTGTGCAATACACACACATTCCTACAAATACCTCAAGTGGCATCTCACTGCTAGGAGCATCAAGGCATCCTTCACACCAGACAGTCAACCAATCAATACCAAGCATTCCTGAAGGTTTGCACTCTGTCCCACCAGACACTGGATTAGCTGACCAGTAACCCAATAAAACTACACTGTCCTCTGAAGACATGAACTACTTGCAGGAGTCAGAGCTAGTCTAGTTCTGGCTCCTGCAGTGGCATAGCTACTGGCAACACATCTGGTTAACAGGTACATCAACGTGGCCCTGTTCAGCACACAAATTCACACACAACACAACCTCATCACTGCATGCTCAATTAGTGACAGCACCACCATACACTGTTGCACAAGGACACGCACAACTCATGATTGTGTTCCCTGGTATAAACTGTGTCATAATAATTGAATTACACAATCTACTCCAAGGCAATGTGCACTGGGAAAAAACTTATGGCTGATAAGCGACTAGGTGCCAGGGGATCCTTTGGTTGGGTATGCCTGACCTCATCCCAGACATCATGCCAACATCCTATGCTGGTGGATTCAGGTCTTTGATTACAGGGCTTCCCCCCCCCCCCCCATGGAAACTGGGTGACAGTATATATAACCAGAGAATGGGGCTCAACTGACATCAGAAAGCAGTGGAGCCGCAAATATTTCATTAGAGGACAATTGCTGAAGCCTGTACTGATTAATCATAGAAGTGATTTCATAACCACATGTTGATACATAGCAACTGCTGAGCAAACATGCACACACAGCAGTACAAGCGTAAGGCTTCTGGCTGTTGTAGTATAGTGCGCAGCACCCCAGTGAATGGCAGGGGTGGAAGAGGAGGGGACACACACACATCAACAGAAGACTGCCCTCCACCGTCAACATGGAAGTCACGAAGTGAGAGAGAAGGGGCAAACTTCCTTAAGGCAAAGATGAGGGAGAGTGTACTGAAATACAAGGCAAAGCAAAAACTGTGCCACTACCTAGCAAGTGTGGAGCAGGAGAAGAAATGACCATGGGGGCAAAAGACAGCAACTCCTTTAAGTGTGCACAACCTTTATGGGCATTGGTAGGTCTCCATGAGTGATCATGATGCATACATCACAGCTTCAGAACAGCTCATCATAGTCAGAGACACTTTGGAGAAAGGGCAAACACTACAGCTGCTACTCATTCTGGGCTAGCGTTGGCATTCGGTAGGCACACTCTGTGACGGTAGCATCAAAAGCATCAAAAGCATCAAAAGCAGGTATCAGAGTTTGGAAGCCATAGCCTAGCCATAGGCATGGGGGAGAACTAGACACAACATGCCACGAGGCAGAGGTGTGTGTGGGTGAGCTGGGGAGGAGATGGGAACACAGCCAGCCTTCTTCCTGTAGGCATCCAAGGGTACTTCAATGGCTTCAAGTAAAGGGCCTTCCTTATTGGTATGCGCTGGTTTGACTACAAGGCAGAGACAGCGACGGGCATTAGTCTAGGACAGGGCCCATACACAACTCTCAGGTACGACACACTAGAATGGATATCCATGTTCAGTTCAAACGGCTGACACACATGCCCATATGCACCACAGACAGCAGCATAGCAGACCATACCGAATGCCATTTGCAGACAGTGGGACTGCATGCTCCACACATTCAGACAGACATAAGCATACACAGAAGTACTGTAAATGCAGAGTAATTATCCATACTGTATATCTATGTATGTTTACGCATGTGCTGTGTATAGTTAGTAACACAGTACTACAGGAAGAGCCTGTCACACAACTGTACACCTGTCTG
Source organism: Aplysina aerophoba (assembly GCA_949841015.1). Classification (NCBI taxonomy): domain Eukaryota; kingdom Metazoa; phylum Porifera; class Demospongiae; order Verongiida; family Aplysinidae; genus Aplysina; species Aplysina aerophoba. Next base: position 2,185,457 of record OX465043.1, read on the forward strand.
CATCCGTGCAAATAGGCTGTGTACCAGTGGAACAAAGCACATATAGTTTGTGGTGGGGAGGAGAGGCTACAGTAGCCCATAGTTCCACTCAATATGCATGTATGTATGTATGTATGTATGTATGTATGTACCTATGTACCAGGTAGGCACTTCCTACAGCAATCAATCTTGTGTAACCTCCCCTCCCCTATAACAATGGTTGTTAGCCTTGCGTGAACCCACAACAGATAGCATGACAGCTGGTGGTTGTGTGCATGCATTCACTGCAGCCAGCCCTGCCTGCTTGTACTTATACATATGTTAGGCTCAACCATTACTGCACTACACACTCTATGGTGTAGTTCCACTCTATCCCGTATAACAGCAAATGCAGGGGGACTGCAGCATCGGGGTGCATGTGTCACATTAGGATGCAAGAAAGGGATGCACACTTACTCAGTATTCACGATGATGATGGCATTGCCTGCCGCACACCAGATGGTGTTGTGCTTTTCTACGGCCACAATGGACTGAACGGAGCTGTTCCTTGTGTCACTGGTAAGTGTGAGGAGCTCTGGCGCCAGCTGAGGGGGCGACTCACTCACGTTCTGAGGACCAGTGCACAATACACAGTCAGAGGGTGTGGAATAATGGGGATAACGGCAGAGGGAAGAGGAGAGGAGTTGAGGGGGGGGGAGAGGAGTGGAGGGGAGGTGTGGGGAGGAGTTGAGGGAAGGTGAGAAGAGATGAGTGGAGAGGAGGTGAGGTAGAAGGATTGAGGGGAGAGGAGAGAGGAAGGAGTGGAAGGGGGGGGGAGGGAATGGAGAAGACAAAGAAAGGGTGTACATATGTAAGATATATATGAAGTTGGTGATACAAGATATGTGTAGACACGTACATAGTTAGGACAACTCATGAGGCAGCTAAAGCTAAACTGTTTACTAGAAACCAGTGCAGAACAGGCAAATGTTGAGAGGAATTGCAACTGGTAGCATCAGTGGATGCCTTGTACCTGGTAGAGTACACAACTACAAGAGAAGTGAGGTGGGTGTGCAACCACCCGACAAGGAACACAATGTGGTGACATGGTTCAAGTGTACATATGTACAGGTATTTTTAGTTCCGATTTATGTATATGTCCGCAGGTCTCTTGGCCAGTATCATGCATTCACACTTACACCCCCCCCACCCCAAAAACCTATCCCCCTCCAGTGTACTATTCCATATTAGTTCACCAGCAGTGCCATGGCAGGTATAAGTGACATACGTACAAATCAGTCATGTTGCTGCTTCAGAGATGCTACTACACACACATGTAGGGACAGACGTATGCAGGAGTGTGTGGCATCCACTCACGGTCAGCTTTGCAATAGTCCCGTCAGCTATTGCCACAAAGACGTCGCTGGCAAGGCTGGTGATGTCAAGAACAGAGTCCTTCATGACGCATGACCACACCTCGCACTGTGACTGGTGGCTGAAGGCTTGGAGCTGGAAGTCAAGGGTTCCCACAAGGACAAGCCTGGAGGGCCAGTGGTAGTGCATGGACATTGGTTTCTTGGGCAGCTGAAGGGGAGAAAGAGATTGAAAAAGTCCTTCGCACGTACGTAATTGGAGTAACTGCACACCAGTAGGAGTTCCAGCCATGGCATGTCCATCTCTCTCACTACACACACATCCCACCATGTAGTTTGGCTCGCTAGACCCAACGTTTCAACATGACTTATGGGAATTGGGTCTAGCAGGCCAGACTACCTACCATGTGGATCAGGGAACACCGTTAAGGCAACAGTGGGAGTTTATTGCTTATGAATGTACATACGTACATACGTACGTATGTAAAGGCTACATGTACGCTTCCGTCATTACCTCAGTGTGCTGCACACACACAAGCACACACACAAAAGATTAAATCTTACAGTGCACATCCTCATGAGAGGCAGAGAGTTTGAGCAGAAACTTGTCCACTTTAAACTACTAAAAGTGATCTCCAAAATTCAACAGATTCGACTTCTGCACACGTACGTACGTACGTATTTGTTGTCCAGTGTAACACAAACTTGCATAACTACTCTGACTCAGCCCATGTCACATGCTCTAGCTCAGTGGGGCTACCCCACCCTACGCACGTGACTTACAGCCAGGTTGAGGGGCGGGGTCAAGCCCTACAATGCAGTTTGGGTTGCATGCTGACTTGTCTGTCTGCAGTGAACTGTGTGCACGTACGTACGTACGTACCTTGGCTTTAACTGGAGTCATCCGGATGCTGGGTCCCACACTGACAGACACGGTGGAGATGTCTCCACTGGGGTATTGGAACACCAACCACACCTCATCTGTAGTAGGAGGAAGGAGTTGTTGACATACTGATGTTAGTGTGTGTGCACATACCTGTGTGTGTGTGTGTGCGAGCGCGTGTGTTTGTATTTATGTGTGTGCGCATGTGTTAGTGTGTATGCGCATACGTGTGTATGTGTGTGTGTGGTGTGTGTGTGTGTGCGTGTGCGTGTGCGTGTGTGTGTGTGTGTGTGTGTGTGTGTGTGTGTGTGCATGTTACAGGCTTATACTGTACGTGTGCCTGTCAAGGTCTCACTGTTCTCGCAAGCACAGCTGGCAAGCCACTTCTGGTTCTCAGCGAGAGAAGTCTCCTGTCCAAGATACCCCCCAACAGTGAACACCCGTTGACGCACTGTAGTCAGCGGGATGCCAGGGGAAGGGTGCTGAAGGGGGAGAGGGAGGGAGATGAGTTAGGAATTGCCAATTGCAGGACAACCAGCAATAAAGAATCCATTATAATTATATGCAATGGTGGAAATGCCACCAATCTCTTCCTCCCTCCTTCCTCCCTCCCTCCTCCCTCCCTCCTCCCTCCCTCCTCCCTCCCTCCCTCCTCTCTCTCTCCACCCTCCTCACACAAGTGCAACACATATGTACGTATGTACAACTTCTTCATGGCTCACTCATCAACACAATCATGTGGAGCAGACGACACTGCCCAGCCAACACAGCCTTTGGCAGCTTGTGATCTCTATGTGCGCTTACCACAAGCACCTCCTCCTCATGCTGAGCTTCCATACCCTCTCTTTGTCTGTCTCCCTCCTCCTGGATCATTCGCTGCAATTTCTGCTCCTGCTCTCGAGCCAAGTCTTCCACCAGTCTTCGCTCCTTCTCTCGCTTAGTGAACTCACCCTTCAGTTTCCTGTAATGCTCATGGAATCGCTTTTCAATGAATGAAGCCAGCCTGGTAGTCGGATACATCAGCTGCACCTCCTGTGAGAGACAGACATATGTATGAGATAGGCACGAATTGATACTGTAGCTACAGTGGAAAATTTCCACGAGGTTTAAAATTGAGATTTTCACAATTTGGTCAAATTTTGCAAAATGTCCTTCCCAAAACGGGACAAGGCTGACAAGGCTGCTTTTGAATGAAAATTAGAAATGTATGCCATGAAATTTTGGATTATGAAGAAACTCATGAAATTTCCTTCCGCAACATTTTCCCTCCATTCCTTCCTTCCCTTTCCACTTACCGTAGGCACTGGCGCACACAACTACGTACACTACCACAGCTGGGGTCCTCACCCGGTCTGTCTATGTACGTACATGCAGCACACCACCCAGCTCTCCCTTGCCTCTCTCCCTCCTTCCACTCTTCACGCTTCCTTAGTTACTCCCTCTGCATGCACACACACACCTGAAGGATAGGCTCCACATCAAAGGAATGCCTCGACATGTTCTTCAGGTACTGAAGCAAGTTCACTGGGTCACTGATCCGCAGCAACTTGGACTCATTCAAGCGCAGTAGTGCCAGTGTAAGGCAAAAGAGCGCCTGTGTGTGTTCCAGGAGCAGAGGAATGGTGGCAGATACACATGTCCTTAGTCCTGCTTACTTGTACACATACATACACATGTAAGTATGTACACAGTCAGTGTGTGTACATGTGTGTATCAGTAAAGTACAGTACTTGTGTGTGTGTGTGTACATCAGTACAGTAAAGTACAGTATGTGTGCATGTGCATCAGTACAGTAAAGTACAGTACTTGTGTGTGTGTGTGTACATCAGTACAGTAAAGTACAGTATGTATGTGTGCATCAGTACAGTAAAGTACAGTACTTGTGTGTATGCATGCATCAGTACAGTAAAGTACAGTACTTGTGTGTATGCATGCATCAGTACAGTAAAGTACAGTACTTGTGTGCATTTGTGCATCAGTACAGTAAAGTACAGTACTTGTGTGTATGCATGCATCAGTACAGTAAAGTACAGTACTTGTGTGCATTTGTGCATCAGTACAGTAAAGTACAGTACTTGTGTGTGTATGTGTGTGCATTAGCACGTACAGTATAGTACAGTACTTGTGTGTATTGCAGACTCACTGTTCGGCCGTCCAGTAGGAACAAGTCCCACACTCTGACAACAGCCTGAGGTTGTGTGTGTGTGTGTGTGGGCAGGGGAAGGATATGCCTCAACCAAATCACATAAGCACAATCACACAACCTCACACAGCTTCACGTAAGTAGCTCTAACGTCTAGATGAACCGGAGCACACATTGGAACATGTATACGTACATACAATACAGTATGTACAGACTAACCTCTGTAGGCAGAGCATCTGCGAAGATGGTGAGAAACCAGTTAATGGTGACGAGCGAGACATCAATGCCGTGCTTGGCCATGTGCCTTGAAAGCCGTGGCATTTCCCTCTCCACGAGATTCTGGAGAACAGCCTGAGGGGCAGAAAGGGTGAGGAGGGAGGTGGATGAAGGAGAAGCAGAGGAGAGAAGAAAATATATGTCGCCAAGTTACACGCACACACACGCACACATACACACCCACCCATACCCACTCACACCCACACCCACCCACACACACACACACACACACACACACACACACACACACACACACACACACACACACACACACACACACACACACACACACACACACACACACACACACACACACACACACACACACACACACACACACACACACACACACACACACACACACAAACACCCCCCACCCCCCCACACAAACACCAAACATGTACAGTACACACCATACCATACACCCCCCCACAGACACACCCTCACACACACACACACATTGCCCTGACCTGGTCAGCCTGTGACGACAGCAGGCCGTGGGTGTAGTAGTCAGAGGGAAGAACCTTCTCCACAATGGCCACGAGACACCAGAAGGCACTCTCCTCGTCCAGGTAGAAGAGGGATACTGCAACCAGCAGGTTCATACCCTGCAGGTAGCAGCAGGCAGGGAGAAGTGGGGCAGGCGTTACATACAGTAAGCCAAACATGTGACAAACATGTGACAAACATGTGACAAACATGTGACAGACATGTGACAGACATGTGACAAACATGTGACAAACATGTGACAGGTACATGGACATACATTCTCAATACATGGCAAACTGTCCAGTGAGCATCACATGTCTATCAGTCACTCACACTTCTACACATGTACGTATGTACATACTGGTATGTGTTATGTACACATTACATTTGTATGCATATGCACACATACGTACCTAGTGTATGCATATGTATACAGAACATTCATACTGTATGCATATGCACATAGTACATACAGTACATACATATGTACATTTTGTATGTGTATGCACACAGTACATACAGTACATACATATGTACATTTTGTATGCGTATGCACACAGTACATACAGTATGCATGCACAGAACAGTGCTGTATGAGGCATTAGTACTGTACCTGTGTGTAGCCAACTTGAGGGATGTGGTGGCAGAAGGCATGCAGGATGTTGGACATCTTGCTGACCTACAAGCAGTGAATATATACGGACGTACACACATATGTACCTTTAAACCATCCCAACAGTTACACATGCCTGCATACACATGTGCACATGCACACATTCGGGCACACACACACATACAAAATGCACATGCACACACACATACACACACACACACACACACACACACACACACACACACACACACACACACACACACACACACACACACACACACACACACACACACACACACACACACCACCTCACACGGACACACTCTTCACTCACTGCGTCCATGTCAGGTTTGAAGTGCACGTTGTAGGGAAGAGTACGTGGTAGGTCCAAATAGATCTGCTTCGAGTGAGGGCTCTGCAAACAACCACAACAAACGTGCTCACGCCAGGACTGTGTGTGTGTTGTGTGTCTGTGTGTTTATGTGTATGTGTGTGTGTGTGCGTGTGCATGTGTGTATGTATGTGTGCACATGCATGGTGTGTTGTTGTGTGTGCATTATGTGGCAGGCGGGGTTACCTCATTTGACTCTGCAGCTTCCAAAAGATTCTGGTAGTAACTTTTGCTATTGTGCTGGTCATCAAGATACCTCTGCTTGTCACCCACCAGTCTGTGGATGCAGCTGTGCATGGAGGGGAGGGAAGGGGAGGAGAGAAGCAGCGAGTGATGTATGACAAGTTAAAAAGACACACACACACACATCAAATCCCCACATGACACATGCGGCTTGCACCTTTCCCAGAGCTTGACTCTACTCCCACGGCACTTGTCGGCCAACGGGAGTCCCTTCCAGAGGAGCTGCCTCACTTCCTCCCTCTTCTTCTCACTGCTCAGATCCAAGTACCTCCCAGCCTGCTTGTCACAGAGCTCCTCCCAACGAGTACACATCTCTTCCACCAGCTGCAAGGCCAAGGCAAGAATGAAGGGCTGCAGTAGAGGTAGGCTGCTGGACCTCAGGTACACTGCCCAGATACGTACGTGGATCAGACAGTGAAAAAGTAACAACAATTTAATGGTGATGGAGTAAATTAGCAGTGGGATGGTTGTTGCGTTAGCCACCAGCCACTAATGTTTGAGAGATGCACCCTATCCCCGGAGCTGCAGGCATTGCAAAGGAACTGGGCTACAGTCGCCACTTGTCTCTGGCCTAGAAGAAATCTCTTTGCATCTTGCACTGTTCAGGATTGGTGAACCACTGTATCGGTGGCTCAGACGTATCGAGCATGACTATCGAATAGATGTAAGTATGTATGTATGTATGTACGTACACCGCTATGCACAAGTGTGACCAAGTGTACTGGAAGTGTATAACACACTACAAAAGGACCTCAATAGCGATTCTCATTAGCTGGGGCACTCTGTGTGTGCCTTGCTTTCACTGAACTGTCCTTCACATTAGTGCATTCATTAGCTTAAGAGGAGGCTCAACTTTCAAACCCACACAAGATTCACACAAATGTGACGAAATGGAAGCGCAAATCACAGAAACCACGCAGTTTGTAGGGTGACAGCACATGACACTCAATGTCAGTGTGTGACGTCACTGATCACCTGCACTTGTACACTATACAGCAAACAGACATGCTCACATCCTCGGTGTATCGCAGGTACAGTCTACGTGCCAGGTAGCGATAGACGAGGCCGTCATTCTCAGCAAAATACATGTCACCACAATCGTCCTGGAAGTCGCAGAGGGTGCCAGGGCTGGGGAGGGGATGGGAGGGAAAGGACATGTGGGGGGGGAGGTGTGGGGAGAGGGAGGGGGGGTAGGGGAAGTTTGGAGAGGAGGGGAGGGAAAAGAGGAAAGACACAACTATACTCCATATACATAATTATATACATACATACATACATACACACACACATACATACATACATACATACATACATACGTACGTACGTACATACACACATACATACATACATACATACATACATACACACACACATACATACATACATACATACGTACATACATACATACGTACATACATACATACATACATACATGTACAAACGTAGTACACTCCTGCCACAGAGTATGCACACTTCTCCATTTCAGTGCAAGACAGAGCCTTTCCCCATCACAATACCCCAGAGCTACGTATGCATGCACTATGCAGCATGCATTCCTGCAGCCACGTTGAAGGGAGCATACCTTGAGAATAGCTTGTTAACTTCCTTCTCTAGACAGTCTTCTCTCAGCATTTTCTCCAACACCTTTCGTTGTATCTGATCCTCACGTGACAGAGTTGCCTCAGTCGGTCCAAAGCCCAGGCCTGTGGGGGAGATGAGGTCCTTAGACTGTCAATACACATACGCACACACTAACACATACACAGAACACACACACACACACACATGTACGCACACACACCAAACACGCGTGCATGCACACACACACACACACAGAACACACACACACACCAAACAGACGCGCAGACACACTAAACATGCACACACATAACACACACATGCATGCATGCACGCACACACCTACACATCCCACCGAACATCACACGTGCACAACACACACACTTCAGTCTACATACAGTTAGTTACAGTAACTATGTATGTACATACGTATGTATGCACTGTACATCAGCCCACACACTCTGTCTCCCCACACTCACACATAGACACTCACTACAAATTGGTAGGGCCCAGCTAAATACACTGTTCACACATAGGCACACCCAACCACTGGCCCCTTCTACCCCCCCACACACATCCATTACACGTAAGCACACCTACATAACTAATCCCCCGCCCACAGCCCCACTCTTCACAGACGCACTGCACTCACTGGCTGTAGGAATCTCCATCTGGTAGCCCACCATCTGGGTGTACTGAGCCTTCCAGTGGTAGAGTTCCAACTGCAAGAGGTTGTAACGACCTCTCTCCTCCTCCAGCCTGCTCTCAAACTGGCGCTGACTCTCCTGGCTCCTGGACTGCTGCTCGTTGAGAGTGGTAATCACACTCGACAGCTCTGAATTCTTCTTTGTCACCTCTTGCAGCTCATGAAGGGTATTCTGCCAGCGAGTGGAATTCGCAGTTGGGTCAGTCTTTGTTATCCTGTCTAGGATGTCTCGAAGCTCTTTAGTCTGTGGATGAGAAACAGCGGTAAACACACAACACGGGATGTCAGGGGAAGCTTGTCCACAATCGCTTATTAGGCATTACTTTCATGAAACAAAAACATTAATGTGTCACACACATACTCACTGCAAACATCACTGACACAAGCACACCAATACCCCACACACGTGCGTGCACCCCACACCACTAATGCCCCACACACATGCGTGCACCCCACACCACCAATGCCCCACACACGTGCGTGCACCCCACACCACCAATGCCCCACACACGTGCGTGCACCCCACACCACCAATGCCCCACACACGTGCGTGCACCCCACACCACCAATGCCCCACACACGTGCGTGCACCCCACACCACCAATGCCCCACACACGTGCGTGCACCCCACACCACCAATGCCCCACACACGTGCGTGCACCCCACACCACCAATGCCCCACACACGTGCGTGCACCCCACACCACCAACCTTGGCCTTTTCATCTTCCAACTGTTGCTGGAGATGCTCCATCTTCTTGAGGTGCTGGACGAGAGAAGTGACACTAGACGGGCATGCAAACACTGTACAGTAGAGGTGCATGTGTACGCATGTGTTGTGAAAGTGACAAAAAGTTGACATGACAAGCATGTGCTGCGAGTGTGACAAGCAGTTGACATGTTATGATTATTGTATTTATTGTGACAAAGACTGGAACAAGTAAAGTGACAATTATGCATCACAAAGCATCACAACACTGTGTGAGGAGAGAGTTATTGCATGAGCAATAAATAGCGCAGGTACTGGAGGTTATAAACAAATAATATACAGGACGTTTTGATTCGTAGATCTTTCTCAGCTGGTAAAAACACTGTGCAGTTCCGTCCACCCTACCCCACCTTACCCTGTACCTGAATGCGCTCAACACTACTCCCGGGCCCACCTCTGGGACAATGTTGTAGTAGACTTTTGGGCCAACTGGCTGTACTGCTTGCTTCGTGTCCCGAGACTGCTTGACACTGTGGTCTGGGGAGGGCAGGGAGGGAGTTGCAGCAGTTTTCCAGAAACTGGACTTTGGAGGGAGAGGAGGAGGTTCCGAAGTAGAAGGGTCGTCCGTAGGCACTTGGGCAATGGTCTGAGGGTGAATGACTGCACTGGGAGTGTGGATTGATGCAGCCACCACTGGTGCCATTGGAGGAATTGGTGGAGGTGTGCTGGAGTCCTCCGCTACATAGTGAGGCCAAATACAGTGGAGGGACAGAAGAGAGGAAGAGGCTGATCATAAATATGCACACAATGCACATAAGTACGTACATGCATACTTGCACGCATGTTGTGCATGTGCATACACACATGGATGCATATGCACAGACACACACACACACGCATGCACGCACACACACGCACAAACACACACGCACGCACACACACGCACAAACACGCACGCACGCACACACACACACACACACACACACGCACACACACATGCACATGCACACACACACACACACACACACACACACACACACACACACACATACACACACACACATGCACACACACACACGCACACACACACACACACACACACACACCTTTGGGGCGAATCATGTCATCTGCACTCACGGACCGCGTAATGCTCTGGTGTTCACTTGGTTTGTCACGTGAAGAACACTCGCCACCTTCAAAGTCAGTTGCCCTGCAGCAGTGTTGACAGCATATGCATGCATGTCTTCCTTAGCTAGCATCAAAGGAGAGTGATCCCCACGCCACAAGCACCACAGACACACTTTGACATGCTACTCACCTCTCAAGCTCTACACAAGCTCTTTCTCACACACACACACATGTACAGAGACAAAGACACACACACACAACACAACACACACACACATGTACAGAGACAAAGACACACACACACAACACAACACACACACATGTACAGAGACAAAGACACACACACACAACACAACACACACACATGTACAGAGACAAAGACACACACACACAACACAACACACACACACATGTACAGAGACAAAGACACACACACACAACACAACACACACACATGTACACAGACACAGATACACACACACAACACAACACAACAAGCACACGCACACGCACGCACACACACACACACACACACACACACACACACACACACACACACACACACACACACACGCACACACACAGTCCCTGACTCACTCAACAAGTGAATAGCGTGCTTGGCGTGGTGAGTGCGACGGAGGAGAGGTAGGTAGGACCATAGTGACGCGAGATTGTGGCCCCACCTGGACCTGGAGGGGGATGGAGACCTTGAAGCACATGTGCATACACCACTGATGGGCTGTGTACCCACACAAACTCAGTCATGCATGAAGAAGCAGGTCTAATGAATATATTTCTTCAACAGTCAAGTTGTGACCCTTTGTCCACTTGTGCACACTTGCATTACAGGAGGCACCGAGGACCGCAATGTGATGTCAGTGCTCAGTAAGTAAGCTGTTAGCACAGTGAGGTGCGGAATGTTTGGCCGGGCAACCGTTTGCTGCACACCACTCACATTTCTTGTCGGTTGTTTAGCCAACTTCCTGTATGCCTCAGTCTTCTCCTGTATCCTACAGTACCAGTCCTGGGCTGCCTTCACAGAGGGAGCAATGAGGTGGTACTCGCTACTCCCCCCCGTCACCACCACAGTCTGTGCCCCCTTCTCCCTGTCGGGCACTGACAGGCTCAGCCGCACGTCGGACATTGGTATGGTCCTGGGGATAGAGAACAGCTTGCAGTGGAGGAGTGCAGTGGAAGCACTTGTTCCCTGTCACAACTGTCTCCCAGTGCCTCAGCTACTCACCCCACTGGAGTGTGTAAGTCATCAGTGTGCTTCTCAAAATACCTCAGTTCACATTTACTCTCGTCAAACATGAACCTACGTACGTACAGAAGAGACAAGGGAAGTTGAGGCCAGGCCACCACATTTAGAGGCGTACTGAACCAATGAAACAAACACATCCAGCCCAAATATGGAAGCTGTCCTCAATTTTGGACTTAAACTACATAGAATTAGAAGTACAAGTACACAGAAGTTCTATTTCACTACAAAGGCTCTGTTAGTACCCTGGTCCTCCACAACCTATCTACAAGTACGTACCAGGGAGTTGAGACAGCCCATGGAGCCGCTATTGTGCCTGTTTTCGACTGCAGTGAGGACTGCCAATGTACAAATAGTCTGAAGTAGCCCACACCCCCTTCCAGCCATGAGTATTGCACACTGTGCCGACAACGTCACAAAAATAGAGGCTGGAAGTGGAGCTGGCTACGTCAGACTAATGCACACACTGCTACTTGCAGTCCAGTGTGCTGTGCTGCTTGCTGTGTCAGTGGTTGATTTGTACTTGTCATTTAGCTAGTATTGACTTAAGCCACTAATGGCTATCGTAACCACAGGCGGTTGCAGTCTGTGGCAGGAGCGAGTGTTGAGATAAAGAGCAGTTGCACTAGTCGTTGGCAACTGTGGAACTTACATCCAATATAGGAGAAAGAAAGAGTTGCACAAGGACTGAAGGATACAGAAGTACAGCAACCTGCCTCAAACACATCCACGCTAGACCACTTCAATGATGGACATTGAAGAATGACCAGATGGTTAACCCCCTCTTTGTACACACACACACACACACACACAGTTTTGTAACACTGTGGAGGCTTAGCTGTGTGGGAAAGACAGCGAATTCTTTTGATGAGGGAAGACACACTGATGGTGCTAACCTGTAGGGTGGGTCAAAGTGTCTTGCTATTAAGTTGCCGTCAACACTTGTGTCTTTGCTCACCAACAGAATTTGTTACCCAGCTGTGTGTTATCCTGCTGGTCCAGGTAGCTCAGTACAAATAGGTGAACAAGAGTGGTCCACGGTACTAGAGACAAGCAGGCTAGCAGAGGTGCTGTATCTGCATGACTACATGCTGGTTTGTTTTGCAGGTCACACATCAGCACAGCCTATTTTGCATTAGCCATGCACCGCTAAAGTGTGCCCCTCCCATCACAGTACCAGTGAGTGGACAGGGTCTTGAGCTAGCTATGTAACAGTGAGTGGACAGGGACTTGAGCTAGCTATGTAACAGTGAGTAGACAGGGTCTTGAGCTAGCTATGTAACAGTGAGTGGACAGGGTCTTGAGCTAGCTATGTAACAGTGAGTGGACAGGGTCTTGAGCTAGCTATGTAACAGTGAGTGGACAGGGTCTTGAGCTAGCTATGTAACAGTGAGTGGACAGGGTCTTGAGCTAGCTATGTAACAGTGAGTGGACAGGGTCTTGAGCTAGCTATGGGCTGCACCATTGCGCTCCACGCTGCTGCTACAGAGGAAGGGCTTACAGTCTGCCACAGCTGTTGCATATAGACTACGTATGGCACAAGTCACTACTGTAAAGCGCTGTCTCTTGTACTGCTTTCTTTCTACTCCATCTCCAACACGCAGAGAATTGTTACCTGCATCACGAAACTGTACAGTCGTTTCGTACTTGCTAGTCTTGATTGTACAATGCATTCATACTGCAATTCTTGTGTGAGTATAGAATTGAAACAGCACACTCTCACGTAAATTCCAAAATGATGATCAGCATGTGCAACTCTGCCATTCCAATACTTTAGTCCTTTGAATTAGTGATTCGTGCAGTGGATCTAGACTTGAAATATGAATTGATTGTACGCACCCACCCACAGCATACAGCACCTACCCACCCCTCCCACTGCACGTCATAGGGTGCCTGTAAACATACGTACCACGGCAGTATATAGTGTGTGCAGTGCACGTATGCCCCCCAGGACCACTGGTCCGATCGCAGGCCCAACAATGAATACCCCTACCTGCATCTGTGCGCTTACTGTCAAAACTGTGACTGGAGGCAAAAACTCACCAGTAGCGATGCTTTCGGTTACGGGCTGAAAGGAGGTGAAACAAACGCATGCAACCACGTGATTCGTACGAGACACGTCTACCCGACCGTTCACATCCGTTGGACCTACTTTTCGGCTTCACAACAAGCAGTTCCAGGAAGCCTGTCAGAGTGAAGAAGCTGGAAGACTGTACTGCCATCCCTGATCACTGCGATTGATACCCAGTTCTCCAGGCGGCGGTGATACAGTCGCCAACAGACGGTTACGGACCACTACGGTTGGCTGCACATGTCTAAAATGGCCACGTGGTTGTCACGTGAATGTTGGGCGGCTTCTACAGCACCTACCTTTAGATATCATGCCCACGATTAGCTGTCTCGTGCATATTCCATTATAGTAATGGTAATGGTTATGGTGAAGTGCCAGTGGGGGTTTCTCAGCTGATTCAGGCACGAGACAAGTGGTGGTTCTCTAGATACCAGCTTTCAACTGTTAGCTAGTAATCTTGTCGATGTTTTGGTCAGAGCCTGCCTCATGCTTAATGGTGGTGAAGTCTTGTGTGGATGTCAGCTGTAATAGAAGGCTGAAGATGACATTGGTGAATGGTTGTCAATACCAATTACATGGTATCTAGAGTTTCTGGTTAGCTACAAGGATTAAGCCAGTCGTTATCTTTCTGTGAAATTCACTAGCTAATGAGGGAATACAAACCAGACGATTGTGACCTGGTGAATATCACAGAAAGATGACAACAGCAGTCATATCTAGCCACTCAGGACAGTACCTAGGGGCAGAGTCAGGACTGGGAGTACATGCATAGATCATGCATGCAGCAATGCACGCAGTGCACTGTGTGATGCTGAGCATCCTGGGTGGCAGTTGCTTTGTGGCACCTAGTGACCGGAAATCTGTGATCACCACCCCAGTCATCTCATTTGCATGCATTTGCTATCAATTGTCATTTGTTTATAAGCATCTGCAATATGTCACCATACACAAGTCAACTGCGTTTGATATGTACGTCATGCAATCCACTCTTGCTTTGGATGTATAGGCGTGGTTAATTACAGAAATATTATTCATGCATGGGTATATAGCTATGCGGAAGTCACACCGTTAGTCCCGTGACGCACGCCCGGCTGATCATGCTCTATGGCCAAATTGGGCGAGCCAAGGAGCCAATGCTTCGACTGACAGGAAACTAGGGCACTGCCTTGATGAAGATGGACGGGAATGATTTGGACCTTTTAGCTTTTCGTCACCAGCTGATGCGAATATCAGAGCAGCTCGTGAGCGATGAGGTCACAGCGCTTACGTCTCTCTTCACAAGAATGCTATCATTGACGAGAAGGCTTCAGATAAAGGAAGGATACGAACTCTTTGCCGCTCTCGAACAAAAAAAGGTTCTGACGAAGGACAAGTACAAAGAAGTGCTCGCTAACCTGTTCCAGACCATTGGACAAGAGGTGGAGGCGAGCGTGACCGAGTTTGAGAAAGGAATGACGGAATCTCGCAAGTTTCTCAGCTTACCTGAGTCTCCTGCAGTTAGCGTATTGGTGGAAGACTCCTTAGAGCATTTGAAGGGAGCCTATAGGCAATGTCTCAGTAGCCTCAGCGACTGTCTTGCGCGGGAGGATGGTAGCCTGCAAAAGATGGTGTACATGTGTCCTCAGCTACCACTGAGGGACTTGGATCGCATTAAAGACGGCCACACCCTTTTTCGCAAGCTAGAGGAGAAGGGTTTGATACGTTGCTGGCATCTCCCTTATCTCTACGTATGCTTTCAGGCAGCTGACCGATACGACTTGTGCAGTGAAGTAGAGCGCTGCAGTGAATTGGCAAAGCAAACCCTACTCCACTCTAGCACTACTAGGACTACAGTGGTTGCTATGGCGGATGAGGATGTGCCCGATTCACCCTGTACCACGGGTGCGCAGAGGTTGGCAGCCCCAACAGGCAACAGAGTCACTATCTTCGACCACAAGTTGTATTCTTGGATAGAGACCGCTCTATCTAGCAAGGTCAGTTTTGGTATCCTGGCAATGGCTATCTTGCTCAACTGTCTGCTGACAATCGTCAACTTTCCTCTAGACCAGAGTCGCTGCAATGGTTACACAGCAACACATAATATGCTGACCAAGCTCACCATATTTGGCACGATACCATCGTATGTCATCTGGCGACTATCAGAGGCTCTATGCATCAGCAGGAAGAAACTGCAGTCTTGCAAGCTGCTGAACCGAGCTTGGACAAAAGAATATTGTAAGGTGTTTGAGCGCTTGATCTCCCACTTATCTTCAGGTCCTGAACATTGTGATCTCAAAGATGAGATGACTGTGGAGAAGGTGAATGCCATTCTAGCACAGAAACTTCAGTTTGTTGCAGCGATTTCCATAATCCTTTCGGCAGTTTCTGCTGTTGGATTCTTCTTGCTACATGCTGTTAGTTGGTATACATTTTCTGGCATGACCGATACACTGTCCCGCTTTTTCTGCCTGGTCATGATTCTAGCCTCGTTTACTACCAGTGCCCTTGTTGGAGTTGTACTGTCACTGTACCTGTTTGAGATGCGCGTTCGACAGTACCTCCTTTATGTCATCCACTTTGCGGGAAAGAGAGTGCGCACACTCAATGAGGATGCACGGCAGCTGAAGAAGGCAATAGATGAACGCTGGTGGGAGGTGAATGTTGCCTTGAAGGTTGTCTCCTGGCTCTACCTGGCAGTGCTTGCGTCCAGTCTGTACTTTAATGCCCCTTTTTTCTGTGCCGGTGGCAAGGTCATTTCATTCACTGAAGAAGAATTGACAGACCTGCCCCGATGGTGGCTCTTTTGGGTGGTACTGAGCTTTGTCGGTCACCTCCTGGCCTACGGCTATTGGGCCTTTATCTACGGTCGCATAGTAGCCCTGGCAGCACTGGCATTGGACCTGATCTTTGTGCTACTGGTGCGTGTTGGGAGCAACAGTTACCCAAAGTGGGCTGGCCTCACACAGATTGTCATAGTGCTGTGTCCGGTTGCAGTGCATCTGTCCACTCACTACATCGCTTGTGTCCACATATGGTTACAGGTGTACCTCAGACTGAAGCCCCCAAGACAGAACTCGCAGAATCTTGCACCTGTGGTGCAAGTAGTCATCCGTAAACCGCTATTTGTCATGAACTGTGTGATGCTTCTGTCTCTGGTTGTTTTGTCTGTCTCTGCCTTATGGATGGAGTATCAATCTTTAGCCACCCTTTCTAATTTCACAGAAATTTAGCATTTCAATCTAATTTTAATAGTAATTGTGTATCATGGCACTTGTATATGTGTATGTATTGTGTGCTAAGTATATGTACAGTCAGTTTTTACAGTTTTATAAGGCTATTTATTGTATTTAATTGCAATACTTATAATATATTTATATTGGTCTAGTTAATGGGAATGATATTGAATCACATTCATGCAGCATGACCATCACACAGATCAAACTTGCTGGGGCAAATGCACTTAATTGCTCCTCGGCCATTGGGCCAAGTAATTTAGAGGTATAGTGTGTGTGTGTGTGTGTGTGTGTGTGTGTGCAAAGGTGGTGTGTGTGTGTGTGTGTGTGTGTGTGTGTGTGTGTGTGTGTGTGTGTGTGTGTGTGCGTGTGCGTGTGTAAGTGGTGCATGTGTACCTGTGTGTGAGTGGTGTGTGTGTACCTGTGTGTGAGTGGTGTGTGTGTACCTGTGTGTGAGTGGTGTGTGTGTACCTGTGTGTGAGTGGTGTGTGTGTACCTGTGTGTGAGTGGTGTGTGTGTACCTGTGTGTGAGTGATGTGTGTGTACCTGTGTGTGAGTGGTGTGTGTGTACCTGTGTGTGAATGGTGTGTGTGTACCTGTGTGTGACTGGTGTGTGTACCTGTGTGTGAGTGGTGTGTGTGCATGTGTGTGTGCAGGCTAGAAGCATTCTGTTTAGTATCCACAACCTTTCACATTATTATGATAGTGCACAAGACAGCCACTAGTCTTGCGTAGCCAGACCGTCCTTCTGTCTCCTTCGGGGAGGAAGCACTCTGACTACTTGAGGCTAATCTCAAGCTGCTTCCCACAATCATCTCTTTAGTTTGTTTCCTCTAGCTATAGCTACGTAGCTAGTAGAAGTTGATCGAAGCAGGATGCTGCACGTACATACATGGGATGCTGCTGACTGAACATTGCCTTTGATTTGACCATAGATCTGACGGACATACGCGCGGGGGGCTGCCCCAGCACTGCGCGTGTTAGGGGACCCTTGACCGCGGGCGTGACCGAGGGGAGGGCGTGACCGTCACTGACCTCTTAGTCGGGGTCATAAGGAAACGTAAAGGTAATCATGGCTGACAACGGACAAGTTGAGGAGGCAATGAAAGCTTTTGGTCTTCGTGTCCAGTTGCTGCGTTTGTCGCACAAGCTGAAAGATGAAGGCAATCAGCAAGATACCGAATTGGACGTGATAAAGTCGTTTTTCAAGAGCAAAATGTCGGCGGAGCACTACAACCAGATCACTAGGGGGTACCAACTGTTTGCTTACCTAGAGGACAAAGATTTGATATCACAAGACAACATACAAGCCCTGGAGGCGCCTCTGGATGCGTGCGGGAGGAGTGGAACTCTAGAATGCTTGTCGACAACAGCGTGGGACTGCCCCTTGGAGCTTCAGAGCGGCGTCTTGGCGAATTTAGACATGGAGGTCTACAGTGCAACGGACACTTCCAAAGTAGAGGATCTCTATCAGCAGTGCCTGTGTCGCGTGGGAAACGGGATCGCTACGAGCGACGGATCACTAGCTGAGCTGGTCTACTTGTGCCCCGAGGTACCGCTCAGCCTCGTGAATTCAAAGGCGCTGTGCAGTCCCCGCCAGCTCTTCAACCACCTCGAGCAGAAAGGTCTCATCAGTTGCTGGAAGCTGTCTTACCTCTACTGCCGTTTGTGTGTTCTGGAGCGCAGGGACCTTTGCAAAGAGGTGGAGCAGTATGCCTCGTTTGCTCGCATGCATATGCCTCGCATCAGCCCTGTCATGGAAAGGAAACTGAAGAAGAATTATGTGCGATCCCACTCTGACCCAGAGAGAAGAGACGGATCTGTGTTTAATTTGATGAAGAACAAGATGTCATCACTGCCAGCATCGTTGCTACGCCTGCGCAGGCAAGGTAATATCCAACAACAGGAAAGCCTCACAGAGAAGGATGAGACTACCCCACACGATGATAAGAGGGAACAGGTTAGCGAAGCAGGAGGAAGGAGAAAAGACAGCGGTGAGAAATGTGACGGTCCACTTGTTTACAAACCGAATAGTGGCAAGCTTGCCTTGCAGCCGAGCGGAGCTGTTGATGCCCAAGATAGAAGCGGACAACAGAGAGACAGAACAGCAAGGGAAGGTAAGAGCCATTCGGCGCCTACAATTTCTTCCGATACTGGGGACAGGAGCACACAGGACATAACGTTGTTTAACCACAAGGTATACAGATACCTGCAGAATGTCCTGCTGTGGAATGTTTCATACGGTCTGTTTTGCGCTGTGCTAGTCCTTGTAGCTGTGATGATTGTCATCAAGTTTCTAGTTGAATTGTCGGCCTGCGGCTGTGGTACTGCTGTGCTGAATCTGCTGGGCAGGGGCATGACTAATGTATGCATCCCTACCATCATCCTCCACATTATGGTGAGGATGACGGAAGACAACTGTGCGAACAGCATGCGTGTGCTGTCCTGCTGTCGTGAGTCTGAGCGCGTCCTCGACGCCGTGATCCAGAAGCTCTCGTCACGCCTGGAATTGGAGAACTTGAAGGGAATGTCGTCTGCAGTTGAAAGGGTGAACTCCCTGTTAACCTCCAAACTGACCTTAATCATGTCAGCAGCCCTTCTGCAGTCAATGACTTTCTTTGTACAGGTGTTGTACCTGGGAGCTGCTAACTACCCGCACTTCGCAGGGATCGCCAGCCATGTTGCCGCTGTGTGTACAGCTGTGATGGTCTTGGGGATCTTCTTCATTCACCTTGTTACAGGCGTTGCGGTGTGCCTGTACCTGTTTGAGATGCGTTTACAAGAGTACCTGGCGTACATTGCAAACACTGCGCGAGAGCTGCACGTGAACACAGTGGAGGAGTCGGCTGAGGAGGCAAGGGAGATTATTTTCCAGCGGTGGAGAACCTTCCGAACTGTAATGACCTTTTTATCAGTAGTTCACATACTGTTGCTGATGTACAGTATATGGTCGTCTACTCCTTTCCGTTGCTGTGGTGACAGTGTCACGTTCAACGAGATGGAACTGAGAGAGGTCCCTACTTCTTGGCTTCTGTGGATCATCATCAGTTTCATCTGCCACA
>OX465043.1:2210550-2308050 GCA_949841015.1 Aplysina aerophoba
CATTGCCAAAACACCATCACTTCCTGTACGTCATTCCCCAGTGGATAAATAACATCATCTTCATTGGCGTTATCATCATGACTATCATTATCACCATCACAATCAGTGTCAACTATCATCATCATCATCATCGTCATCATCATCATCATCATCATCATCATCATTGTCATTACCATTTATCAGTAAAATCTGACTTTGCTGCACACAAAATAATTATAATAATGTGGAGTGTTATTCCCTGAACAGTCCCTCCTGCACTACATGTACGTACGCCAGTGATCACTCAACTACGTCCGTACATGTGTGTGTAAAGACCACTACTGACACATGCAACGGTGTCATTTATTCCCATGAACATGGGCGGAATAGAGGCACAATGTGCAACACTGGTCCACAGAAACACCAAAGTACACATCTTGTGTAATTAACTGGTAATTGTACATATGCATCCACCTAATGATTGTGGGCTGTTAGCTACTGGTGTTGTAGAGGCTCATGCTACGGTATACATCAAACTAGAATGATGTTGAGCTTACACATTGCAACAGTTTCATTGGGAGTAAGAGGTTTCGACTGTGAAGGTCTTTGTCATTTACAAAAATTTCGTAACTGACGAAGACTTTGCGGTTGAAACGTCTTACTTGCACTGAAATTGTTGCTACGTGTAAGCTCAGCATCACCCTGTTACCTGGGTCTAGTCTCGAGCGAGTTTGCCCAAATCGCATCAATGTCTGTGAGTATCCGCCCCTCACCCTACTGGACCCTGTCCCCCACACACAACCCATTTCTCATATTCTTCTACTCGTGTCAACAGACTCGACTGTCACAGTCACTAACCCACATTACCCAGACAGTAAACCCACCTGAACATCTGGCAGTCCAGGGCTCCTCCATACGTGTTCATGGCATTGAGGACATGATCCTTGTCCTCAAACTGCTCTGTGCTGTTACCAGCCATCCGACTAAGCACGTGCGTGACACCGCTGGGGTAGCTGAGCTCACAGCGAGAGCCAGCCCTCACTATCACTATACATACACGTGTGTCAATGTGTGGTGATGGAAGAAGGGTGGACATGCTGGATAGCTGCAGGTTGATTAGGGGCAAAGATGTCTACACCCACTATGAATCATGCTGACTTGCACGGAATACACTTATCTTAAACACAGGCTATGACCACACACCACACCACACCACACACACACACACACACACACACACACACACACACACACACACACACACACACACACACACACACACACACACACACACACACACACCGATGGTCTCATACAATGCACAGCATCGCACACAGTAACACAACACAAGCAGTCGGTGGTCAGGCCTGACTCACCTCCAACAGCGCAAAACTGCCCGAAGGCGCTCTCTGACGCAACAGTCAGCCCGCTCCGCAGTTGGGTTACGGCAGCTGCATCCCTCGTCCTCGAAGTCACGACGGGAGACGAACGGACGGAGCCTTCCGCGAACTGTGGAAGAGCTTCGTTCAGCGGCACCATAGGGTAGGACAGCCGCCGCAGTCCTTTGACTTGCGGCCGTCGCATCGAGCGTCCCACTGCTGCTTGCATGGCCATGGGTCTCGTGGTGGTCCACAAACCCATTCCAAATGTTTAGGTCCAATTCTGGGATCGAAATGCGAATAATATTGACACCTAGCTGTTCACTTTGACTTAGGCAATTCACAGCTAGCTAGCTACTAGCTAATCCATCATGTCACATAATCACCCAAAAGCAACACAAGTCAAAGTTGGTGATGGATGGATGCAGATAGCTACAAATTGCTTCTTCCAGATTCTTTTCGTTGCCCTTGCCACTGCTTCACTCACTGCCCCTACACTCGATCTGTCCATCACCACCACTACCTTTTCATTGGCACCTAACTTATTAACATTCTTCCACCTTGTTGGCTATCAATCTTTCCATCTTCTCTCTTTTCCTTGCTACATATTTCATCTAATCACAAAGTGGTCAATGCTTCCATCTCTCTGTTAGCTAGCTACCACACCACGTTCTTACACATCCTATCTTCTCTTCTCACTTCATGTCACCTTCTATCCTCAATTCACAACTCTGCTGTCCCTCTCAACCTTACCATCATCCTCCTAGGCTGCTTGCAATCAATCCATGCACATCAAAACTTGCATTCATTTTCCATTAACCTCTCTTGTCAGCCATTCCTAATTTTTCATTTCCTCCTTGATTGCTTCCTCCTTCCAATGTGTTCCTGCTCTCCGCCATGCTAGTCTTTCAATAGTTGCTTCACATCTTTTAATTGTTGTTAGTCCATTCAGAGCCATCGCATCCAACCCTTCTCAATGGTAACATGCGCAACATGCATTCGATCAATCATGATGTGGGACCTATGAAAGTTGCCTTGCCAGTACATTTGCTCCTTAAGTCCAACAGTCTCGATGATTTGTGTCACTTTGTGTTTGAGCAGCTGGAGTCAAACTATGACACTGCAAGTTGGCTTTGCTCCAGGGCCATTCTCTGTCCCACAAACGCTGATGTTGATGAGGTCAAGAACTTGATTATAGAGCACTTTCCCGGTGAAGCCACAGAATACAAGAGTTCTGCTTCTGCTACAGACAATGAGCACCAGTATCCCATTGAATTTCTTAACAGCTTAACTCCAAGTGGCCTTCCACCTCATCGGCTTCTCTTGAAGAAGCACGCCAGTGTTATGCTGCTGCGAATTTAGACCCCTACAATGGCCATGTCAATGGTGCCCGATATGCCATCAGGGCATTACACAGGCATGTCATTGTAGCTGTTGTGGCTACTGGAACACATGCAGGGAAAGGGATCTACCTCCCACGAATCCCCTTTGTGCCAACAGTCAGCCACTATCCATTCCAGATGAAGCGGAAACAGTTTCCTGTGCATGCAGCATTTGGAGTAACTTGCAACAAAAGTCAACTTGCACAGGCCTCTATTTTCGCATGGCCAACTTTATGTTGCACTCAGTCGAGTAGGTGCACCACACCGTCTTAAAAGTTCTAATTAGAAAACAAACCCATGACCATGGCATGCATTACACTGACAATGTAGTTTACCCTGAAATTTTATGACAACCATTACAGTGCATGTCTTTTTTATCCTATTTTGGACATGCAGGGTTATGTTGTTATTTGCCCTGTTTGAATAGTTCACTCCGTGTCAGTCTGCATGAAACACAGAAACTGGCTTTTGACCTACTAACGTCAGATAAGCCACAGATGATGTACTGGGACCCACACAGCCGTTGTCAACGTTCTGGCCCCCAAGCAGCCATCGTCGATGTGCTGGCGTCGACACGCTGTCGCCGGGCAGCCTTCGCCGGCGCGCCATAGCAGAGAAGCCCGCCGAAGGCGGGCTTTCCTGCTAGTTATATATAACTTCTGAAACGCAGTAATTACATTTGCATATGCTTACTGCAGAACATTAATTGCATTATATAATCTATGTAATCGGCATAAACATATAAGGTGTGTTAGTCATTTCCAGTGGTCGTACATGTTGCCAAATGTATGACTTCTTGAGACATGCATCCACCATGTCTGCCCTCTGGCCATGGTGCACAACAGGGAGAATCTGTCGCCAGTCTCCTGCAAATACGACGGTCAATTGGCCAAACATGCTGTCATTCTCCCGGATGTCACGCAGAGTTCTGTCAATGGCTTCGTAGATGTGGCGATGGCCCATTGTCACTTCATCTATGACCAAAAGTGAGGCTTGCCTGAAGAGTTCTGCTGTACTGTCTTGTTTTGAAATGTAGCATGTTGAGTCTTCACTGATCAACAAAGGCACTGTCCAACAAAGTAGCGGCAATCCCTGATGTGGCTGTCGCAAGTGCTACCTGCCTCTGAGCTCGGACAGCTGCCAATATGAGATTTAGGGTATACGTCTTGCCACTTCCCCCGCATGCATTTAACGCAAAGATGTGCCCACTCCTGTCAGCAACTGATGCAAGAACTGCATCAAAAACAACACGCTGCTGGTGGTTAAGGGTTTTGTACCCATCAGTGACCTTACTCTGCAAGTACGCAACATCATACGAAGTCTCTTCGCGCAACAGTCTTGGGAGCGCTGCTGCTTGCGCTAAGGCAAGGTTCGGTGGTGGGAGTCAGTCTTGAGCGCGTGCCAATTGCTGCTGACAGCTGTCTCATACGAAGTCTCTTCGCGCAACAGTCTTGGGAGCGCTGCTGCTTGCGCTTAGGCAAGGTTCGGTGGTGGGAGTCAGTCTTGACCGTGTGCCAATTGCTGCTGACAGCTGTCTAGATGATCCTCTGAACGTCCAGGCTCCGCTGTAGGCGATCTTGGAGACCGGCACGTAGTGGAAAATCGAAAAGTCATCCCGAAGCAAGGGCGTTTCGCGGACTTTGCCTGTGGGTTGCGCGGTCCCTGTCTCTTGGGCATATATAGTTGACTGCTGGCGTCCGCGCGCCTTTGCATTTGCCACTTCGCGCCACCTCGCGACCTCTGACAAAGATGGCGTCGTTATCCGGTAAACATGGCGGCCGCAACGGCTCTACCCCGATTTTCTCAGCACCGGCGCCGGGTGTGGCTGTTTTCGCATCACGGCTGAGTCGAATGGAGGTAGGCCGAAGTGCTGCATAAGGAAGGTCGTCGTTTTCGCGTAGCAAACCGCTAAACGCTCCTAAGAATACGGAACACGGATTCTCGGGCTTAGCTCCATTATATATAGGATGCAGTGATCATGACGCGTACTTAGAGTGCGAGAGTTCACTCAGCTCTAATTCAGACTGAGGATAGAATACTCACTATAAATGGATACGACGATTGCAACAACCAGTTGTGCCATCAACCAAATGTAAATTGCCATGTTTCTTTGATGCTGTTGTCTCCATTCTTTGAATTTAGCAACACGCACGGAGTTCTCGTAACGAACCTTTAACAACAAGTGCCAAAAGAAGTATGCAGCTGGTATGATTGCAAAGAGAATCTGCAGATGATAGCCAAGGCATGGCGGCTGGACGATGTACAGGGCCATGAGAAGGAGTACTTGTAAAAGGATCCCAAAAGCCCGAACCACTGTAGCAACACAACAATAATGTGCTGAAGGCCACACAAATGTTGAAAGAAAGTGGCCAGCGGTGAAGACTGTGACAAATGTGATCCAGTGCAGATGAATCTGTTTTGCATGAATGTGTGCAGTGATGTCACAGCTGAGGGGAGGACCAGCAAGTGCAAACAACACAAGGATCAGGGTATAGATGTAGACTGAAAGGACGATGAAGACTTCTGCAAAACGCCAACTGTTGGCAAAATTGTTCACAGTGTTCTTGGCTGACATTATGAGTTTCTTTGATGGTTCTACACAAAATGTATTTGTATGGTCCTCCAAAGCAACTGCTCCTGCAATGAGATGGTTCACTGTAGCCTCATGGGTATAAAAGGAATAAAATAATCCCTGTTGTCAGGATGAGTGTAAAGTAGGAAAGGACATCCAGTCTTGTACTATCCATCTTTCTAACACTCCACTGAGGGAAATTGAAAATGCATCCAACACAAACCTGGTTGCACCCACTTGAACAAGTATTAGCGTAATAATGGCTGCCTGAAGAATAGAAGTAACACACATCACACCAAGCTCCTTTGCCAGGTGCTGTGTGAGTGTTTTCAGAATTGTGGAATATGTCTTATTTGTTAATCCCACATCCCAAAACGTACGGACAAGCCCTTGCAGAACAGGTTCATTTTCCTTTCTGCTAATTTGACCCACGAAATTTGAAGTTAGGAAGGACGCTTGTGTGCCCAGCTTGCTAATCACTGCCCGTGAAAAGGTATAGACCATTATCAGAGGCAGCAGAGCACGTGTAAGAATGCACAGGAAAAGAGCTCCGATCATGAATCCCTTATGTGAGCTGATGATGCAGGAATGTTGATTGGCAGACTGACTGACACTGAACAGGAATATCAGTGCATAGAAGAACAGCTGAATAACCATAGTGGCTGGCAGAAAGTATCAAGTTATTTAAGAATGGCAAACAGCGGAGGAATTGGTACTGCCAAACAGGACATGGAACTTCATGCGTGTCCACTGGGGGAATTCGAGAGCCTGTATTTTTAGTGTATGCAGAAGAGTATGTATATGAGAAATGACTAAGAAGTGAAGTGCTTTTTTTAGAATAATATTAATCTATTCAGAACCTACGTAGGTTACATAAGACTTGGATAGCTATATTAATGCAGGTCCTAGCCAGTGTAGCACTGCTGTGGCACTAATCTGTAACAGTCTATTCAGTGACACTCTGATATTCTATTAAACTTATGTAGATTGGCTATGTATACACCATGTTCAGATCCCTGTTCAGATCAGGGTAGAGTAGGAAAAGGGGAGGTGTGGAAAGAGAAGTACTCTCTCTAGCTCATTCCACAAGAAGTATAGTACCTTTGCAGTTTTGACACACAATGATCTTCGACTGCTGAGTAACATTTTGCACCAAAATTTGGATTGCAAATTTTACATTTTACTTGTTAAGCAATAAACAACTGTTGATTAAGACTAATTGTTAAATAGCAAGACGTCTCAACCTGAACTAAGAAGTGAAGTGTTTTTCAGATCTGCAAGCTCAAAAATGATTATGGAGTGCCCAAGTGATTTCTAATGACCATGTTTCTGTACTTTGTACATCTCCCTAACATTTAATGTTCTACTCTTTTAAAAGCATTCTATTATGACGAACATGCACATACACACGCTCAAGCACACACACACACACACACACACACACACACAAACACACACACACACACACACACACACACACACACACACACACACACACACACACACACACGCACACACATACACACACACATCGTTTGCATCAAAGTCATCAATGAACCGTTCTCGAAATTCAATAAGGATTTGTTTAGCTGCATTGTAAGGGAATATTCATAAGCAGACAGCAGATATATTTATTACTCAACATAGGACCCATTTTAAACATCCCAACCCATTTTGAGCAGGATTTTACATGCTGGGCTTCAAACTCTAGGTGTCAATGTAAATTACAAGTAAGCATAAATACTGCCCATAATATAAAATTAATACATAAATGCATATATATGTATATAAAAATATAAATATATACTTACTGGATGGGCACTGAGAATATAAAATCTTATCGTGTTAAATGCAAGATATACCCTCGTTTTTGCATGCATATATATAGGTGGAGGATCATACCAAAATCATTGCTTCCTGGAATGTCTCTGCATGTGTCTCTCTGATGCCTGCATGCAATAGACAAAGGATAAATCGATGGTAACCCCAGTGAGCCACTTTCCATACACTGGGGGGAACCACACAAATTGATAGCTAGATCAGGAGTCGTACATATGTGCTTCCATGATTGTGTGTACTTATATGTACATGCACACACATGCACACTGGTGTGAATGTGGGCAGATGAACTGTGCACGTGTGTGCCCACAATCATTGCTGTACAGTTTAGAAAATTGTAATCTGCACTGCAAACTCTGCTAGTCTTGCAATTACAGTACCTGTGATTCTGCCATTATAGTCCCCTGACTGTCTTCTAAGTAGCTAGTTTGTTAATTTGTTTACTGCAGCTTGGCTTCTACTCAGAATTGGTGTCGCACATGCACTAGTGCTTTTATACACTTGATGATGATTGCTTAGTGCAGGCTGGGGAAGTTTTCACCAGTTGTTGGGCATGACTGCAGGACCAGGGCAATGGTCACACTAACTATACACAAAACACACCCATCTGTGGCATCACCCAAACTGCATGAGGGAGTGGCACAAGGGAAGCCCGCAATGATACTATCAAGCACTTCATGGTCATTAGGGAGTTTCATGGTGTTGATCAGTTTGGTGCGACTGCAGCTGGTCTAAGGCAGTTGTCTCAGAAGTATAGTGGATGGTGAAAGCTGTTGTGATGAGTGTGCATGCAGCGGCTGCACCTGTACACATGCACCGGTACCTGTATATGTACACACACACATAGCTAGGCAATGATTGCTGTGATTTGACATAAGTATGGCACATGCACGCCATATAAATATGTACATATGTACATAGCAATGGGTCTATATAGAGAAAGTCTCCTTCTGCCTCTCCCAAGTACTGTGTTATATATACAATAATAATGGGCATTTTTAAAAACCTCCTAGACATAATTATATAATTATACAGTCTCAATTCATTCCTTTTGTCTCAGAATAAGTGTGTATTAGCAAAGATGTGCTTTACAATAATCAGAATCATCCATGCAGTGTGCATGCAATGTGTGCATAATTCTTTGTTAGAAGAGGAACGGAATCCAAATCTTTGTATAAATATTATAACTGCCAAGCAACCTAAGCATGAGTCTTCCTAGCCTCTCAGGACAAGAGCCATGTAGTCTCCATTGATGACTGATCTGGGAATGGCTCATTACACAGTTGCAATAACCTCTGTAAGACTTTGCATAATAGTCATTCGAACACCAGTGACACTTGTGTGGCAGGAGGTGTCCGTTAGCAAGATTGCTTTAAACATAATTTCTATATATATATATATATACGTATTACGGGCCCTCATTCTCTATCGAATCCAGCCTTTATCTATACAAGGTGTTTGCCAGTTTGACACTCCACTTAATCTTCTGCATTCCACTATGTACTCCATGACACTTGCATCGGGATGCTGTCGTTGGGCATTCTGTCATTGGAGCACTGTCACTGGGACACTGTCATTGGAACGCCATAGCAGAAAAGCAAGCATGCATGCATCTCATGCATTAAGTGAGTGATATAATTATATCAATATAATTTTTAAAAAACAATAGCTGCATGGAAACACACTTGAGGCTATTCTTGATTAGTCTATAGGATGCCATGCAATCTCCCCATCCCCCAGCTTGAATGCTGCATGAACAGTACCCGCTGGTGCAGCTGCAGGAAGTGGTCTCACTAGCCATAACACAAATCCTCCACTAACCAGCTCTTGTGCCACAACAGCTTTGGCTGCTCCTCTAAATCCACCGCCCACGTCGTGGTCACTTCCCTCCACGCACAATTCTTTAACATGTACTTCATCTCTGCCTTTGACATGCCCTTCAAGTTATCCAATCTCACATCACCCCATCTGCAAGTCTGCAAGACATCGCTCCAAGTTCTCCTGCCACTTCACTGCCTTTCAGTGACAGTGCTTCCATTGCTACCCTATATAAACATTCAAGGCATTCTTTGATCAGGGTGACAAGGGAACTTGTTGCAGTAGTTTGATTGATATAATACCTGTGGGGGCCTGCAGGACTAGACAAATGACATCACACAACACACCCATTTGTGGCATCATCCAAACTGCATGTGGGAGAGGCACGTGCAAGGGAAGCCCAATGCCATGGAGCACTTCCTTGGTCATAAGGGGAACTTCACGCTCACACTCACAGTTCGGATGATATATGACTTTGGGTGGTGGTCTCTCAATCCAGTAGAAAGTGCAAATATTGTGATGAATGTGCATGGCGTGGCTGCTTGTGACTTTCTTTCTTCTGCGAGAAGACTTTCTTGGTTCCTACCTGTCAATACACTTAAAGCCTTCTACTTTGCATACATCACTACTAGGTTTGATTACTGTAGCCTTGTTTGGGACACATGTTGCTCCTCCGACTATACACCTGCCTACAACGGCTTCACAATTATGCAATCCGTAGCATCCTCATGCTCCCCTGAAATCTTCTTCAGCATCAGAGGTTCTATCTACCCTCCATTGGTCATCCCTCTCTGACAGACGATATATAGACGACAGCAGAAACTACTCTCCTTGAGTCAACAATTGCTACAACCCAAATTAGGAAGACTGCCCCTTCATACCTTAGGAATCTGTTAGCCAATGTATCGAACGCACACCACTATCATACCAGAGGAGCTGCACGAGGTTATATACCGACATGTTAAGCAAGTTCGTTGGGAATATGGCAAGAAAGCCATCAGCTGCTGCTGCTGCTGCTGCTGATGATGATGATGAAGATGATGATGATGGTATGTAAAGTTTGTACACAACACATTTAATTTAAAAGGACCTGGGCACAATGCTAGCACATGCATAGTTATAACATTTGCCATTAAAGTCACAGTCAATTGTTTATTATAGTAACTGTTCAGGTGCATACTGTGTTAAACACAGAATGTCCCAGAACCTATACCAAAATAGGTACACAGAAGGTACAATGGAATAACTGTGGTAGCTGTGAGATGTATGTATGTACGTATAACCTATAACCAGTGGGAAAACCTCAGGAACAATGAGGGGTAGGTACAATTTCATGCATATATATGTATGACATGCCTCAATTTTATTTGCTTTTAGAGATGTATGATAAAAACAAATTTCCAATCATCAACTGAGAAGCAATGGTTTTGACCCCAGTCAATAGGTGATGGTGTAATCTATGCATGGCTGTAGCTATAGACACAAATATACGAGGAAGGGGATGTAGAGAACAGCTGCTGACTCTGGTGCTGTTGGGACAGATAAAATGCTGTCAAACAGGGAATGTTTGGTGGTTTCATTGACTTTAGAAAAGTCTACGACAGAGTGGACCGAGAGAAATTATGGGTTTGTTTGGAGAGAATGGGGATTGGTGGCCAGGTTGCTTCCTTCCTGAGAGCAGTGTATATGGATGTGAGCTGTGAGGTAAAGGTGAGGGAAGTGTGTAGAAGCCTTTCAGGGTGGAATGGGGCCTACGACAAGGTTGTATTCTCTCACCACTGCTGTTCTTGATGTACATTTTCTCATTGGTCTTAAAACTGAAAGAAGCAGAAGTTGGGGCGAAGTGTAGGAAACAATTGATTTTTGTGTTGTTGTATGCGAATGATGCAGTGATTTGGGGTGAGGATGAAAGGTTGATGAGATGGGGATTGGAGGTTCTGATGGATTGGTGTGATGAGTGGGCAATAGAAGTAAATGTTGAGAAAAGTGGTATAATGCATATGAGAAGGAAGGGGATGAAGAGAACTGTACCGTGTCTTTCAATATATATACATTTCAATATATAGCTGCTTCGTTTTCTTTGCTGTTATATAGTCCATTCGTATATAGCCATCACATCCAACCCTCTCCATGGTAACATGCAAAGCATGCATTTATCCATTAGTGTTTAAGTTTAATACCCACTTGTCTATTAAGCTATTTCATGCAGGAATGTTTATGTAATGTTTGCATTCATGTCATATAATGTTGTCACCAGTTGGAGGCAGGCAAGTGCAGTCCTTGGACACGACACAATAGCCACCAGACAGCTCAATAACAGTGCAAGTACACAATTGGTAGCTCTACTACACGCTGCAAATTCTCTAGAAACGTGGAGATGATGCAATACAATGACCTCAGTCGTGAGGATGACCAGAGCAACTAGTGACCATGATGAACTAGGCATACGTATGGATGGCATATACCATACCCCTACAACTTGTAACCATAACAATTATATATAATATGTGTACGTATAACAAACACATTCGGCATGGCATATGCATGGGTACAATAATAATATTATAATTATAGTAAATAACACACCTTATATGTTTATGCAGATTACACAGATTAAAATGCAATTAATGTTCTGCAGTATAACCATATGCAAATGTAATTGCGTTTCAGAAGTTATATATAATGCAGTGATCATGACGCGTACTTAGAGTGCGAGAGTTCACTCAGCTCTAATTCAGACTGAGGATAGAATACTCACTATAAATGGATACGACGATTGCAACAACCAGTTGTGCCATCAACCAAATGTAAATTGCCATGTTTCTTTCATGCTGTTGCCTTCGTCCTTTGGGTTTAGCAACACGCACTGAGTTCTCGTAAAGAACCTTTAACAACAAGTGCCAAAAGAAGTATGCAGCTGGTATGATTGCAAAGAGAATCTGCAGATGATAGCCAAGGCATGGCGGCTGGACGATGTACAGGGCCATGAGAAGGAGTACTTGCAAAAGGATCCCAATCGCCCGAACCACTACACCACAATAATGTGCTGAAGGCCACACAAACGTTGAAAGAAAGTGGCCAGCGGTGAAGACTATGACAAATGTGATCCAGTGCAGATGAATCTGTTTTGCATGAATGTGTGCAGTGATGTCACAGCTGAGGGGAAGTCCAGCAGCTGCAAACAACACAAGGATCAGGGTATAGACGTGGACTGAAAGGACGATGAAGACTTCTGCAAAACGCCAACTGTTGTCGAAATTGCTCACAGTGTTCTTGGCTGACATTATGAGTTTCTTTGATGGTTCTACACAAAATGTGTTTGCATGGTCCTCCAATGCAACTGCTCCTGCAATGAGATGGTTCACTGTAGCCTCATGGGTATAAAAGGAATAAATAATTCCTGTTGTCAGGATGAGTGCAAAGTAGGAAAGGGCTTCCAGGCTTACTATCAATCTTTCTAACACTCCACTGAGGGAAAGTGAAAATGCATCCAGCACAAACCTGGTTGCACCCACTTGAATGAGCATTAGTGTAATAAAGGCTGCCTGAAGAATAGAAGTAATGCACATTATACTCAGCTCCTTTGCTAGGTCATGTGTGAGTGTTTTCAGAATTGTACATGTCTTCTTTGCCAATCCCACATCCCAGAATGTATCAATAACCGCTTGCAGAACAGGTTCATTTTCCTTTCTGCTAATTTGATCCACAAAATCTGAAGTTAGGAAGGACGCTTGTGTGCCCAGCTTGCTAATCACTGCCCGTGAAAAGGTATAGACCATTATCAGAGGCAACAGAGCACGTGTTAAGGCACACAGGAAAAGACTCCAGAACATGAATCCCTTATGTGAGCTGATGCAGGAATGTTGATTGGCAGAGTGATCGACACTGAATGCGAATATCAGTACATAGAAGAAGAGTTGAATAACCATAGAGGCTGGCAGACAGTATGTGATCACGGGACTTAAGAATGGCACACGGCGGAGGAATCGGTACTGCTTAACAGGACAAAGAACTTCATGTCTCTCTGAAGCCTGCATGCAATAGACAAAGGATAAAAAGGTTGGTAACCCCAGTGGGCCTCTTTCCACACACTGGGGGGAACCACACAAATTGATTGCTAGATCAGGAGTCGTACATACGTATGTGCTCCCATGATAAGTGTGTACATATATATCTATGTATACATGTACACATGCGAGAGTGTGAATGTTGGCAGACTATAATTGTGTATGTGCATGCAGATGCATTTGCTGTAAGATTGTAGTCTGCACTACCAACTCTGGATTCTTGAGCTCCACCTTCTGGCACTGCTGGGGCTGCCTTTGATTGAGAGGTAGGTTTTTCCTCTACTGAAGGAGAGATGGTAGCCACTGGTGAAGGTGTACCTGTCACCTCATAAGAATGACATCTCATTCAAACTATTTGTTGCACTCACATTAGGCAGGTGGATTATGCAGAAATTGCCAGGCTACCATCTTCAGTGCTAGTACTGATATAAAGGGTATAGAACAGACACAATCCACCTTTACAGGTCTACCATCACATTACACAGTAAAAGCTCAAAGCAGCATTCTCAAGTGTAGTCCAGCGCATGTTTTCTACTGGAAGCTACAATATATATATTACAACAGAGCCACGAGGTAGAGAAACACCAAAGTGGGGTGACCAGGCAGTGCAGGTGTGGGGTCAACCATGTTCAGCAGTAGCACTGAACTCCTGAAACGAGATGTGACACATCATGCAAGTGAGGAACGTGACTGCAGTTTAGGATGAAGTAAATGGGAACTGCTCACCAGTTCTGCCCTGGACTTAAGACAGGGTACCACACTCGTTTTGACTTGTGAATGATGGTGGGACAAGAAGTGAAAGTACCGGTCCGTGTGGGTCTTCTTGCAGAACACTGAGGTGGTGAAGGTGTTCTTTCCCCCCTTGACCAATATGTCCAAGAAGGGCAACTGATCCATCCACAAGCTGAGACGAGTGTGGTACCCTGTGTTAAAGTCATGGGCAGAATGGGTGTGCGCAGGAGACAGCCTCAAGTAAAGCTGAACCATCTGCCAAGGGTGTTCCAGACAAATGGGTACCCACATGCAGTCACAGAAGGGGTACTCAACAAGAAACAAAGAGCCCCCCCTCCCCCCCACAAGTGCAGAGGATGATGGTCAGAAGCTGCTGGTGCTGCCCTATGTCAAAGGTCTCAGTGAGAAGATCGTCTAGTCTGCCACCCGCTGAACATTAAGACCGCCTTCAGGTCTTCTTCAACATTAAGAAGCCTCTTCACTCACATCAAGGCCCCAACCCAGAGGAACAGAAGTGTTTGGTCAACCGCGTCCCCTGCGAATGTGGCTCAGCTTATGTGGAGAGACAGGGAGGCAGATGAAAACTCGCCTTGAATAGCACAAGAGAGCTGTAAAAGCATGGCCATGGCCTTTAAGGTGGTAAGGAAGGCTCAAGGCTTCCTTTAGGGTACATTACTTTTGACTATGTAACTCTTAAACAATACAACCATTCATATTCAACATTGCAGATATGATCATCAAGTAAATTTCCCATAATCTGGTGATAGTCATTGATTGATAGGCACTTCCGTTCCTGAGATAAGCTAATTAGTCTAAGTCAACACCTTTCACTTCAGCTAAAGTCTACCAGCTTCAGGGAAATTCTATCTAGTTCTGACCTGGATGGCTGGAAGGGATCAATCCTTATGCATATTGTGACAAAAGTAGAAAAACAATCGGCTAGACTACCCTGTGTTGTCCTGCTACGATGTAAGTGCGCGGACATGGACATCCACCGTTGTGGCAAGAGAGCGTCATCTGGACCCGCGAAGGGCGCAACAGAGAGCGGTGCCAACTGGTCCCACAAAGGGCTCACAACATAAGGCAAAGTAAAGAAAATTCCGTCTAGAGGGAATTGAGTATATTGCAAAAAGGTACTTACCTCTGTAGAACTGGCGAACTGTTGGAGCCACTGTGCTGTAAGACCTTTTCGGGGAATGCCACCCCTCTTATGCATATGATATGCAAACTACAGGCAAGCGTGCACAAACCAATGGCAGTGATTGATTATCCATTTTCCTTTTTGTTGCAGAGTTATTCCCATTGACTTTCAAAGCAACAAATCTTGCAATAACTTCTACAACATTACAATTTTCTACAATCGCTGCCAAAAGTGGGGTAACCAGGAAGTGCTGCAGGTGTGGTGTCAACCATGTTCAGCAGTAGCACTGAACCCAACTGAAACGAGATGTGACACAGGCAAGTGAGGAACATGACTGCATGGTAGAGCTAGCGGCTCAAGGAAATGCAGCAAAGATTCAGTGACAATACCATGGTCCAGCTGGGGATTGTTGACTGATACTGTCACTTTTGTGTTCAGGATGAAGTAAATGGGAATGTCACTAACACCTGTACGGTAAACACTTTCTCTGGTGACCAATTACACGCAGCCCACCACAATCTTGGGAGCCAACAACAGCTTATTCGTTTTAGCCACAGTAAGACATGGGTGCAGGGTTCTGCTGTCACCTCATAAGAATGACATCTCTTTCAAACTATTCGTTGCGCTCACATTAGGCAGGTGGACTGTGCAGAAATTGCCAGGCTACCATCTTCAGTGCTAGTACTGTTATAATTATAGCTTAGTGTTCTCCATATAAAGGGTATAGAACAGACACTATCCATCTGTACAGGTCTACCATCACATTATACAGTAACAGCTCAAAGCAGCATTCTCAATTGCAAGTGGTTGCATTACAGTATAACCTGTTGCCATTGGCAATGGAAGGCAAATGGTTATGGCTGGGATTCATGGCTTGTCTGGCTGAAACTCAGTCACAGAGCACAGGTCCCAGTTTTCAGCACGGTCATGCGATCTTTCCTCCTAAATGTGATAAGTACGGTATACGTCCTAAAAACGTTACGATAACCAAAAACTGACAGTGAAGAGTTAACGATTATCCAATAACGGTTAACGGATAAACGGTAACATTTATTGGTTGTTAGTTATCGATTAACCGCTAACTGTTACTCGTGGAATTCGCTACAATTTACAACGTATGTGTCGCTTCAAGTGTGATTTGTTCCGTGAGCGATTTCAAGACGGTTTTGATGGCGTACTTCAAGCAGCAAATTATTCAACTCTACTTTGAGTGGAGGATATCTTACGACAATGTTGCCCTAGCTGCGGAAGGGTATCGGGTACCAAAACAGACAGTGTGGGCAACCATACAGAAGTACAAGACACGTGGAACAATTTTTCACATACCAGGGAGTGGTAGGCCTTTCAAGCTCACCCGCGAAATGTTGGATGTCATAGAAGAGCAGATGAAGCAAGATGACGAGATCACGGCGACACAGCTCGTGAAATTGCTGGGCGAACGCAGTTTCAAGATCTCAACACGCACGGTCGAGAGTGTAAGAAACCTCGGCGATCCACTGCCCTCGTACCTGATAAGAATTTTCTCCATGATCCACTGAGGAACTCCAATCGAGCACGACTGTAGCAACAAACGAGTGAACTCAAATGCTAGCAATTTTATGATTTTCCGTGAGGTGCTCTCTCACCATCTGGAATTTCGCATGTATAATTATATTCTGAATAATAATTGTCTTGGTTAACGGTTAACCAAAAATCAACAACAGTCAACCTTTAACCATTAACGGTTAACCATTAACTGTTGTGCGCATTTTGGTTACCATTTAGCATCAGTTTTTTATGACGCGTACCATATGGTCTTACCTAAAGGCTTAAAAAAGAGGGACTCGTGTAACATGAAGCTCAGCAGCTACACATGAAACAGTTATAAAGGTCATCTCGTTTATACATCACCAAGGTGGGCTTAAACAATACTTGTTCATACATTATTAGAAAAGCAAGCAGCTTCACTGTAGACTGCCACGAGTATTCAATCTGGCAAACTCAGGCAGACAAAAAGATAAATGTACAAGAATGGTGTGGAGCTAGTAAATCTCTGCAGTTACATATCTATCTATCTCTGCAGTAGTAGTGATCGGTAGTCAGCCAACATAAAAATACACACACCCATGCACACATATGTGCACACACTGATACACTATAAGTCTCAACCACTATATGCATATAAATCAGGAGAAGCTGTTGGCCACTGCAGCCCACTACGTTTGAGCTGCGTTATCAATGCAGCTGAAATTGAAAGATTCCTGTGCAAGGACAAGGTATACCTGCCAAATCTCCAACAGAGGCCATGCCTCATCATCACGGCACGTAACTCCGCTATTTTTTACTCAGATTCGACCCTGGATCGGGAGCAGAGTTCAACCCGCGTCTGTATCCGGGGTTTACTCACTGAGCATGTGAAAGGTGTTTTCCGGGTCGAATCTGCCCGGATTTGACTTGCAGTCCATATGACAGGGGTTTAGTCTCACAAGCCAGCCCACCCCATGGAAGTGCAATTGTGTACCACTAGTTGTAGCAGAGGAACGTGTGCAAAGTTGCGGCCAAATTCTCTGGACAGCGTTTAGTAATTTCGTTCATGTCCGCTGCGAATTCTTCGGTCAGTTTCGGAAATGAGTGCAGACAAAAATTCGGTAAATTGGGTGAACCTGGGATAACACGTACGCGTACTGAGGGTTAGTTAACAACCTGGGGTGTAAGTTATCACCCTGCACCGTTAGTTATCACCCCTGCGGGGTTAGTTTATCAGCCTGTGGCGTTAGTTATCGACTGCTGCTTCAAAATGGGCTCTTAAATATCTGCACCAATCACCTATTCGGACCATTCCGTATTGATCGATATCCTGCTTGAAGGTCTTCGAAATCGTCGTTTATTATGGTGAAGTCAAACCTGGACGACTTTGCAGGACCCGAACAGTCGTTTTTGGGGCTGCCGCAGGCACCCCTTATATTGTTCGTGGAGCGTTTCGCCAATTCACTTGTCTACGGGACAGAATAAAATATTTGCAAATGGCTATAGTAACGTTCGGCTAGTTCGTTCGATAACTCGATTCGACGGGC
Source organism: Aplysina aerophoba (assembly GCA_949841015.1). Lineage (NCBI taxonomy): Eukaryota > Metazoa > Porifera > Demospongiae > Verongiida > Aplysinidae > Aplysina > Aplysina aerophoba. Next base: position 2,228,513 of record OX465043.1, read on the forward strand.
GAAGTTTGAGCTACGCGCTGGTCCGTTCGAATCGCAACAAGCTAGTTATAACATGGCCCCTCGGGCGCTTCGCGCCCTCGGGTGATAAATCAGCCAGCGCCCTCGTGACCATGCATGCACACACACACACACACACACACACACACACACACACACACACAGAACACACACACACACACACATACACCCATACAAACGCACAAGTGCATCATGCACATATTCACCTTCCTTCAGTCTATGCTTCACATCTGCACCCAAAGCCATCATCCTTGGGTGGCCTTTTCTTCCAAATTTAAAGGCTACATCACAGACAATCCTCAAGGACTCATATGTAGACGTGCTCTGCAGGCAGTCATATAGGATCGCATTTCTCTGTTGTAGGCATCTGTTCTGTACTATATTATCTCGAACACCATCAGGAATGATTCCCTTATCGTGAAGTTCATGTGCAACAGTGTTTGCATCAACATCATCAATGAACCGTTCTCGAAATTCACCAAGGATTTGTTTAGCTGCATTGTAAGGGAATATTCATAAGCAGACAGCAGATATATATATTACTCAACATAGGACCCATCATTTAAACATCCCAACTCATTTTGAGCAGGATATTACATGCAGGTCTTCAAACTCTAGGTGTCAATGTAAATTACAAGTAAGCATAAATACTGCCCATAACATAAATACATAAATGTATATATGTATAGGCAAAAATATACTTACTGGATAGACACAAAGTATATAAAATCTTATTGTGTTAAATGCAAGATACTCATTTTCGCATGCAGATATATAGGTGAAGGATCATACCAAAATCATTGCTTCCTGGCGTGTCTCTGTGTCTCTCTGATGCCTGCATGCAATAGACAAAGGATAAATCGATGGTAACCCCAGTGAGCCACTTTCCATACACTGGGGGGAACCACACAAATTGATAGCTAAATCAGGAGTTGTACATATGTGCTTCCATGATTGTGTGTACTTATATGTACATGCACACACATGCACACTGGTGTGAATGTGGGCAGATGAACTGTGTACGTGTGTGCCCACAATCATTGCTGTACAGTTTAGAAAATTGTAATCTGCACTGCCAACTCTGCTAGTCTTGCAAGCCTTGCAATTACAGTACCTGTGATTCTGCCATTACAGTTCCCTGACTCTCCTCTGAGTAGTTTATTAATTTGTTTAATGCAGCTTGACTTCTATTCAGAATTGGTGTCGCACATGCACTAGTGCTTTTATACACTTGATGATGATTGCTTAGTGCAGACTGGGGAAGTTTTCACTAGTTGTTTGGCTTGACTGCAGGACCAGGGCAATGGTCACACTAACTATACACAAAACACACCCATCTGTGGCATCACCCAAACTGCATGTGGGAGCGGCACAAGGGAAGCCCATAATAATACTATCAAAGCACTTCATGCATGGTCATTGAGTTTCACGGTGTCGATCAGTGCGACTGCTGGTCTAGGGCAGTTATCTCAGAACCCAGTATAGTGGATGGTGAAAGCTGTTGTGATGAGTATGCATGTAGCTGCTACACCTGTACACATGCACCTGGATATGTACACATATATATAGCTAGGCAATGATTGCTGTGATTTGACATATGGCACATGCATGCAATATAAATATGTACATATATACATAGCAATGGGTCTATATAGAGAACGTCTCCCTTCTGCCTCTCCCAAGTACTGTGTTATATATACAATAATAATGGGCATTTTTAAAAACCTCCTAGACATAATATTAATTATAAAGTCTCAATTCATTCCTTTTGTCTCAGAATAAGTCTGTATTAGCAAAGATGTGCTGTACAATAATGCAGAATCATCCATGCAGTGTGCATGCAATGTGTGCATGATTCTTTGTTAAAAGAGGAACGGAATCCATATCTTTGTATATATAACTGCCAAGCAACCTAAGCATGAGTCTTCTTAGCGTCTCAGGACAAGAGCTATATAGTCTCCATTGATGACTGATCTGGGAATGGCTCATTACACGGTTGCAATAACTTCTGTAAGACTTTGCATAATAGTCATTCGAACACCAGTGACACTTGTGTGGCAGGAGGTGTCTGTTAGCAAGATTGCATTAAATATTATTTCTATAAATCACGGGCCCTCATTCTCTATAGAATCCAGCCATTATCTATACAAGTGTTTTGCTGGTTTTGCAGTACTGTGCAGCACTAATTATTATGCGGTGGTACTTGCAATTCTCAGCAACTGATGACCTACAGAAAGCTATATATATAAGGTGGCTAGTGTGCGGTAATCTGTAACTCGGGGACACTTTAGCAAATATTTTGGGAGTTAATGGCGTCGAGCACTATGCACATTAGTGCAACAGCAATGGTATACTGGCTAGCTATAGGATCTATACATAGGCACTCAGGCATTCCAGCGTATACATTAAAATGCACTATAATATAGCTCACCTTTGGCATTAGAAGTTATGCCACTACACCGTGCATTATTATTGCGAGATAGTGACAATATTTATCGTCAAATGGCAATATTTGTAACCATGGATGTGCTAGCCTTGTGCCCAGGTCCTTTCAATGTGCTGTGTACAAATTTTATATATGTACTACAACACACTAACTATACACAAAACACACCCATCTGTGGCATCACCCAAACTGCATGAGGGAGTGGCACAAGGGAAGCCCGCAATGATACTGTCAAAGCACTTCATGATCATTGGGGAGTTTCATGGTGTCGATCAGTTTGGCTGATACACAACTATTGGTGCAACTGCTGGTCTAGGGCAGTTATCTCAGAAGCCAGTATAGTGGACGGTGAAAACTGCTTTGATGAGTGTGCATGTAGCGGCTGCACCTAGATCGATATGTACACATATGTAGGAATGGCTCATTTGAATTGCAATGTATAACCTCTGTGTATCTATTTGGCTATAGACTTCCTATAATATATAATAGTAAAAATACCTACATATCAAACACAGGGCTTACACCAGTGACACTTGTGTGGCAGGAGGTGTCTGCTAGCAAGATTGCTATAATTATATGAACATGATTTCTATACATTATGGGCCCCAAATTTTTATACAATACAGCCTTTAATTAGCTATACAAAATGGTTGCTGGTTTGACAGTACTGTGTAGTGGTAATAATATGTGGTGATAAAGTTTGTAATTCTCAACGACAACTGATGCACACAGGAAGGTGGCCCTGACCATAGTGATACATGTACATATCTTACAGAAAAGGTTTCAAATTGCAACAATGTGTGTGACAGTAGCTAGGGAAGACCACGGAGAAGGTGTGGCAGCTTGACACTCCACTACTCTTCTGCATTCCACTATGTACTCCATGACACTTGCATCAGGATGCTGTCGTTGGGCGTGCTGTCATTGGAGCACTGTCACTGGGACACTGTCGTTGGAATGCCGCCGTAGCAGAGAGCCTGCCTAGTATTTAATAATATGCTCCATACTTTGCACACATCACTGGGTCATGTCACTCCCACACTTGAATAACACCCTCATCAACTTAGAAGTATGATACTACCACATGAGACACCTGTCCAATAGTGGGCACATGCATGGCACAATATTATTATACGTGTGCTGGAGGCGGAATATATATACATTCAAAGCTTTCTTTGATCATGATCAGGGTGGTAAGGGAACTTATTTGAGTAGTTTGGTTGATATAATACCTGTTGGGGGCCTGCAGGACTAGACGCATGCCATCACACAACACACCCATCTGTGGCATCATACAAACTGCATGTGGGAGAGGCACATGCAAGGGAAGCCCAATGCCATAAAGCACTTCTTTGGTCATAAGGGGAACTTCACGCTCACAGTTTGGCTGATATATGACTTTGGGTGGTGGTCTCTCAAGCCAGTAGAAAGTGCAAATATTGTGGTGAATGTGCATGATGTGGCTGCCTGAGTATGTAAAATTAACACACCCACCTGTGTATGTAACATTGATATGCCCTTGCATGAGCAGGACACAGCAATGAGATCGGGAGGAATACCCTGTTACTACTGTTAAACTGTAGTGTAGCACACCTTTGAACTGTGGTGGCTGATAGATATATATGTAGGTGTGGGTAACCCAAACAGTGGGAAAACCTTAGGAACACGATGAGAATTTATACATACAATTTCATGTATATGTATGACATTCTAAATTTTATTTGCTTTTAGAGATGTACGATTAGTTATTTTCCAATTATCAAACTAAGAAGCAATAGTTTTGATGCCAATCAATAGGTGATGATGGAATCTATGCATGGCAAGTTTCAACTGCAGAATATAGATTATGCATAACAATGAAGCAGGAAGACAACATGCTATAGGCAGGACCAGGGAAAACTGACAGTCCTGTACTGACTCTGCTTCACAGTACTTTGCCCTGTGCCCTTCTCTGCCATGTGTGTATACATGGCCTAGTGTGTCCAAGATGCATGCCTCGAAGCTGGAGAATGTTGACATGGCTGTTAGAATGTGACCTGGTGTTGTAATATAATGCATCTCACACATAAAGTGAGTCAAATGATTATATGAATGATTATTAACAATAGCTGCATGGAAACACACTTGAGGCTATGCTTGATCAGTATATATACATAGGATGCTCCCCCCAGTTTGGCTGATACATGCACAGTGCCCGCTGGTGCAGCTGCAGGACTGGGGAAGCGGTCTCACTAGCCATAACACAACACACCTCTCTGTGCAAGACGTCCAAACTTATAATCTTTCGTATTCCACTATGTACTCCATGAGGCTTGCATCGAGATGCTGACGTCGGAGCTGCTGTTGAGATGCTGTCGTTAGAATGCCGTAGCTGTTAGTACTTAACTTTATGGTTCATATAACATAGTTTCTACACATTTCTGAGTCATGTCACTCCCACATTTGAACAACACCGGTATGCCCTCATCAAGTAAGAGACCTGTTCAATAGAAGTGGGTATAGTACATGGTGCCCAAAATATACTATATATATAGCTATACCCTGGAGACGTATACACAGTGCAAGTTGCAATACAATTTACATTGAAAGCATTCTTTGATCAGGGTGGTAAGGGATGTTATTGCCGTAGCTTGGCCAATACAATAATAATAATACTAGTTGGTGGGTGTGCAGGACTAGACAGTAGGCCATCACACAACACACCCATCTGTGGCATCATCCAAACTGCAACGGGGAAACCCAATGCCATAAAGTATTCCTTAAATTGTCATATAGGTGAACTTCACGGTCACGGTTTGGCTGATGTAGGACTTTGGGTGGTGATCTCCGGACAGTGCAAATATTGTGATGAATGTGCATGGCATGGCTGCTTGTGTGTGTGTAACATTGGCACACCCTTGTATGAGCCAGACACAGCAATGCTCTTTAGAAATACCTTTATGCCACTCCCACAAGATCAAATGAGCCCAACATACCTGGGGCATCTATTGTATACTCTATGTGCACTGGGGACTCCACATCGACAGTGTATATAGTCAAGTCTGTTGCACGTAGTATCCATCTTGTAAGAAGACTTTCTTGGTTCCTACCTGTCAATACACTTGAAGCCTTCTACTTTGCATACATCACTACTAGTTTTGATTACTGCAGCCTTGTTTGGGACACCTGTTGCTCCTCTGACTATACACCCACCTACAACGGCTTCACAATTATGCAATCATGTCATCCTCAAGCTCCCTAAATCTTCTTCAGCATCAGAGGTTCTATCTACCCTCCATTGGACATCCCTCTCTGATAAACAGCAGAAACTACTCTCCTTGAGTCAACAATTGCTACAACCCAAATTAGGGAAGACTGCCCCTTCATACCTTAGGAATCTGTTAACCAATGTATCGAACGTACACCACTATCATACCAGAGGTGCTGCACGAGGTTATATACCTACATGTTAATCAAGTTCATTGGGAATATGGCAAGAAAGCCATCATCTGCTGCTGCTGCTGCTGATGATGATGATGATGAAGATGATGATGATGGTATACAAAGTTTGTACACAACGCATTTAATTAAAAAGGACCTGGGCACAATGCTAGCACATGCATGATTATAACATTTGCCATTTATAGTCACAGTCAATTGTTTATTATTATAGTAACTGTTCAGTTTATCCATTATTGTTTAAGTTTAATACCCACTTGTCTATTAAGCTATTTCACGCAGGAATGTTTATGTAATGTTTGCATTCATGTCATATAATGTTGTCGGCCAGTTGGAGGCAGCTGGCAAGTGCAATCCTTGGACACGACACAATAGACACCAGACAGCCCAATAACAGTGCAAGTACACAATTGGTAGCTCTACTACACACTGCAAATGCTCTAGAAACATGTGGAGATGATGCAATACAATGACCTCAGTAGTGAGGATGACCAGAGCAACTAGTGACCCTCATGAACTAAGCATACGTATGTATGGCATATACCATACCCCTACAACTTGTAACCATAACCATTATATATAATATGCGTATAACAAACACATTCGGCATGGCATATGCATGGGTACAATAATAATATTATAATTATAGTAAATAACACACCTTATATGTTTATGCAGATTACACAGATTAAAATGCAATTGATGTTCTGCAGTATAACCATATGCAAATGTATTTATTGCATTTCAGAAGTTATATATAATGCAGTGATCATGACGCGTACTTAGAGTCCGAGAGTTCACTCAGCTCTAATTCAGACTGAGGATAGAATACTCACTATAAATGGATACGGCGATTACAACAACTAGTTGTGCCATCAGACAAATGTAAATTGCCATGTTTCTTTTATGCTGTTGCATCCATTCTCTGGGTTTAGCAGCACACACTGAGTTCTCGTAACGAACCTTAAATTTAGCCACAAAAACCTTTAACCATAAGTGCCAAAAGAAGCATGCAGCTGGTATGATTGCAAAGAGAATATCTGCAGATGATAACCAAGGCATGGCGGCTGGACGATGTACAGGGCCATGAGAAGGAGTGCTTGCAAAAGGATCCCAATCGCCCGAACCACTGTAGCAACAGAATCATGTGCTGAAGGCCACACAAACGCTGAAAGAAAGTGGCCAGCGATGAAGACTGTGACATATGTGATCCAGTGCAGATGAATCTGTTCTGCATGAATGTGTGCAGTGATGTCACAGCTGAGCGAAGGACCAGCAAGTGCAAACAACACAAGGATCAGGGTATAGATGTAGATTGAAAGGACAATGAAGACTTCTGCAAAACGCCAACTGTTGTCAAAATTGTTCTCAGTGTTCCTGGCTGACGTTATTAGTTTCTTTGATGGTTCTACGCAAAATGTGTTTGCATGGTCCTCCAAAGCAACTGCTCCTACAATGAGATGGTTCACTGTAGCCTCATGGGTATAAAAGGAATAAATAATCCCTGTTGTCAGGATGAGTGCAAAGTAGGAAAGGATCCAGGCTTACTATCAGTCTTTCTAACACTCCACTGAGGGAAAGTGAAAATGCATCCAACACAAACCTGGTTGCACCCACTTGGACAAGTATTAGCGTAATAATGGCTGCCTGAAGAATAGAAGTAACACACATCACACCAAGCTCCTTTGCCAGGTGCTGTGTGAGTGTTCTCAGAATTGTGGAATATGTCCTTTTTGCTAATCCCACATCCCAAAACGTACGGACAACCCCTTGCAGAACAGGTTCATTTTCCTTTCTGCTAATTTGACCCACAAAATTTGAAGTTAGGAAGGACACTTGTGTGCCCAGCTTGCTAATCACTGCCCGTGAAAAGGTATAGACCATTATCAGAGGCAACAGAGCACGTGTTAAGGCGCACAGGAAAAGAGCTCCGATCATGAATCCCTTATGTGAGTTGATGCAGGAATGTTGATTGGCAGACTGACTGACACTGAACAGGAATATCAGTGCATAGAAGAAGAGTTGAATAACCATAGTGGCTGGCAGAAAGTATGTGATCAAGTTATTTAAGAATGGCAAACAGCGGAGGAATTGGTACTGCCAAACAGGACATGGAACTTCATGCGTGTCCACTGGGGGAATTCGAGAGCCTGTATTTTTAGTGTATGCAGAAGAGTATGTATATGACAAATGACTAAGAAGTGAAGTGTTTTTTTTTTAGAATAATATTAATCTACTCAGAACCTACGTAGGTTACATAAGACTTGGGTAGCTATATTAATGCAGGTCCTAGCCAGTGTAGCACTGCTGTGGCACTAATCTGTATCAGTCCATTCACTGCTACACTATATAAACACTCTGATATTCTATTAAACTTATGTAGATTGGCTGTGTATACACCATGTTCAGATCCCCGTTCAGATCAGGGTAGAGTAGGAAAAGGGGAGGTGTGGAAAGAGAACTACTCTCTCGAGCTCCTTCCACAAGACGTATAGTACCTTTGCAGTGTTGCCGCACAATGATCTTCAACTGCTGAGTACCATTTTGCACCCAAATTTGGATTGCAAATTTTACATTTTACTTGTTAAGCAATACACAACTGTTGATTAAGACTAATTATTAAAGAGCAGGACATTTCAACCCGAACTTAGAAGTGAAGTGTTTTTCTGATCTGCAACCTCAAAAATGATTATAGAGTACCCAAGTGATTTCTAATGACCATGTTTCTGTACTTCGTACATCTCCCTAACATTTAATGTTCTACTCTTTTAAAAGCATTCTATTATGACGAACATGCACATACACACGCTCAAGCACACACACACACACACACACACACACACACACACACACACACACACACACACACACACACACACACACACACACACACACACACACACACACACACACACACACACACACACACACACACACACACACACACACACACACACACACACACACACACACACACACACACACACACACATCGTTTGCATCAAAATCATCAATGAATCATTCTCGAAATTCAATAAGGATTTGTTTAGCTGCATTGTAAGGGAATATTCATAAGCAGACAGCAGATATATATATTACTCAACATAGGACCCATATTAAACATCCCAACCCATTTTGAGCAGGATTTTACATGCTGGGCTTCAAACTCTAGGTGTCAATGTAAATTACAAGTAAGCATAAATACTGCCCATAGTATAAAATTAATACATAAATGCATATATGTATATATGTATACGCAAATTATACTTACTGGATGGGCACAAGAATCTTATCGTGTTAAATGCAAGATATACACTCGTTTTTGCATGCATATATATAGGTGAAGAATCATAACAAAATCATTGCTTCCTGGAGTGTCTCTGTGTCTCTCTGATGCCTGCATGCAATAGACAAAGGATAAATCGATGGTAACCCCAGTGAGCCACTTTCCATACACTGGGGGGAACCACACAAATCGATAGCTAAACCAGGAGTCGTACATATGTGCTTCCATGATTGTGTGTACTTATATGTATATACACACACATGCACACTGGTGTGAATGTGGGCAGATGAACTGTGTACATGTGCCCACAATCATTGCTGTACAGTTTAGAAAATTGTAATCTGCACTGCCAACTCTGCTAGTCTTGCAATTACAGTACCTGTGATTCTGCCATTATAGTCCCCTGACTGTCTTCTAAGTAGCTAGTTTGTTAATTTGTTTACTGCAGCTTGGCTTCTACTCAGAATTGGTGTCGCACATGCACTAGTGCTTTTATACACTTGATGATGATTGCTTAGTGCAGGCTGGGGAAGTTTTCACCAGTTGTTTGGCATGACTGCAGGGCCAGGGCAATGGTCACACTAACTATACACAAAACACACCCATCTGTGGCATCACCCAAACTGCATGAGGGAGTGGCACAAGGGAAGCCCACAATGATACTGTCAAGCACTTCATGGTCATTAAGGAGTTTCATGGTGTTGATCAGTTTGGTGCGACTGCAGCTGGTCTAAGGCAGTTATCTCAGAAGTATAGTCAAGTGGATGGTGAAAGCTGTTGTGATGAGTGTGCATGCAGCGGCTGCACCTGTACACATGCACCGGTACCTGTATATGTACACACACATATAGCTAGGCAATGATTGCTGTGATTTGACATACATATGGGACATGCATGCCATATAAATATGTACATATGTACATAGCCATGGGTCTATATAGAGAAAGTCTCCCTTCTGCCTCTCCCAAGTACTGTGTTATATATACAATAATAATGGGCATTTTCTTAAATATGTCCTAGACTTAATTATATAATTATACAGTCTCAATTCATTCCTTTTGTCTCAGAATAAGTCTGTATTAGCAAAGATGTGCTTTACAATAATCAGAATCATCCATGCAGTGTGCATGCAATGTGTGCATGATTCTTTGTTAGAAGAGGAACGGAATCCAAATCTTTGTATATATAACTGCCAAGCAACCTAAGCATGAGTCTTCCTAGCCTCTCAGGACAAGAGCCATATAGTCTCAATTGATGACTGATCTGGGAATGGCTCATTACACAGTTGCAATAACTTCTGTTATAAGACTTCCTATAATAGTCATTCAAACACCAGTGACACTTGTGTGGCAGGAGGTGTCCGTTAGCAAGATTGCTTTAAACATAATTTCTATATATATATATATACGTATTACGGGCCCTCATTCTCTATCGAATCCAGCCTTTATCCATACAAGGTGTTTGCCAGCTTGGCACTCCACTTAATCTTCTGCATTCCACTATGCACTCCATGACACTTGCATCGGGATGCTGTCGTTGGGCGTGCTGTCATTGGAGTGCTGTCACTGGGACACTGTCATTGGAACGCCATAGCAGAAAAGCAAGCATGCATGCATCTCATGCATTAAGTGAGTGATATGATTATATCAATATAATTTTTAAAAAACAATATATAGCTGCATGGAAACACACTTGAGGCCATTCTTGATTAGTCTATAGGATGCCATGCAATCTCCCCCTCCCCCAGCTTGGATGATACATGAACAGTACCCGCTGGTGCAGCTGCAGGAAGTGGTCTCACTAGCCATAACACCAATCTTCCACTAACCAGCTCTTGTAGCACAACAGCTTTGGCTCCTCCTCTAAATTCACCACCCACGTTGTGGTCACTTCCTTCCACGCACAATTCTTTAGCATGTACTTCACCTCTGCCTTTGACATGCCTTTCAAGCTATCCAATCTCACATCACCCCATCAAGTCCGCAAGACATCACTCCAAGTTCTCCTGCCACTTCACTTCCTTTCAGTGACAGTGCTTCCATTGCTACCCTATATAAACATTCAAGGCATTCTTTGATCAGGGTGGCAAGGGAACTTGTTGCAGTAGTTTGATTGATAGAATACCTGTTGGGGGCCTGCAGGACTAGACAAATGCCATCACACAACACACCCATTTGTGGCATCATCCAAACTGCATGTGGGAGAGGCACGTGCAAGGGAAGCCCAATGCCATGGAGCACTTCCTTGTTCGTAAGGGGAACTTCACGCTCACACTCACAGTTCGGATGATATATGACTTTGGGTGGTGGTCTCTCAATCCAGTAGAAAGTGCAAATATTGTGATGAATGTGCATGGCGTGGCTGCTTGTGTGTGTGTAACATTGGCACACCCTTGTATGAGCCAGACACAGCAATGCTCTTTAGAAATACCCTTATGCCACTCCCACAAGATCAAATGAGCCTAACATAACTGGTGTATCTATTGTGCTATATGTGCACTGGGGACTCCACATCGACAGTGCAGTCAAGTTTGTTGCACGTAGTGTCCATCTCGTAAGAAGACTTTCTTGGTTCCTACCTGCCAATGCACTTAACGCCTTCTACTTTGCGTAGATTGCTACTAGTTTTGATTACTGCAGCCTTGTTTGGGACACCTGTTGCTCCTCTGACTCCACCCACCTACAACGGCTTCACAATTATGCAATCCGTAGCATCCTCAAGCTCCCCTGAAATCTTCTTCAGCATCAGAGGTTCTATCTACCCTCCATTGGACATCCCTCTCTGATATATAGATGACAGCAGAAACTACTCTCCTTGAGTCAACAATTGCTACAACCCAAATTAGGAAAGACTGCCCCTTCATACCTTAGGAATCTGTTAACCAATGTATCGAACGTACACCACTATCATACCAGAGGAGCTGCACGAGGTTATATACCTACATGTTAATCAAGTTCGTCGGGAATATGGCAAGAAAGCCATCAGCTGCTGCTGCTGCTGCTGCTAATGATGATGATGATGATAAAGATGATGATGATGATGATGATGATGATGATGATGATGATGATGATGATGATGATGATGATGATGATGATGATGATGGTATATAAAGTTTGTACACAACGCATTTAATTAAAAAGAACCTGGGCACAACGCTAGCACATGCATAGTTATAACATTTGCCATTTATAGTCACAGTCAATTGTTTATTATAGTAACTGCTGCTGACTCTGGTGCTACAGATAAAATGCTGTCAAACAGGGAATGTTTGGTGGTTTCATTGACTTTAGAAAAGTCTACGACAGAGTGGACCGAGAGAAATTATGGATTTGTTTGGAGAGAATGTGGTGGCCAGGTTGCTTCCTTCCTGAGAGCAGTGTGTATGGATGTGAGCTGTGAGGTGAAGGTGAGGGAAGTGTGTAGAAGCCTTTCAGGGTGGAATGGGGCCTACGACAAGGTTGTATTCTCTCACCACTGCTGTTCTCGATGTACATTAACTCATTGGTCTTAAAACTGAAGGAAGCAGAAGTTGGGGCGAAGTGTAGGAAGCAATTGATTTCGGTGTTGTTGTATGCGAATGATGCAGTGATTTGGGCTGAGGATGAAAAGTTGATGAGATGGGGATTGGAGGTTCTGATGGATTGGTGTGATGAGTGGGCAATGGAAGTAAATGTTGAGAAAAGTGGTATAATGCATATGAGAAGGAAGGGGATGAAGAACTGTACCGTGTCTCAATATACATTTCAATATATAGCTGCTTCGCTTTCTTTGCTGTTATATAGTCCATTCGTATATAGCCATCACATCCAACCCTCTCCATGGTAACATGCAAAGCATGCAGTTATCCATTATTGTTTAAGTTTAATACCCACTTGTCTATTAAGCTATTTCATGTTTATGTAATGTTTGCATTCATGTCATATAATGTTGTCGGCCAGCTGGCAAGTGCAGTCCTTGGACACGACACAATAGACACCAGACAGCCCAATAACAGTGCAAGTACACAATTGGTAGCTCTACTACACACTGCAAATGCTCTAGAAACGTGGAGATGATGCAATACAATGACCTCAGTAGTGAGGATGACCAGAGCAACTAGTGACCCTGATGAACTAAGAATACGTATGTATGGCATATACCATACCCCTACAACTTGTAACCATAACAATTATATATAATATGCGTATAACAAACACATTCGGCATGGCATATGCATGGGTACAATAATAATATTATAATTATAGTAAATAACACACCTAAATGTTTATGCAGATTACACAGATTATAATGCAATTAATGTTCTGCAGTATAACCATATGCAAATGTAATTGAGTTTCAGAAGTTACATATAATGCAGTGATCATGACGCGTACTTAGAGTGCGAGAGTTCACTCAGCTCTAATTCAGACTGAGGATAGAATACTCACTATAAATGGATACAACGATTGCAGCAACCAGTTGTGCCATCAGACAAATGTAAATTGCCATGTTTCTTTCATGCTGTTGCCTTCGTCCTTTGGGTTTAGCAACACGCACTGAGTTCTCGCAAAGAACCTTTAACCACAAGTGCCAAAAGAAGTATGCAGCTGGTATGATTGCAAAGAGAATCTGCAGATGATAGCCAAGGCATGGCGGCTGGACGATGTACAGGGCCATGAGAAGGAGTACTTGCAAAAGGATCCCAAAAGCCCGAACCACTGTAGCAACACAACAATAATGTGCTGAAGGCCACACAAATGTTGAAAGAAAGTGGCCAGTGGTGAAGACTATGACAAATGTGATCCAGTGCAGATGAATCTGTTCTGCATGAATGTGTGCAGTGATGTCACAGCTGAGGGGAAGACCAGCAGCTGCAAACAACACAAGGATCAGGGTATAGACGTGGACTGAAAGGACGATGAAGACTTCTGCAAAACGCCAACTGTTGTCGAAATTGCTCACAGTGTTCTTGGCTGACGTTATGAGTTTCTTTGATGGTTCTACACAAAATGTATTTGCATGGTCCTCCAAAGCAACTGCTCCTGCAATGAGATGGTTCACTGTAGCCTCATGGGTATAAAAGGAATAAATAATTCCTGTTGTCAGCATGAGTGCAAAGTAGGAAAGGGCTTCCAGGCTTACTATCAATCTTTCTAACACTCCACTGAGGGAAAGTGAAAATGCATCCAACACAAACCTGGTTGCACCCACTTGAATGAGCATTAGCGTAATAATGGCTGCCTGAAGAATAGAAGTAATGCACATTATACTCAGCTCCTTTGCTAGGTCATGTGTGAGTGTTTTCAGAATTGTCTTCTTTGCCAATCCCACATCCCAGAACGTATCGACAACCGCTTGAAGAACAGGCTCATTTTCCTTTCTGCTAATTTGATCCACAAAATCTGAAGTTAGGAAGGACGCTTGTGTGCCCAGCTTGCTAATCACTGCCCGTGAAAAGGTATAGACCATTATCAGAGGCAACAGAGCACGTGTTAAGGCGCACAGGAAAAGACTCCAGAACATCAATCCCTTATGTGAACTGATGCAGGAATGTTGATTGGCAGAGTGATTGACACTGAATGCGAATATCAGTACATAGAAGAAGAGTTGAATAACCATAGTGGCTGGCAGACAGTATGTGATCACGGGACTTAAGAATGGCACACGGCGGAGGAATCGGTACTGCTTAACAGGACATAGAACTTCATGTCTCTCTGAAGCCTGCATGCAATAGACAAAGGATAAAAAGGTAGGTAACCCTAGTGAGCCTCTTTCCATACACTGGGGGGAACCACACAAATTGATTAGGAGTGATACATATGCGCTTCCATTATTGTGTGTACGTATATCTATATACGCACAAACAAGCACACGTGTGTGAATGTGGGCAGATGAACTGTGTGCATGCACTGACATGCATTGCTGTACAGTTTAGAAGACTGTAAACTGCACTGGCGGCTCTGCCAGTCTTGTAGCCCTTTTGTCTAGTCTAATTGTAGTACCTGCAATTCTGCCATTATAGTCCCTTGACTGTCTTCTAGTTCTTTCCTCACTGCAGCTTGACTTCTACTCAAAATTGGTGTTACACGGTAGTGGTGCTTTTATAGCTATCCTGGTAACACTTAACTTGCTGCATTCTTTAGTGCAGACTGGGGAAGTTTTCACCAGTTGTTCAGCATGACTGCAGGACCAGGGCAATGGTCACACTAACTATACACAAGACACACCCATCTGTGGCATCACCCAAACTGCATGAGGGAGTGGCACAAGGGAAGCCCGCAATAATACTGTCAAAGCACTTCATGGTCATTAGGGAGTTTCATGGTGTCGATCAGTTTGGCTGATACACAGCTATTGGTGCGACTACTGGTCTAGGGCAGTTATCTCAAAAGCCAGTATAGTGGATGGTGAACCCGTTGTGATGAGTGTGCTCGTAGTGTCTACACCTGGATATCTACACATATGTAGGAATGACTCAGTCCAATTGCAAGGTATAACCTCTGTATCTCTATTTCGCTATAAGCTTACTGTTATAGTAAAAATACATACATATCAAACACAGGGCACCAGTGACACTTGTGTGGCAGGAGGTGTCTGCTAGCAAGATTGCTATGAACATGATTTCTATATAATTATGCAATTTTATTATGGGCCCCAAATTTTTATACAATACAGCCTTTAATTAGCTATACAAAATGGTTGCTGGTTAGGCAGTGCTTTGTAGTGGTAATTATGATAGTACGTGGTGGTAAAGTTTGCAATTCTCAACGACAACTGATGACACACAGGAAGGTGTCCCTGACCATATATTTACATATACTACAGAAATGTTTTGCAGCAATGTGACAGTAGGGAAGACCACGGAGAAGGTGTGGCAGCTTGACACTATACACTTAATTTTCTGCATTCCACTATGTACTTTATGACACTTGCATCAGGATGCTGTCGCTGGAGCACTGTAATCAGTACACTGTCATTACACCACTGTAGCAGAAGTACCTGCCTAGTATACTCCATATGAACATACTTTGCACACATCACTGGGTCATGTCACTCCCACACTTGAATAACACCCTCACCAACTAGGAAGTATTAGACCACATGAGACACCTGTTCAATGTAGTGGGTACATGCATGCATGGCACAATATTATATTATACATATACTGGAGACTGAATGAATACATATATATACATTTAATGCATTCTTTGATGCCATAACACAAATCCTCCACTAAACAGCTCTTGTAACACACACAGCTTTGGCTGCTCCTCTAAATCCATCGCCCACGTCGTGGTCACTTCCCTCCACGCACAATTCTTTAGCATGTACTTCACCTCTGCCTTTGACATGCCTTTCAAGCTATCCAATCTCACATCACCCCATCTGCAAGTCTGCAAGACATCGCTCCAAGTTCTCCTGCCACTTCACTGCCTTTCAGTGACAGTGCTTCCATTGCTACCCTATATAAGCATTCAAGGCATTCTTTGATCAGGGTGACAAGGGAACTTGTTGCAGTAGTTTGATTGATAATACCTGTTGGGGGCCTGCAGGACTAGACGCATGCCATCACTCAACACACCCATCTGTGGCATCATCCAAACTGCATGTGGGAGAGGCACGTGCAAGGGAAGCCCAATGCCATAAAGTATTTCCTTAAATTGTCATATAGGTGAACTTCACGTTCACAGTTTGGCTGATGTAGGACTTTGGGTGGTGATCTCCGGACAGTGCAAATATTGTGATGAATGTGCATGGCATGGCTGCTTGTGTGTGTGTAACATTGGCACACCCTTGTATGAGCAGGACACAGCAATGCTCTTGAGAAATACCTTTATGCCACTCCCACAAGATCAAATGAGCCTAACATATCTGGGGCATCTATTGTATACTCTATGTGCACTGGGGACTCCACATCGACAGTGCAGCCAAGTCTGCATGTCTCACGTAATGTCCATCTCACGAGAAGACTTTCTTGGTTCCTACCTGCCAATGCACTTAAGGCCTTCTACTTTCCATACATCACTACTAGTTTTGATTACTGCAGCCTTGTTTGGGACACCTGTTGCTCCTCTGACTCCACCCGCCTACAACGGCTTCACAATTATGCAATTCGTATCATCCTCAAACTCCCTAAATCTTCTTCAGCATCAGAGGTTCTACCTACCCTCCATTAGACATCCATCTCTGACAGATGACAACAAAACCTACTCTCCTTGAGTCAACAATTGCTACAACCCAAATTAGGAAAGACTGTCCCATCATACCTTAGGAATCTGTTACCAATGAATCAAACATACACCACTACCGGTGGAAAACTTCTATGTGGCTAGGTTCTTGCATGCTGGAACAATTTGGGAAACTACACTAGCCAATGACTGATTTGAGAGGATCTCCAGACGTTTCAGCCCAATCCGGGGCCTTCTTCAATGGATATGACACATACAAAACTGAAATGGCAGACTTTATATGCACCAACAGCGGGAATTAAAGGCGGGAAACAAATGTGTGAGTAAATAACAGTGGCGGGGTAAGTGTATTTGGCAACTATAGTGAGATAAAATGGGAATAACTGTGATGAAGAGATGGTTCTAATTATATGGATAAAGACATGCAGTGGTGGAGAGTAAGGGGTAAAGTATAATGTCATGCAGAGGGATAGTGGTCGTAGTAATCCAGAGGATGGTTATGAGAGGTGGATGAGTGGGTTGTATGCTGCCGTGAGTGGACCTCATCCCTTTTCATTTTTTCTTTCTCCGATCTGATGTGCCAGGCTTCTAAGGCGCATCTCTGCCAGTACCGTGGGGCATGGTTGACCACTTCTGCATCATCTCACTTGATGGTGTGATCCTCTTTCATTGCATGTTCAGCCACTGCCGACAGGGCTGCCTCACCTGATCTCAGGGCTCTTCTGTGTTCTGCAAGGCGGTGCTTCAGGGTCCTGCTTGTCTGTCCAATGTATACCTTATGGAACGTTCTGCAGGGGATCCTGTAGACAACACCAGTTCTCTGTTCCAACAAATACACCACTATCATACCAGAGGAGCTGCAAGAGCGTCGAAATGTTAATCAAGTTTGTCGGGAATATGGCAAGAATGCCATCAGCTACAGATTAGCCCAATAAGGAACGCCTGTTAACTGATGCACTAGTCCTTAGACAACATGTTGTATTTTATCATTTTCTCTTTTCTCTTTTCTCCAGTAACTCATTTTATTCTAGTTTAAATTTTTACTGTACTTCTATTTTACCACTTCACTGGGCTCCCTGCAAAGTAGCCATGTGGCTAAGAGGAGTTTTCCAGTATAACAATGACATGGTGGTGATGATGATGATGATGATGATGATGATGATGATGATGATGATGATGATGATGATGATGATGATGATGATGACGATGGTGATGATGACGATGATGATGATGACGATGATGATGATGATCGTCATAGTCAAGTGTATATTATTATAGTAGCTTTTCAGGTTTCAGACTATGCATATATATATACTTTTTCTGATGATCTCAGTTCACAGCTTCTGATTGAGCTCAGCTATGCAAGTAGGATTAGTAAATACGTAATTGCACTTGGTGGAAGAAAAGCTGAGCATAGTAATATAGGTTGTGTAAATTAATAATATTATATGTACAACCAAGTGTTGTAAGCCGCACTCATGCATATACGTACATGCATTGGCTGTGCCTGTTACATATTATATATGCTGGAATGATTGCAAGCACAATCATGCACATGCACATTTCGTATATATAAATTGCTTAATCAAGAATGTACCTTAAATTAATACAAAACAGTACTTTTTAGTTTGGTATTGTTATTGTATTAGTGCTGTAGTTATGTGCTATGTTATCATAATAATAGATAAAGAATGATAAATTAACATTATTATCATATATATTTTATAATTAAAGTGTACATTATCATTAATATACATAAATTAAAAATACAAAACCATATATTATGTATTAATCGAGCTATCAAGAATGGATGCGCTATAATGCACATACATGTTAATCCATTAATTGCAGTAAAAGCATGCAAATGAAGTTATAATGCAGTTATGTCAACTTTCAGAAAGTGCACTGGTCATAATGTGCAGCCTGCAGAGTGTTGCGTATTGATCTCTCACAGCTGGACGAATTTGAACTGAGGATAGAAGACTCACTATAAATGGATACAACAATTGCAACAACCAGTTGTGCCATCAAGCAAATGTAAATTCCCATGTTTCTTTGATGCTGTTGCCTCCATTCTTCAGGTTTAGCAGAACGCACAGAGTTCTCGTAATGAACCTTTATCCACAAGTACCAAAAGAGGTAAGCAGCAGGTATGACAGCAAATAGGATTTGTAGAAATGTACCAAACAATGGCGGCTGCACAATGTACAGGGCTATAAGAATGAATACTTCCAAAATAATCCCTACATAGCGAACCTCTGAGGCATCAAAGGCAGACGGCCACACACACGTTGAAAGGAAATGAGCAACAGAGAAGGCTATGACAAATGTAAACCAGTACGGATGCATCTGTTCTGTATACATGTGTGCAGTGACGCCGCAGCTGAGGGGAAGACCAGCCCCTGCAAACAACACAAGAATTAGGGTATATAGCTGCACAGATATGAAAAGAACGATTTCTGAAGTACTCCATCTGTTGTTGAAACTGTTCATAGCATTCTTAGCTGATTTCATGAGTTCATTCGATGGTTGTACTCCAAAAGAATTGAATGCATGGTCCTCCAAAGCAACTGTTCCTGCAACAAGACGATTCATTGTAGCCTCATGGTAAAAGAAAGAAGAAATAATTCCTGTCATTAGCATGAGTGCAAAGTAGGAAAGGGCATCGACACATATATACTATCAATCCATCTAGCACACCCCCAAAGGAAATGGAGTATGCATCCAATGCAAACCTTGTTGAACCCACTTGAACAAACATTAAAGTAATAGTAATTGCTTCCAAAAGAGAGGTGATGCACATCGCACCAAGCTTCTCTTCTAATTGCCTTGTGAGTGTTTTCCCAATGGAGTTTGTAGTTTCTGCTAATCTCACATCCCAGAAAATATGGACAACTGCTCGAAACACAGTCTCATTTGTTCTTATGTTGCTTTGTTTCAGGAAGTCTGAAGCAAAGGCAGATGACTGAGTGCCTAGCTTACTGATCACGGCACTGGAGAAAGCCCAGACTGTTATCAGAGGCAACAGTCCACGTGTAAAGAAATACAGGAAGACAGTTGTATACATAAAGAACCGCTAGTCCAAGCTGATGCAGGAACATTGATTAGCGGAGTGGTGGACACTGAGATCAAGTATTGGCGCAATGAAGGGCAGCTGTGCAATCACAGTGAGTAGCAGACAAACTTTGATGAAGGCACTCAAAGCTGGCAAATCATTTTGAACATAGTGCAGCCATTGGCATGGCCAGAAATGACTTAAGCTGAGAAATGTGTTCTCAGATGGTTGATTGACATGTGGATTGCTCCTTCTTCTGCGTGGAATGTCAGCAGAAATATTCGCTTCATCTTCACTCATCTGCTGGGTATTTGGATGATCTGCATGTGTGTGGCAGAAAAAGTACATGACAATATCGTTAAGAGACAGTACATGGAGGGATGTAAGTGGAAGTAGGAAGTTGAAGCACAAGGACGATCGAAGTCAGGAGTGCTTCAAAGGCTGCTGGTTCATGGGAGGATGGGTGCATGGATGGGAAGTGTAAGGGGCTGGGAGGATGCTGGCCATGCTAAGAGGAGGTACTGCTGCACTGAGAAATGAATCTGGGAGATATAGAATGGTCTGAAGAGAGTGGACTAGTGAAGATTTGAAGCAGGAGAGAGAAGCAGTAGTTGATTGTATGATGGAGTTTGAGAGTGACTTTCTGACAGCAACTGATGGCAGAAGGTATAGGTAGTAATGAACAGATTGGTGCATGACCACCACAACCACACACCACACACATATTTCTACCCTTGCCGTTGTTCTACCGGCATATTTGGTACTGTATATAATTTATATCCGCAGCCTATAGCTGTTCTTAATTAATATACACACACCATTTACAGTATGTATACAAAAGGTAAAGGACTGAGGTAAGCAGAGAATGCACTAAAAGATTGTGTGAGAACATAATTTTATACTATTCAATCACATGAGTATACAAAAATAGGGACTAGCTCAGTGGAAAGCCACATGCTCACACACACACATGCATGCATGCACACGTGTGCACATATGCACCACTTACCTGTATAGGACTGCAGGCTTCTCTTCATGTTTTTAGCCAAGTCGACCATCACTGCATTGGACGGGTCAGCTTTTATTATTACATCACAGGCCACTTTGAATGCTTTATCAGTGCACTTTTCTTCAGGACTCCGTGTAAGATTTCATTTTGTAGTTTTTGGTCAGTATACCTGAATATGGTCTTCACATCACCATCAGCAACAATATTCCTCTCTTGAAGCCCCATGATAACAACATTTGCCTCCATTTTCTCAAGAAAATCATCATAAAAGTCAGTAAGAACTTGTTGAGCTGAAAAAGAGCAAAGAATGATGATAGCTAAACACATCTGCAAATATTATATGCCTACCTACATCCACATAGAGAGCCAGTTTGTATCATGAAATGGGGACGAAGTCTAATCAAATAGCCATCACTAAGCCTCACAAATTTAATCTACGTATCTTATCGTCAAATTTAATCCATTGTGTGCAGAAACCAACAGGCTATGGAAGAACACCAGAAAGTCATGCTGCTGGTATGACGTTATCATTGTGGGGGCCCTGTGGTGGTAGTAGTATAATTATCAGCAATGAATATAGTTTGTAAGCACAATACACTATGGTGTCGTGGAGGCTCATGCATACATGTATATACGTATAGTACTAAACTTATTATGTGGATTGATGTTTAACTTTTGAGCATACATATATATATAGCTATAATTATATAAACCTGGCCAGGTCAATACTGGTTTGGTGTAATTATCCAGTGATTGTTGCCACACATCACCATAGCCTCACACTGGGCTGCAGTGTAATAATTCCTCATCCTGTCATTGAGCGCACGATCATACTTACGACTGCTAGCCTCTAACTGCTTCTGTTGAAACCACAAGTGTTCTACTTAGGGTGGATACAGAAGCAACCAGTCATCCAGCTATTACCATCACTACGCCACACTGACGAGGCCCAACAAGGCTGAAACAGCTGTCTGAGGCTCTTTCATCTTTGTTTGTTGGATGACTGGGGAGGCGATCACTGGTTGCCATAAATAGGACTTCGGTCCCTCGGGCCAGGAATCAATTTGTATTGACCTGTCCAGGTTTGGCGTAATTATCCAGTGATTATTGCCACACATCACCATAGCCTCACACTGGGCTACAGTGTGACAATTCCCTATCCTGCCATATACGTACAAATATATATATATATATTATATAGAATATGACATAAAATTTAATATGCTTCACTTTCTCATTTTATTCGAGATTTTGGTAGGTATATAATGTATATAAATATATATAAATATATACTTATTTAATACAGTAAATGACAGCACACCACACATTTCCTCATTTATTTTATTACCCTAAAAATAAGTGCCCTAGACTGAGGGTGAAGAGTCCTGCAATTGATTGTTTCCTGCACAGTAACCCATGCAATGGTATATATGTGTATATAAATATATATATATGTATATATATATATATTATACACTAGCTACAACTGGGGTTGAGCGCCACACAAATCAGGAGCTAAATAATAGCCATACATGCAGAACCAATTGCAAAACTGTGCATACATGAACACACACACACACATCTGCAGACCAACTATTTATGCACACAAATGTGCAGTTCACTTCAAATTCGATCTGTAGCCTGAACTGTCATCTCTGCTGCTGTAATGTTTGCCTGCTCACCTTCAGCGCTGCCATTAGGGGCCCTCAGTAGCTCTTATTCGTTCTGTAGTTTGACTTCTATATATTATATATACTCAGAATATAGTTTAGCTTATGAAGTTGCACTCTAGTGGCACTTTTATATCCACACTCAAGACACTTGTATGCATTCAAACCATCCTTGATTAGTGCAGGGGAAGTTTCTCGCTAGTACTTTGACTGATGCACTGGAGCATGGCGGGACTAGGAAGGTGTGGCCTTGCTCATTCTATACATGAGCATTGAATTTGGGAGTGGCAAAAGGGAAGCCAATAATTGTGCTGTCAAGGCCATTCCTTGGTCATAGGGGAATTTCACATTGGCAGTTTGACTGGAAACATCACGTTCATGCAACAGCAGGGACTTGGGAGGCTGTCTGAGAAACTGGTAGATGGCGCAAGCTGTTGTCATAAATGTGCATAGAATGGCTGCACCTGCTGTAGGGCAATATCTCTGTGATTAAGCACAGCAGAGAATGGTGTCTACAGGACACAGTATGTCCTTCCTAAGCACTTGAGTTCACCATAAGCTATATATAAAGTCACAAGCATACAACACAAGTACCTAAGATTTAAAAATACACGTAATATTGAACATTCTTAGGAAATGTGCTCATGAGCTAAGCATGTATTCTACATACAATGCATAGGGGAATGCAGTGCATGCCATGTGCATGATTCTTGCATTGCTAAAGGAATTTAATTATGTCAGCCCAATGCTGCCCTACAATAACAATGCTGATCTCTTCCCATGTTTTCCCCTGCATGTTATGAAGTGGCCTTACATGTACACCCCTTCCCATCATTGCATTACATCATAAAGAAATGGCCAATGGACGAGTGGGTCTCTTCACAGGCCGAAGCACAGTACAACTACAGGATGTTTCCTGCTAACTGGGCCCCTATCGTTGTCTTATACATTTTTTACTGCTCAATAAACAGCTGCAATGATAGACACAGATATTACTGTTGACTGTGAACCATGTGCTTGACAATAATGAAATGTTTGCGGAGGAACTTTTTGCAAATTGCCATCTATCTGTGAAATTCACGAAAAGTTTCTCCTGCGAAAACTCTTGCCATACGGTATGCCCTTGTGACTAGCTATTATTCAACCACCACCACTTCCCCTACACCATTCCTCAGTGGATACCAGACATCACCATCACCATCTTCTTCGGCGTCATCATCACTATCGTC
The DNA here is from genome assembly GCA_949841015.1 of Aplysina aerophoba. NCBI lineage: Eukaryota > Metazoa > Porifera > Demospongiae > Verongiida > Aplysinidae > Aplysina > Aplysina aerophoba. The sequence continues at coordinate 2,252,832 of OX465043.1, forward strand.
ATAACCATCATAATCAGTGTCATAACCATCATTGCCATCACCACCAGTGTCATCACCATCATAATCATCACCATCATCATTGTCATTATCGTCCATTACTGTTTATCAGTAAAATTTGACTTTGCGTGCTGACAAATATAATGTGGAATGTTATTCCATGAACAGTACCCTCCTGCACTACATGTACATGTGTGTGTATAGACCACTACAGACACATGTAATGGTGTCTTTTATTCTCATGAACATGGGCAGAATAGAGGCACAATGTGCAATTTGTCTAACACAAGAACATGAAAGTACACATCAACATCTTGCAATTCATATTTTCCTTCCACCTTATGGTTGTTAACTGTCATAGTCGCGAGCGAGTTCGTCACTTACCATGAATGTCTGTGAGTACCAACCCCTCACTCCACTGGACTCTGTCCCATGCACACCACCCCTTCCTCATATCCCCTATTCAGGTCAACGAACCTGAGTGTCACAGTCACTAACCCACTTCAATCATGAACAGTAAGCCCACCTGAACATCTGGCAGTCCAGGGCTCCTCCATACGTGTTCATGGCATTGAGGACATGATCCTTGTCCTCAAATTGCTCTGTGCTGTTACCAGCCATCCAACTAAGCACGTGTGTGACACCGCTGGGGTAGCTGAGCTCACAGCGAGAGCCAGCCCTCACTATCACTATACATACATGTGTGTCAATGTGTGGTGGTGAAAGATGAATGAACATGCAGGACACACGCATGTTGGTTAGGGCATGGTTAGGGGCAAAGACATCTATACCACACCGAACCCATGTCATGCACGAATGCACTCTTCTCAAACACAGGCCATATGACCACACACACACAGACACCACACACGCTTAAGCTCCCGTATATACAATGTACAGCATCGCACACAAGCAATTGGTGATCAGGCATGACTCACCTCCAACAGCGAAAAACTGCCCGAAGGCACTCTCTGACGCAACAGTCAGCCCGCTCCGCAGTTGGGTTATGGCTCGGGTTATGGCAGCTGCGTCCCTCGTCCTCGAAGTGGAGAGATTTTACAAGTCAAGTGCAGCGCTGTAAGAAGACTGCTCTTGTAAAAGCAAATGTGATGCTAAAGTTTCTTCGGAAACGTGTAAAAAGAGTATTTGCAGGTAGAGATGTGAAGAGTGATAAGGTGGAGGAGACTCCTGAAGAGCTGCTTCAGTTTTTGGACAGTATTGCAAGCATCTGCTTTGTGCCATATGCCACTTTCCATCTAAGACAAAGCTTCTATACCAACAGTTGGGGATTAACTTTCCTGTGCCTTCATGTGTATAATTATGCTTGTTTTAGGCACTCACTGTTCTGCAGTGAAGAAGAAGAAGCAATCACATGTCTTCTACATGAGCACCAACGGATTAGAGCTAGTAGTGTGATGCCTAAAACTTTGCTCTCCCAGCCCATCCAAAATGAGACTGTAGACCAAATTGTGTCAACACTTGGGATGCAGCGGCCTTCTGTGTCAATTGTTTGCCAAAACCTGCTGAGACTGACCTCATGTACTGAGCAGTGCAATCTGTCATACAGGCATGAAACTAAAGACGCTGTTAAAGAACTCCAGGAGCTGTTTGCTTGTCATTATGACTATTTTGCAAGAGTCCATGAACAGACATTGCTCACTGAAATATCAAACCAACTTGAAAAGGAGAAGTGCCTGTTCGTTCCATCTGCATCTGGCTTATCATTCACAATACTGAAAGGAAGTGGGCTTACCAAAGCTACAACCGTCAGCAAACCTTATGCCAAGTATTTGCGCTGTGTCCCCTCCTGCCTGGAATCACCCAAGTATGGAAATTTTCTAACAGCAGTCGGTGTCAGGGAGACCATTTCAGCCAAACACTATCTAAACATTCTGGAGGCATTGCATGGTTCACAGGAACAAAGATCTAGGAGAACAGATCCAAACTTCAGACAAGATGGAGAATGAACGTGTTGGGGGGCTGTCCATACTCAAGCCAGTTTGTGAGCTTCATTCGTTCAGAGGAGTTCAAGAATGGCCATATATACGTATGTTGGAGGATCTTCATACCTTGGACAGTTCATCCCTCCTGTACTACCTTCTGCCCCCATCCGTTCAACACAGCAGAGGAATGGAGGGCAGAATACAGCATACTTTCCTGTATATCCTACTCCCGGGAGGCTCACAACTGGTGGGGCATACATTTGGGGAGGTGGTACGGGAGGCCGTGCCCAGCAGTCCATCTGGCCAGAAGTAGTAGTAGAAGAAATCCCAGTTCCAGCTCCAACGGTGAGCCTTGAGGATGCCTTTATATGGCTGAAGGATGCATGCCGCACTGTGCAACTTGTCAAGGAACTGGAGACTGTCCAGGAAGATATGAATGTGCCCAGCTTGGAAGGAGCAGTACAAGCAAGCATCTACAAGTACCCTGAGGCACTCTGCTTCTACGCTCATGAGATTGTGCTCAAGTGCTTGAAGGCTGTGTTTTGTGCTTACTGCGGCTTACCAGACCAGTTGGTGGAATGCAGAAATCTGGTGCAGCTACACCAGACCTTAATGGACAACCTGACAGGTACTTGTGAGGCTCAGAGTGTTCTTGGGGAAACGGTTCGTAGCTATGTTCACCTCGTGAGTGGGCATGGGGACTGGTGTCGCTTCCCCTCATATGATCCCCCAGCCCTGCCCTGTGACACTCACTCCCCAGTTGTGGCTAAAGAAGTAATGAGTTCAGCCAAGTGCTTTGTGATGGAGATCCAGAAACCAGCCTCATTTCGTGCCTTCTTCCCTGAAGGATTGAATCCAGAATCCTTTGCTGCAGTTATGCCAGACAGCTGGACAACCCAGGAAGGAGGTTAGCCAAGCTAATCTAGTGTTTGCAGTCAGTACTCACCTTTTGACTGTGCAATAATGTCTAGGCATGCATTGGTGACTTCATGTGCGCGATGACAGGGGTGTAGGAAGCAGTTTAATAACGGGGGCTGCAGGTGCTGTTGAGTCATTGAACTCCTCAAAAAGGTCTTGATTCATTGCCAAAAATTTTTTAAGTAAAAACTAAGTAAAGGTTAATTGTTTAGTGCCCTGCGACATAGTTAGCTAGCTAACTATATACGACCGGCCACAGTTGTACAGCATCATTGTATCATTAACCCATACAGGTTTGTCGCTGCACAGGTGTGCGCTGCGTATTACTGTGTGCTATGTATTAGATAACCTCGTATGGTTACTGCTTGCTGCAAGAAGAAAGAGGAACGATGCTTTTCTGTGCTGCTTCACAAGATATACCTCAGTGTAGTCACATGCAAGGTTTGGTCAACCTGCCTCTTGTGCAATAGAAACGGAGGCAAGAGGTGACTGCTTGGGCTGGACACGCAAGACAAATCACTGCATCGGGCGTTCTGCAACTTCAGACCTCACTTTCACCACAATAAACTGTTAGTTAGTACACTATAAATTGGACAAGTTGTGTGGAACTCGAAATGTCATGGTATGCATTTCACAACTTGGCACAGCTTAGCCTTTATTGTTAGGGAGGCCTAGCCACCCATCTGTGGCGTTCGGGGGCACCAGCCCCCGTGCCTCCTGCTTCCTACGCCATATAGCCAAGGAGCATTTGCAAAATATATGCCTTGCAAAAATGCTTATGCATCAATGTTATGTTACATTGTACATTCTGCATGAAACAGTGTCCAATATATGCTTGCTCTGTGTACCTTCATCTATATATTATATACTTGATGTGTAGAATTTCCTTCTCACTGGGAAGGACACGGGGAAGGGGAAGAGTTGAAGATTGTTCCTGTCAGCCCTCACAGTCGTGAGTTCAAGGAGATAGCTGCCCAGTTTACCCGTACCATGCCACGTTCTGCCATTGTCAGAATAGAGCGGGTGCAGAACAGGATTTTGTGGAGAAGGTACCATGACTGCAAGGAACGCTTGAGAAGAGATCCAGAGCTGCCCTCTGTGGGGGAGAAGCTCCTGTTTCATGGAACACGGCAGACTGACCCTGAGCAGATTTACAGTGGTGACGCTGGTTTTGATATTGGCTTCAGCAGTGATAGAGGACATTGGGGACAAGGAATCTACTTTGCAGTCAATGCATCCTTCTCTGATGGCTACGCCCATGCAAAAAACAGCCTTGCATATTCAGTCCCACTTTGCAAAATGCTAGTTGCCAAGGTTCTCACTGGGCTGGCATTTGTTTCACCTCGAAACAGTAAACTGAGATTCCCTTCGAACGAGCGGACACGGGTGCAGAGGAGGGCAGAGTGAGACATCGCTACAACAGCATGCAGGGCACAAGTAGAGGGTCAAAAGTGTACATCACTTACACCAACGAGCAAGCCTACCCTGCCTATATCATTTCTTATCAGCAATAATAGACAGTGGAAGTATATATGCTTCATATGTGTATAGTATATGAAACCTTAATGAAATATACATTTATAGTTTTGTATCAATGCTAACAAGTAGCTATAGCTAGCTAGTGTACCTTCAATGTTAGGCCATGCATTTTACAGAGAAACCATATGCTTTACTTTATGTATGTGCTCCAGAGAGAGAGGCATATAAAATAAGTTTTGTATGTGCTTTTTCTAAAAATAAATCTATATAATTCTTTGATAGATTGTTGATTGAAAAGGATCCTTGCTCTATGCTGTGTGAGGTTGATCAAGAACGGATCATTAGTGAAATTGCAAAAGACACATTTTGGGCCACCACTGTATCTTGCTACGTATATATGTATCTCAAAGGTCCGCGGACAATGTGGCAACCCACATTGTCTTTAATTAGACACAATCTCTATTAGTCTGCAACCCATTAGGAAATGCCATCCAACAGACTCTGCTGTGATTTTGCTTTGATCCATAATTACTACTTTTGCTTTGTACACAAACTGAGAACAACAAACAACCACAAATATAGCTAACACCTTTGAGTTCATTCTTTGTCATCAATTACAGAATGCCCCAGAAGTCTGTCCTCTTGCCCAGATAGTCTCTCTCTCTTAGCCACGGCAGAGAAGGCAGAGACACAGTTGGCAATGAAGGCATCTGCTTCCTCCATCAGGGCAATGTCTAACAGGGGGTCCTCCTCTGTACCATACACAATCTTCAGCTGCAAAGTAAAGTATTTTTAGGGTGGCACATTATTTTGTGTATATTATATTCACAGCTATATGTATGTATATAAATAAGTGACTGCAGCACAAGCTGACATGTTCGTCAAGTATATACGTATGCAGAAAGGCTCTGTGCAACACAATTAATATATACGTACACTAAAGGCATGATGAACTTTAAAGGTCCACTCACATACATAATAATAATTAGAATACTAACTGTCAATTGAGGCAGCCCTCCACTGCTACAATATTCAAATACTACCTTTAAGCACCAACAACAGTGCTCTCCATCAGACTTTACACAATGGCATGTGAAGTAACAAGTAGACGATCCTATCAAGACCCAACACAGCTCAAGTCCACACATGATGTATATATGTACTGTATATTGCAACTCACATGCTTCTCTGCCGCAAGTAGTTCTTTCAGTTTAAGGAAGGGTCTGGCATGGGCCGAGTCAAAACCAATAAACACTGTGTTGACTCCCTTGGATGCAGCCCGCAGTACAATCTTAACCTTCATATCATGATACGCTGACAGGTTCTTTTCTGTGGGAATAGGTGTTTAGATGTGATCATCGTTAGTCATAAATTCAGGTGTTGTATACATCCACCCCCTTGAACTGAACAGCAATGCTTGGATTTTGCATTCTGGACTAGTGTCATTAATATAAAAGTGAGTGTATCAAATAAGAAGCACACAAACAAATCACACACAACACAAGCATGTGATGAACATGCACAACTTATCATGCACTCACCCAATCAGCTCCCAGCCGTACATGAGCAGCGAGGTAGGGCTGGGATAATTATATTCATATTTATAATAGTTTAGTTAATCAATATCATTACTTTCATTAACCCTTCCTCTTAAGTTTTATTTCCTACATAGCCACTCAGAAATCGGCAAATAATATTAGCATGCAATATATATACACTGAATAAACCATAAACTATATACGTACTTGTTCCATGCATCCAAAATTTGTAATATTTACTCTGGTCATCGAATAAATTCTTCTGCCAGCTGTTGTGACAGGGCTCCCTCTCCCATGTCCTGTACTGCTTGCACCACTGTTGTCCAGGTGCGAGGAAGGTCACTGGTTCCGTCCTTGTGCACCAGTTAATCAATACCATTAATTTTCATCCACCCCTCCCTTTTCAATTTAGTTATGAAGTCTTAATTCCTAGCCACTTGGAACTCCGCAAAATATCCTTAGCATGCAATATACACTGTAAATAAAAAAATTATATGCTTGTTCCATGCATACATATTACTGTAACTCAAGTCATTATACTATATCAGTCTGCTAGCTGCTGCATGAGGCAGGGCTCCTGCTCCCATGTCCTGTACTGGTTGCACCACCATACTCTAGGTGCGAGGAAGGTCACCAGTTCCGTCCTTGTGCCACGCCCAGTCTTCCACCAGTTGCAACATACATGCTCCTACACTTGTCCTCATATTGTCAATTCTATCCATGAAGGGAGGATCCACATGTAGGAATTTAAAGTTCCAAACTCCCTCCACTCAGCATCCAGCTGATGTGTTAGGGATTGAATCACATCTACATGACATGTGAAAAGTGAAAATGTGCACAGAATTGCACAGTAATTATGCGATCACCATCGAGCATCTGTAACCTTCATATACACACTGGCATGCAGGGGGCATGCAGGAGATGGTTTGTTGAATACTTTCAGAACCCTTCCTCCCTGTCAATTCTGTCTACTTCAATAAGTGTACTTACAAAGAAGTGCTCAGCTGCATGTAGGTTGATTATATGGTTGGTAGGTTAAATGATTACACTCCCGGGCACTCATTGCTGGACAAATCTGAACGGCATATAGCATGGGTAACTACGGCCAGAACATACGTTGGAATCAGCAGCTCTTGCACTAGCAAAAGATTCCACCAAGCTTCTCCCACTGGGCACTTGCAATTGATCATGATGCGCTGTCTGTTTTCACAATTAACAACGTAATGGGAAGGAAGTTTAAATTATACCAAGATAGACATGTACAGATTGAGGATCCAATTTGCAGTTTCTATAATAAAATTATACAATTATATATAAAAACTATACGTATATTATAAAGAAAAGTTGTACGGTATCATTACAGATCTAGTTCAGTGATAGGACCTATATAAGTGGAATTCAATCAATGCAGACCACCAGGGATGACTTTGGAGCTATATATAGTGTTGTAGATACATCCATGTGCATCCTATTCTGTAGCTCATCATCACATGTACACCCTATAACTCAATGCCTATATAATTATATACATTACATGCATATTTATAAATGTAATTATTATGATCACATAATTTGTATAATGATATATATGCATGTATATAATAATGAAGACTCTTGGCTCATGTGTCCTATAGCTACTTAGTATATACTTCACAACATACAGTTGCAATCAGCATACAAATTGTATTATAACTATTACTTAAGAAAACCATAAATCATGTTTACTACACGTATACACATACATTGTATGCATTGGATTTAACATACACACAAATGTATACTAGACTCAAGTCATTGTCCACACTGTTCTTTCAACTGCTCTGGCAGGGGTACTTTCATGCCCTTTAGTACTTGCACCACTGTCTTCCAAGTGCGAGGAAGGTCACCAGTTCTGTCCTTCATGCACAACCAGTCTTCCACCAGTTGCAACATACAATCTTCCGCTTCTGATTTATCCGCCTTTATCCTATCCATGATGACAGGTTCTACATGTAGGAATGTTCCAAACCTCCTCCACTTGGCATCCAGCTTCCCATCAAGGACATCGATCACATCTACATGACATATGAAGAGTGAGAGTGCATGACATGGACAAGGTGAGTGTCATACTTGTTCAACTGAACTGAGTCTGACCAAAGTTGATATGGCTAATGAATGGATCAGCAGCACAAAAAGTTTATCCCATGAAATTTAGGCCTAGTTGACAAACTTGTCTCTGTTATTTTTTGCTTTTGTGAATGTCACAAAACATCAAATATGGTCCCACACATTTGTATAATAAAATTTGTACGACGCTTTGGCTATGATCCTCCACTGAAGCACTATGTATGTCAAATATGCATGCACGACTAGGATTGAGTGGACACAGCAATTGACACTATACATGGGGACACATATTTACATCATTGTTACAATCATGGCTTTACCTTCTCTGCAGAAAGTACAAAACATGACACATTTATTTTATAGTCAACTCTGTCACACTAATTATGGCAGCCCCATTGGTAACGAGAAGTTTCATCTGAACAGCTAGGAAAGCACTAACTGTTTCACCAGCTTTCTCTACTTTCTCGTGTATGTAGTGTGTACACATCAATATCTTCCTCTATGAGTGAATATCCATTGCGAACAGCACATGCAAGAATGGCAGTGTGCTTTACTGTATATCATGTGTACACTTTGAATTTCATACGCCGGGTTGAATTTGGCAGTACAATTTTTAATTCTCAGTTTGTGAATTGAAGAATTTCATCATTGCTCCTGGACATTTTAGCAGACTAACTAAGTAAAGTAGCTAACTAAAGTGCATCTGTGGATGTCATGTTTATCAGGCAATGCAGACAGCAGAGAGGGTGAAGAGGACCCATCACACAACTCTTGCCAACACCCATGGAGTGTGATGCTAATGAGCACATTCTTTGTGCATGTGAAAGTAGGCAGCATCTCTAAAGAAATAGTGCTATATAATTGCACTCAATTACACATAAACCACAACCAAGTGTCTACAATATAATGCAATTTTTACAATCTATGATTTTAAGAATTTCGCAAATGAGCAAAGTTTTGAACATTCTTTTCTTGTCAGTAAGCAAGCTGGTGTGTAACATGTCTGAGTTTGTCAACTACACAGCTTGAAAGTAGCGACTGAAGAAAAAGAACCACGACCCGGCGCCTGAACTCATAGCCTATGCCCTAAAGCGGATCTTGGCACATGGCATACATGGCATGGTTTAACGATTAACTGCAAGTTGAAATGTAATCCCTTGTGGTGTACCTGTGCATTGGTATTTAGAGCATGTGATGTGCCAAGCAAGGGATTACATTACAATGCGTGGCACATCACATGCTCTAAATACCAATGCACAGGTACACCACAAAGGATACACAGACAGATAATGACAATGATTAGGTGAATGTTGTGAATGATTATGAAGTCAGCAATACAATGTTTATTCCTACCTGCAGTAAGGTGTATAGTGCGCTGTGGTGAGATAGGGGGTGTCTCGGCACTCAGACTGGGCCCTGAAGAGACGGGAGAAGGCACAGACAGCTCTGTGAGTAGTCAAGGAGACACAAAAGAAGTAATAATTGGTACAGTAAATAAAGCATGCTTCAAATATGATATGCATGCTGCTAACAAAATTTATACAAAGGTCCACCAGTAGTTCCAACCATCAATGACACTGTACGTATAAGGAGTAGGTAAATCAGCCAACACAGCGAGGCATTGTGGCTATGCATGATCTAATGCATAGTTTACACATGAATGTGTCTGGCGATTTGTCTATATTGCTTATAGGTTATTCATAATGGTCGTGGATTATACTCCTATATACTTAATGTAATAGGCAATTATATATATTGGACTTCAAGTGGACTGTTGTACCATAGTAGGCATTGTCCCTTGACTATCTTCTGAGGATGTTGGATAATGGTGGTCTGGATGTATACTGTATGTCAGACTATGCAAGGAGAGGGTATACAGTCTACAGACAAATATAAAGTACAGAATGATGTAGATAATGTGCACACACACAGCACAGACAGATATAAACCCACTTACTTGGTTCCTCTCTGAGTGTGCAGCTGAAGGTAAGACGCACATCTGCACCAAACAAATCAACTTTTAGCAAGGCATGGCTCACTCGCCTCTCTTCTGGGCTAGTGTATTGAATCTTGTAGCAGAGACATGGAGGGAAGCGTCCACTGTTGACCTCTTTTTCCATGTCTGATTTAGATTTTCCCTTGGGTATTAGAAAGTCAGCTTCATTAACCTAATTTCAGAAATCAAGAAATCCATACATGCTGTAGTCATTAAGTAACACACACAATCATGTGTGCAGCAAATTTCATCATTCTGCAACTAACTTGATGTTGTCCTTCAATTGTTGCCACCCAACCAAGTCCCTCTGATTTGGCGGCGCAGGCTTCAATGGGCTTCTCAGGTGAAGAATAGCTGAATCGGGGCACAATGCCACTACTGCCGTGCTTCCAACCCCAGTTGTCCAACAAACCAGTCAATTTCTAAAATGATCATAATTGCATCAAACTGAAGAGTTTAGTAAAATGGTAAATGTGACTAATGCTTCTTACCGTATTCCATTCCAGTGAATCACACATCAGTTGGATTCTGAAGAATAGAGTTTCATCGGATGGGATGTTGCGTGTCAGTGTGATGGCACTGTACTTGGCTATTGTCTCAACCTTAGTCTCCACACAGTACAAGCAGCGTGGCTCACGTATTGTTAGGACTCCTACATTAGTATAGGTAGTGAAATCTGCTTCCTCCTCCAGCTCTTCATAAGTGTACTCTTGTACCCCTACTTCCAGTGTGTGTGGAGCTCGGATGAACTTTAGGGTCACATCATCTTCCTTTGGTTTGATGCACCAATGGCAGAGGAAGAGCTGGACAGGCTTTACTAGTGTGCTTCCATCCATGTTGAGGTATACACCCACTGAACCTGGCTTGTACCCAGTGGGCAACACAAAGGGACCATGCAAGATGATTGCATAGCGTATGAATGTCTCCTTTTCCACAGCTCCTGGGGGAAACACTAGTGATGCATCACCACTTCCAAGTTTAAAGGTACCTCCATCAGGAGATATGAGCAGCTGTTTGATGCCTGTAGCCATGTAGCAGAGTTGCTGCAAAAGATCTTCATCTACTATTGAGTGAAGATAATATGGACAATTATGGTAACATATTAGTGATACGTAATTCAAACATAATATCTACATGTGTAATGTCAAACGAACCTGTTTCTTCAGCAACATCTGAAGCCAAAGGGACTGGGTCAGCTTCCATCACCTACAGAGAAGTGGCTTTTAAATTTGTTGACGAATAATCCTGAAGACATATACTTACATAGCACACTTTTGCCCTAATAGATTTATATAGTTATAGTTCCGTGACAGCAGCTTGCAAACTGCACCAGTAGTATAATAATCTATGTGTGTATATATCTCACGAGGAGAATAAAGTTGATTATACCACAACACAATCCTCCCACATTGTTAGATTACGTAATTACTGTTGCATCTCCCAAATGGTTATAGAAATGACAAAATTGAACCAAATGGGTAATTATTGCAAGTAACTCCTGTCGATTCTCCTCTGCAGTTTGCACTGACTGCTTGCATGATTGGTGATCATTATACACTTATACATAGATTGTTGAGTTTAACAAATCATGTATGAATAGTAATGTACGTAGGCTGCTATACCATGGTACGGATTACATGTAACAGAACTGCATGCAAGATAAGAAAAAGTGTGTTATAGGATCAAAGAAAATGTAACCATAAAAACTGTAGAATAATATTCACTGCCATGTATAACGCATTTTGCTGAAATGTTGCATTGCTAATGAAGGATAACCGCGGCAAGTTGTGAAAGACTGAAATTCTGTATAGGTATTGTTTGTAATTTAGGGTGTATCCAGAAATAGTGAACTTTACCTTAAAAAGAATCCCATTCCAAGTCCAAATTTTCAACTATGGAAGTCCAAATTTTACCAGTCCACTTCCTTGAAATGGCTGTCTACCATCTGGAAGGTGGTCTGGGAAACTTTGTCTACATTCCCGGCACAGTGAAATCAGAATCAAATGCCACTATCTGTGAGCAGCCTACAGAATGCATCTAAGAAAAGTATGTGGCTGTGTAAATATTGCTTTGGCATTATATCTCTGCTACTTTTGTGCGCTGTGACACAGACAATTCAGAGCATTAGCTAGCACTTTCTGTCGCCATAGTGGAGTATGTTATATTGGCATGTGGTGTAGGCAAAGATGGGGATAGTACACTGTACCCAGTGACAAATGGCAGTAATCATGTGGTGCATGGTATTGCACAATGGCTACCATAACTTCTTATGCATAAATGCAGCACGCTGTTGTAGCAACGTCTCACTGTTCCCACCCCTGCACCTGTGTCAGCTCGTTCAGGAGGGAATATCAGCTTACTGTTGGGTGGTGATTCAAATGTCAGACCAGTGAGAACCTTGGCAACCAGCATCTTACGAAGTGGGGTTGTACGTCCAATGAGAGTCTTTGCATGCGCATAGTTGTGAGAGTAAGATGCATTAACTTCAAAGTAGTTCCCTGGTCCCTACAACCCAACCCTGCTGTGACCAACATCAAAACCAGCATCACCCCCATAAATGGCAGTAATCATGTGGTGCATGGTATTGCACAATAGCTACCATAACTTCTTATGATCTGATTGGAGATTCCATAGTTTGAGAATGAAATGGTTCTGCACCAGGAACATGGGTGCACTTTCCCAGACCAAGTTAAAAAACGGTAGGATCAAGTGGGTTGGGTACAGGTACACATTGCCCAAGCACATACGTAGCTTCATATCAGAACGTTAAAGCCTTTGTACGCTGAAGGGTTAGCCTGTTGCACACTCACTGTACAATGTACTTATATAGTACCATAGGTCAGTTCATAGCCTCTGCACATAACCTCAGTGGCATATTTACTTTGGGCTGTAATGGACCTTCCTACCGCACTATATACGTACATACATCTATCTCTATACAAGGGTATAAAAATGTTTCCTTCAAAAACAAGTAGAGATGTAGGGATGATGGATGGTGTCTCTGATGCCACTGGTAGCTGTATGGAAAAACCAACTGGTGGAAAAAGTCCAGGAACAAGGAGGTCTATTTCATGACTGTAACAACTCGATCAACATTCGCTGCCTTCAAGACACACTTTGGATACACTTTCACCATCCCTACATCTGGCAACATTTTGATGCGGCGCTGCCATCATGGCCTCAACAATAATTAATTGTCCACCAACTCATGCACGGAAGATTGCTTTGAATTCCATATGGCCTCTGGCAAATCACTTGTACTGGGTTGATATCGTGTCAGATAGCATAACATGTAGTTCAACACACACCGAATGATTCATGAAAGTCTTAGTTGTGTACAGTAGGTATAATTATTATGCATATGTCCTCCATGCATTGCCTATTAATGCAAATAGTCTTGCAAGTAAGTAACTAATGAATAAATCAGTGGAAGCATAGCTAATGAATGACCTCAAAATAAAATTATACTGACAGTAACTATAGTCACTGTCTTGAAATTTAATACTTGCTCTAACTATTATCTCTTTGACAATCCCTGTATATTCAAGTATTATGCTCTACCTGCTGGCGCAAAGATTTGAATAATTAGCTACGGGGGGGACATTGAAAATCAAATCTTCTGTGCATGAGTAGAAGGCAGTGTCAGTAAATGTTGAGGTCCATAAAGCAGACCGGTACACTGAGCCTAGCCGCATTAAAATGTTGCCAGATGTAGGGATGGTGAAAGTGTATCCAAAGTGTGTCTTGAAGGCAGCGAATGTTGACCGGGTTGTTACAGTCATGAAATAGACCTCCTTGTTTCTGGACTTTTTCCACCAGTTGGTTTTTCCATGCAGCTACCAGTGGCATCAGAGACACAATCCACCATCCTACATCTCTACTTGTTTTTGAAGGAAACATTTTTATACCCTTTTTCATTAGTTTTTTGGCATGCACACAGTGCATAGTCAATTAAGTTCAAATTAAGTTGCAATAATAAACAAACTGACCTAGAATGATTTGGCTGGAGATGATGTAGGAATCTATCTTATCTACAAACGCTTCATGTGCTGGCCTGCACCTGAAAATGTACTGATGTACATCCACTGACATGTGTAGTGCAGAAATTTCCATACAGCAGCATGGATTGTACACAATCTCCTTTTCAATTTATTATTCCCGCCAGAGAGTGCATTACCCCACTCATCAAAGTGGTCTGCTACTATTCTGCAAGCGAAAGGGCAATCTACCAATGACATCCAGATCGGACCCGGATTAGCCTGCCCGTGTGAACGCCATAATCCGGGTCCGATCCGAATTGCGCTGCCCGTGTGAATGGGGGGACTGTGGACTTGAGGTCACTTGTGCTACACAGTTGTGTATGACCCTTGCCACAGGGCAAGTCACTACAGCTACAGAGTGATTTTCCTCTACCACAGTAAGAATAACCCTAGCCACAGGGTAATGTGCCCCAGCCGCAGGGAAGACCACTCCAGTCACAGAGCGGATTATCACCAGGAACAGAATACACAGACGAAGGCGACGAAATACCGCGAAGACGGAAAATGAACGTGCATACTTACCATTTTCGTGGTCAGAAGCAAACGTAGAGAAATGAGTAGTGCCCTAGCAGGGACAACACAGCACCTGCAAAATGAACAAGCTCAGAATCAGGCAGCAACGGTGTAAAGTAAAAGACCCTGCGCTCCCTGGCAGAAAATGTTCCAAAGAAACGAAGTGCCTTCGTGTTAAGGCGCAGGAAAGGCGAAGGAGAACAGACAATAACGATACGAAGCAAGTGACACTTCTGACTTGCACTGCCGCTACACTGAAGTAACGAAGGCAAACGACAGCGAGAAACTTCCCGATGGGCAAAGGGTGGCTTCTGGTTGAGGCGGAGGAACAGTCTAAAGGCGAACAGACTAAAACAGCAACTTTGGAGGCGTCCTGATCTGCAGTGAAGGGCGAAAGTCCAGCTAACAGAATTACGATCCGAGAAACAGCTGCAACTATTTTTGGGCATAGACATGTACACAATCCCCCCTTTCACACGGGAAACCGCGATCCGGGTTCGAACCCGGGTTCGAACCCGGATCGACTCGGATCGACCCCGGTTACGTTCACACGGGCAGCAACATTCTTGTGGTTAATGATGTCACCCCAGAGATAAACACATGGCGACGCTGCGTTCATTAGTGCAAGATAAGATGGCGGCAACGGCAATGATCGTGTTTTTCCTTTGTTTCGGACTATTGTCCATGGCGTGGATCAGGCAGCGTCGCAGGTTGCGTTTCAGGAGAAGGAGAAGGCGACCGTGCGCTGAAAGCCTTGCCTTGCTAGGTCTTCGGCAATCGTGCGGAAGACGTTGTCGTTCCGCACTGCACCCCGAAGCTGGCTCTGAATCCTCTCCTCGCTCCATATCTGCAACAGCAGCTTCGTCTCGCAATCGCTCCACGTTCGCCTTTCTCCGCCATTTCCTCACACTTGAGATACGGTTATGACGTAATCGGATCGTGATACCGGATCGAAACCCTGCTCCGCTGCCGGATCTGTAACCCGGGTTCGATCCGGGTCGAACCCGGATCGAACCCGGGTTAATGTGCCCGTGTGAACACCAAAACCCAGATATAACCCGGATCGCGGTGCCCGTGTGAAAGGGGGGAATGATTCGCGCATCGTTCAGCTGCCTGAAACGTCATTGCAAATGGCGTCATGTTCGTAGCAACGAGCCAGGAAGTCCAGAAAATCGCCATCACTCTAACTAGCTCGCGGCACACTCTAGTGTACAAAAGAATACAACCCGACGAAAGCGGCGTCAGACGGTGGTGAAAATATTCCCGTACACCTCAGCATTCGTGAGCTAGAGGGCCTGGAGAAGAAGAATTGGAAGAAGAAGAAAAAGACGGAATGCGGAAAATGTCTTGGACGTTTTCCACGCGCTGGCGCGTCTTCACATGGAAGAACGGTTAGCGCTGTCTGGTATGTAGTCCATACTTGCTCCTCGCCAGTTCAATTCGCCGCTTTCCAATATGACATCATTCAGCAGTGCGCAGTATAGTCAGTATTATCCTAATTCACTACAGTATAATACCATCCTACATAGACGTCACTACCGTGACGTCTGATAAATGGAGCTAGGGCGAATTTTTGTCCGCACTAATCTCCGAAACTGACCGAAGAATTCGCAGTGGACACGAACGAAATTACTAAGCACTGTCCGGGCGGTGACCTCGACGGGCATTTCCATCGTTAGCTTGCGAAATGTAGGTTTTCCGACGTTTTGCCTATGCTTAACTGCGGGGCGCCATCTTGGTTTTACGGAGAAATTACGGAATTCGCGAAGCAGACGGTTGTTCGCGAACTTCTCCTGGGGCAATGCTGCGACGGCCTTTTCGCTATCGTCGCAGTTTCATGTATGCGGCTGTGAGTGTCATAAACTATATAGCGGAAAGCGTTGCATCCTGGGAGAAGGAAAGCGGCTCGGTGGCGAAACTATGGGGCTCCAATATCCAGTTTGTCTATTACGCAATATTGACAGCAACGTAAAAACGGCTGTTTCGGAGCGGCAACTTAGTTTTCTCGAGTCGGAATTGGGATCGGGACCGAGACTGGGGCCATTGGAAGACATGTTCGTTTTTGCCATTTTTCTCTTCCAAGACTTTAACAAGAGGCAAATGACCAAGCTTGGACATAGAACTGATAAGAGGCAAGTGTACTTTAGCCTAAAAATTAAGCTTTATACTCTCTCGGCAGCAAACTGCGTGTCTCTCTCTCTGCAAGTAATCGCTCCATAGCACACCTCTCCCAGTTTTCCAGCTAGTGTGCTACATATCAAAGGAAAGTCAGGTAAGCACAGAACATTGCCCTATATGGCTCATTCTACTGCCCCTTCCGTAAATCGTGTTTTGAACGGGTTTATTTTAGCAACATTAACTCATGTTTCAGCCTTTTTTCTTTGGAGACTACAGTTAAGAGACAAGTAACAAGCCATGAACGTAGACGTGATGCAAAGCAAGTATACTTTAGTCTATGTGAACATGTAGCACACTAGCTAAAAACTGGGAGAAGAGTACTATGGAGTGATTACTTGCAGAGAGAGAGAAACGCATTTGGCTACCGAGAGAGTATAAAGCTTACTTTTTAGACTAAAGCACACATCATTTGCATCATTTCTACATTCATGGCTTGCTACTCATCTCTTAACTGTAGTCTCTAAAGAGAAAAAGGCTAAAACACCAATTAATGTTGCTTAAATAAACCCATTCAAAACACGAGTTACGGAAAGGGCAGTAGAATGAGCTATATAAGGTAATGTTCTGTGCATACCTGACTTTTCTTTGATATGTAGCACACTAACTGGAAAACTGGGAGAAGTGTGCTATGGAGCGATTACTTGCAGAGAGAGAGACGCGCATTTTGCTGCTGAGAGAGCATAAAGCTTACTTTTTAGACTAAAGCACGCTTGCTTTGCATCATTTCCACCTTCATGGCTAAATACTTTGTGAGTTAAGTTCCTCGAGGAATTCAAATCCCTCGTTCTCGGTTTCCAAATCAAAACTAAGTTGCCGCCATTTGTATTATGCAAAACAGCCGTGTAAACCAAGTATTTCGAGTTAAACAAGTATTTCGAGTTAAAAAACTCGTGGGGCTGCCGCCCCAACTCGAACTACTTGCTCTAGCTCTCAATTGCTGGTTAGGATAGTTGTGCACCAGGGCCACGTCATGAAAGTTTATTAGTGCATGCAATCAAATATATATACAAGCACAGAGTACCAGCATTCACACATGCAGGTTTGCACAGGATTGGCACACTGTGCACAATTAAAACATGTTTCATTTGTTTGAACCTTAACAAAGTTTAATAGCTTCGCCAACAGACAGTGCAAACACACACGAGAAACACACACTGGTCACAGAAGCATAAATGCGCCGTATCATGTTTTTGTCCTGTCAGAAAGCATTCGTTCGAGTGCAACACAGCGCGCCAGTGCTGAAGACGATTCCCGTGTGTGCCACGTATTCCTGCACTAGAGACAGTCGGATAACCTTAGCGTAGACGATTCTCAGTCTTCGCAAAGCTTGTCGTTGCTCCTGTCAATCATCCTCGGCAGCGTGGTGAAGACCACTAGTCTACAAGTCACAGCGAAGACGATGACAACAATATTGTGCGCTCACCGAGTTCAGCGTCGCTCTTGTCCTGTGCCTAAGGCAGTAATTCGCGTAACATTGAGCTTTTATGCCGTAGAACACAATTTCGTAGGCAAGAACACAACCAACGGCGACCTGGGCGACGTTCGAAGTCTTTTCCGTGCCGTCTCCCCTTCACGAACGTTAAGAAAATGGCCGCCTATATAAATGTTTCTCCCGCCATACTTCGCCTGTACTGTCCATATAAATTTCAGTGTAACAATACAACCGTAGCTTCACGTATTATATATATATACCGACATACATATATATATATATATATCTTACCGTAACATGAAGCCATACAACAAAATCGCAAAATGAAAACAATATAGGGGCTGCCTGCGGCAGCCCCTAAAAACTCGTGGGGTGCCCCAAACTCGAACTACTTGCTAGTAATAGTGACAACATTTGTCATGCCATATAGCATCACTCTAAATCCTAGAATGACCCTAGGATGCACCACACAGAGGTTTGCATGAATGCATCAGGGTTTTAGTTGGCAATTGCATGGGAAGTTGCATTAATTAGCTAAGTGTTTGAATGCCTTGCACAGGATAGAGCCCTACAGTTACACAACTTCATGCACTCTGATACCTAACTGTTCTAATCCAGCTAGCTAGCTAGTCTTCGTATTACGTGCAGAACAATGCGAGAACATTCATAAAATGGCCGTTCATCCTCGGTAGTATTTGGAGCTGTAACCCAAAAGTAAGATTTATTTAATCTTCTAAGCAACATTAGTCTTGAAACTATTCGTGAAAAACTTTTGTTCGTTTGGTAAAGGAAGAAAAGATAACAAAGACGATTTCTAACCGGGTGAACAGAAGCCTCCAGGGCGGCCATTTGGTTACCGGACCTCTTCTTTTTCCGGTTGTTTCATCTCGAAAACGTCCTGTGCAGGCTTGGCGATGGCTTAGTATTATAAAGACATGTTCTTGAATACTTCTCATTTGATCAAATGGCTACGCAAATGAAGATATAGTGAGTAACAGCTTGGTAAATTCAAGGAAACCTGAGTGCTGCCATTTTGTGACAGATGTGGCTGCAGGATAATGCACCACCAGCGCAAGTTGCAACTAGTGACAACTACCACCTGTGCAAGTGGAATGGTTGCACCAGTTGAAAGAAGGGAAACACCATAAGCGCAAGGTGCAAAGGTCAGGGTGCAGGTGTAAAGGTCAGGGCCAGCATCAGCGCTAGTTGGTACGGGATGTAGCAACAACATGCAACTACAACCACCACCACCAGCGACCGGATAGGACCAGCACAGCACGATGCAGCAATCAGATACACACACAATGAAAGCAAACAGCAGAGTAGTGAAAAACACACTGCCTCACACAACACTTTGTTACCAACTAATGAACTAATTGTATTGCCTTTTTTGGTTTGCCCGGACCCCCGAGACTTGCTCTGTGGCTACGTAGTGACGTGTACAGTAAATGCATGTAAGTGCAAGGTACAAACATGCGTACATACAAACGTATGTTTTTGCACACATCTGTACAAACAGAGTTGTGAGCTTTGTAGCAGCAGTGTAGCCACATTGTATCACCATATTCATACGTATGTATACGTACGTAAGTACATGTACGTACACGTTCATGCCAGCACTGACACAAGCGACATATGTATGCATGTACACACAAAACACACACACACACCTCCTCAGCCTCTCTCCTTCGTTGTCTCTCTTTCTCATACTGCTGTTCTAGCAATTTGTACTTCTCATTGAGCTCCACAAGCTCCCTGTCATTGTTTTCACTCTCCCCAAGTGCGTTGTCGAGGTTCTCCAACACATTCACCACTAGCGGTGCTAAGGACTGCACAGCGTCAGGGCCAAACTGATCTGAAGAAGAAGGAGGGGTGGGTCCAGTCATGGGGGAGTGGGAGAGCAAGGAGTGCAGGAAGGGAATGGCAAAGACAGAGGTGTAGGGACAACAACAGAGGACAGGAAGATCGTGGATGACAAGTTTGGACGTTTATCTTTTGGGTTCAAGTTGTGAGACATGTCCGTATTGGTACATTATTACGTACATCATTATGATTCCTCCCCACCACACCCCCCCCCCACACATTCAATAATTACTTGAAGAGGGAGCTTCTCATCCCTTCTTGCCCCTAATAATTACTTGTTTTGACAGCGCTGCATGGGACAATTTGCCCTAGTGTACTCTGCACTCTAATCTGCATCTGAATCTGAATATACTTTTTGTACGCAACAACAAAGGGGCAAGAGACGGAGGGTGCTAAGCACAACATGTAAGCAAGTGATTTGTGCTGTTCTTATCACTGTAACGTACCAAGAATATTCTGGAATTCATCATAAAAGTCTTGCGCTAATTTTGCTACTCGTGCAGACACAGCTGGCCCAGGTCCCTGCTCCGATGTCAGCACTTCCTCCCCAGAATCAGACATGGTGACAAACTACGTATGCAGGAAGGCACGTTATCACTGTTACAGTGATAACGATAAAATGCGTGGTTCTCCATCTACAGGCAGTGCGCATGTATGCCTATTGTAACTTTTTTTAAGAGACCATTTAATTACTGACTACAAGGATAGCTATATACAGTACATGGTGTAACATATTTGTCTGCATGCAGGCGCTGTTAAATTAACAGTGCACCTTTTTCTGATGATCTCTGTAGTGTTAGTCCTAGAAACATATGGATTAGGTTCAGAATATTTAGTTTTGTAATGCCTGAGTGGCCAGGTATCTCCGACTACGTACGTATGTACGTATGTCAAACGTTTCACGCATTTCACACTTTTTCTACAGTAACTCTATCCCCTCACTATCGTCCCAGTACACTTTCATACATACGTATGTACGCACATCCCGTTACTATGGGTAATGGGACGTCACTGTGGGATAAATGGAACAGGTACTGTACGGATGTACATACGTACATATGCACTGTACATCTGGATACCATGGGTAGTAGCTGGAGCAGGAAGGTTAGGTAGCAAGTTTGAATCACGGTAAAATGCCTTTTAAATAAAGAATCGATCAGTTACAGTCACTGTGCATCAGGGACAATCACTTTTAGTTTAGGTATAATACTATTTCTATTAGCTACAGAACAATTGCTGTCATGTTGATATCCACATACGTACATACGTACACATGTAAGTTTGTAGGTTATAAAAGGCAACAGGTTAAAAAGGACAAGCTTGGAACTGCTGCAACAATACTATATGCATGACTACAGGGCACCACAGTATATGCACGTACGTACATGCACATATGTAGAAACCACGGCACAAGCAACACTCAAAGACACAGGGAACACTTAACAATGCTCAGCTCAGTAGATGGCACACACTGGTTGCAGCAAGTCAACGTCTTCATACTCATCTGAGTACCTGCCAGTTACACAAGAGATGCACAATACAATGTGCACTAAACAACCTGCACACACACATACATACGCACATACGCATGTATGTTAAACCTATACGTACATATATATGCAACACTTCTCACAAACACCATACGAGCATGTCCTAATATGTTCTTGGACACGAACTATCCTAAGCTGCAAGATTGCAAAATGCAAAACAACAATATAGCCAAATGAAAACACCAGCTAATAGGCCTATGGTACTGGTTAGATGACCATTTTCAACTTTACTGCACCGAATCCCTACATTGTCAACCCCTTACCCACTAACCCTCAACCCCCAAATCCACTCACTCCCAACACTTACTACGTACTCATCCAATCACTCAACACACACACACACACGCACGCACGCACACACACACACACACACACTCAACAGTGTCCACTTACTCCTCCTCTTCCTCTGAGCCTTCATTCTGTTGTTGTCCCTTCTTTTGTCTTTCCATGGCCAAGCTCCTCTTGTTGCCAGGCAACCGCCTCCTTGAGTGGTAGTCTCCCGAGTAAGTGGGGGAAGTCTCTCGTGGAGGAGGCTCAAGAGTGGCTTCAAGGCCAGTAACGTACATACGTACACAAGCAATAGAATAACAGAACAGTGTACACATACGCATGTACATACTTACGTACATGTGTAACAACAGTGTAGAGTACGCACTGCAAACACTGTATTAAGTATTCCAGATGTAAACAAATGTTTAGCACTACATGCTTCTCAATGTGTACTCAAATGTGAAGCCAGCTCTAAAGCAAATTGGTCACATGCCATTATACCCATGTACGTACGTACGTAAAATAAGGAGACTCCCTTCTTTCATACGTGCAAGAATATTCATAGCATTAATATTCCAGTTTTCAACCACTTCCATTGTACATGATATGGATGGACAATTGAATGAAGGAACAGGAACAATAGAATTACACAATCATGTTAGAAATTGCTAGCCTTTGTCTAGCCTACGTATGAGTGTGCGTAAAAGACTCGACAGAGATTTGCAAGCACAGTTGGGGCAGCGCATGCTGCCAGCTGATAGGGGTCTCACCTTGGCCACTCGGTTCAATCCTATGCTTCCTCACTGCTGGCAGCATCCATAGCCAACTGAAAACACCATCTAATAGGCCTATGGTACTGGTTAGATGACCATTTTCAACTTTACTGCACCGAATCCCTACATTGTCGACACCTTACCCACTAATCCTCAACCCCACAATCCACTCACTCCCAACACTTACTACATACTCATCCACTCACTCAACACACACACACACACGCACGCACGCATGCATGCACGCACACACACACACACACACACACACACACTCAATAGTGTCCACTTACTCCTCCTCTTCCTCTGAGCCGTCATTCTGTTGTTGTCCCTTCTTTCGCCTAACATAACCAGGAACCTTGTCAGACTCAAAGGAACCTGACCTACAGTACGTACGTATGTGCAGAAAGACTCATCACAAGGTACGTACGTATATACATAGTTGATGTATGTACCCTAAATTACGTACATACACAGACAGCTATGGAGTGTGCCTAGCACAGCAATGCACAGCAGGACTTGGACAATAGGACTGTAGCCAGTTTATACAGTAAAGGAGGAAGAGGACTGTACACAAACAGGCTACGTAGGTTGAAGCCCCAGGGTGCACACACATACGTATACAATACACAATTGTACATTTGCATGCATTTATGGTGTACAGTATGTAATATGTACCCTGAATTAAGTACATACACTAGCCCCCAGTTGTGTAGTTGTGCTGCAGGTGTTAAAACTGATTCCTACCAATGGTGGAGAATAAGGAATGCATGCAACCCATTCTTACACATATACACACACAGAGGCAGAGTTCACACGCATTCACGTACCTACGTATGTATGTATGTATGCCTGTATGTAAGAGATACACTATGTCCCTTTCTTACATTGTGCCTCAGCTGTCAGGGTATTGACGATTGTATGTTACTGTCACCACAATCACAGACATACATTCATGTACACACAGACACACACGGACACAGAGAGACGGAAAGACAGACAGACACACATACGTATGTACAGACAACAGACTGCACCAGTATGCATGAATGCAGTACACTGCATTGTGTGGAGTACTCAGTACATTAGGTATAGGAAGCCACACCAGCCACCACGTTCTGATACGTGCAGTTCACACCAAGTGTGATTTACGTAGGTGCAATGCTGTTTGTTTAACAGATTGCATGCCAGTTATTAGCCTCATTCCAGAGGTGACACACAAGCACAGCAGCAACCTGTCACACTCACAGTAACCAAATACTACATACGTAAGTCAAGTTGTCAAGGGTGACTCACGCGCTCGGTGCTCCTACTTCCGCCTCCAATCTAGCCTTCTTCTTCGACAGCTTGCTGTTTCTTGTCTGCATGTGCTCCAGCTCAGAGTGCTTCAGGAGGGGTGGAGGTGGGCGAGGTCGGGTAGACAGTGTGTGTGTACATGGGTAGAGCCTTCTGCAATGTGTGTGTTGTGGACCACAGGCTCCAGTAAGCAGAGAAACGTACGTATGTACCTATGTACGCATGTACATATGTACATATTTGCAAGTTACATGCATATGTAAACACCACACGTAATGAGAAAGGGTAGTTCTCGAATACCAGCTTCAAAACAGGGTTGAAAACCTTGCCGACGTTTTGACCAGATGCTCTGGCCTTCTTCAGGGCGAAGATAAGCTAGCGTGGGCACTTATCATATTTATAGCCTAGCATCTCATCTCTAGCACGACAATCACAACCAGCCCAGAGTAGGCGATAGTGTTGCTACAACCGGCAGAGGGCACTGCTATAGCAGGCTGTGTGGGCGGAACACAAGCATTGCTTGGATGCTTCAGGCATCAACTTTTTCTCTGTGGGAAGCCATTGTGCTGTACAAAGCATTTCACACCTGCTAGCTACCTGGACACTGCACACTTGCACACACACACCCCTTTAGGCAGTATTGATTACAGCGAGTATGGAGACCGCACCATGGCACCTTGCAAGATCTTACGGCATTGCTCATGGACTTGCACCCCTGGTAGAGGTGGCTGTCAAGATGGATGGAGACAAAAGTGCTTTAATTCCTCAGCCATGTGAGGGGCAACTGTTTTATTTTCTACCGCTGCCAATCACATGTGATGTGAAGTTTCTGATTAATGCTTTTTTTAAAGTGTCAAGCAACAGGCGTCATCTCAAAGATCTCCAAGACCGAAGCAAGAAGAATGAGTGGAATCGTCACCTCATCACTGACTGCCTATCCAGGGCTGTTATGTGTATGTTCAAAGGCCTCCAACAGTGTCGCCCAGGTGATTCAGTGTCACCAACTTTCCTACAGTGTTACTACAAACTGTTTCCCGTTGGTGAAACCGACAGTGTGAGCAAAGAACTGAAACCAGCTTTGCAGAAACGAATGAAGAAAGACAAAATCCCTTTTTTTCATGTCGAAGGTGTGCAGTGTTGGAAGAATCGCCTTGAGGCCCATGTCCTTCAGCAGGATTTCCATTCAGAATGCTTTGCAGAGGCTTTCCCTGAAATGATGCATGTTATGACAGAGGTCATGGGACTCAGCATTGCAGCTAATGTGCCACAACAAGTGCAAAATGTTCTGGAAAAATTGTTGAACATTGTGTCACTGAGGCAGTATTGCAAAAAGGTTTTCATTCCTCGATTGCCTGACATTGAGAGGTGCTGCCGAGAAAAGCAGATTGTATGTTTGCTGCAGAATATGACAGATTTAGATGGCCAGCAAGATAAATGGCTTGAACCGCTGCTGAAAAAGTCACAGTGCATTCCAACTGCACCAAATGGCACCTTAGTGACACCTACACAACTGATTGATCCCTGTGGACCTTTGCAAGTGCTGTTTGATGAATGTGAAGAACGCTTTCCAGCCACTCAGCTGCGTTGTGATGAAGTCCAGAGTGCATTGAAGATGCTGGGAATGTGTCATGATGTTCTAAATGATGAGGATGTTGTGGACAGGGCACAAAGCATTGTGCATCTCTCTGGTTCGGACATGGATACAGCACTAAGCAGGAGTGAAAACCTTCTTCGATACATCTCCAAGCATGTCAATCATGATGTACCCTCTCTAAGCAAAATACCTTTTATTCCAGTGATGAAGAGACCAGATGATGTAAGTGTGCCTTGGAAGGCTGATGATACTGGTTTACAGCTTTCCAGTGCTTCTAAAATGTACAGTGATGGATTCCATTTAGTCTTTACAAATGACTTGAGTTTGGGCCCTAACCTCGTAAATATTCCCAGCAAAGTATTGGGATTTAAGACTGAGCCTACTGTAGAGCAAGTAGTTCTACACTTGAAGAATCTCATTAAGTGGGCCAGTGGCAGTGTGATGAGCATTGCAGACAAGACATTCCTGACTGACACCACTGCAGAAGTGTACACGTACTTGGAGACCCAGCTGAGGAAAGGAGTTGATAAGGAAGGAAGGCCAGTTGGAAGGAGACTTGCCCAGTATTTGGAAGTACACAAGTATGCGGTGGTCTGGGATGAAAACACTGGGGTGTTCTTGAAAACAGACAAGCTTGCTCTCCAGCCTCTGAAAAATGTGTCTCTGGCCCCTTATCGCCTGTCAGCTAGTGAGGTCCCAGCACTAAAGAAAGTAACAAGACTGTGGAAAGTACTAGGCATTCGTGACATCTACTCTCCTGATGACTGCATAGCTGTTCTGCACGAAATGCCAACACCACTGACCACAAACGATGTCACCATTACAGAGAATATTCTTCGGTATCTTTCTGAATTGGAAGACCCAACGGTTAGAGAACATGTGCTACTTCCCACAACAAAGCAGACACTACTTCCACCATCAAAGTGTTACTACGATGACCTCCCTTGGAAGCAACAAGCTCAAAGAAAGCACCTCTTAGACAAATATAATTTTGTTGACACTAGCAGTGTATCAAAGAATATGGCTCAAAGGTTTGGTGTGCAACCTATTTCTGCTAAAATTGCCAACCCAACAAGACTGAAGATCAAGTATGAAAAGAAAGGGCAGCAGATTCCACTGATTCGCCGCATCAATCGTATTCTTCAAGAATACAGTGAAATTGCCGATGTCTTCAAAGAACTCATTCAGAATGCTGATGATTCAGAAGCCAGTGTGATCAAGTTTCTCATTGACTGGAGACAACACAAGACAGAATATCTCCTGACTCCAGAGATGGCTTCCTGGCAGGGCCCTGCACTGTATGTGTACAATGACAAAACATTTTCTGATGAGGATTTTGATAACATTTGTGAAACAGAAGGAGCCACAAAGAAAAGAAACCCTGTCAAAATTGGACGATTTGGTGTGGGTTTCTGCTCAGTGTACCATCTAACTGATGTCCCCAGCTTTGTGAGCAGATCACGGCTACAATTACTGGATCCACTGACAAGGTTTCTCACTGATGCCACATCAGAAAGTTCTCCCGGTATCTTTTTTGACTTTGTGGAAGAACAAGAGGCATTAGCAGCATTCTATGCTGACCAGATAGGCCCCTATGATGGAATCTTTGGCTGCAAGGTGCTAGGTGCACTGAAAGAATTTGATGGTACACTGTTTCGTTTTCCTTTTCGCTCTGAAGCGAGTGAAATATCTACGAGAGTGTTTCAGAGAGAACAAATTGACCAGCTAAAAGATGTGTTGATAAATCAAGGAGATACACTTCTTGTTTTCTTGCAACACTTGAGAAGGATTGAATTATATGAACTTTGTGAAGGACAGGACCACACCAACCCAACTTTGTTGGTGTGCCTAGAGAAGGATATTTGTAGAAGTGTAAATCTATTAGAGCAATTCAAGAATGCTGTGGAACATGGTCGCATGATGGCGCATTACACCACCACACAGCAGTTCACTTTGACAAGGAGAGAGGTAGCTGCTCAGTCTAGCAGTATGACGTGGCTGGTAGCATCAGCTGTTGGACGCAATGGCTCAAATTTGTGGAAACAGGCTTGCTCAGTAGAAGGCAGAGAGAGAGGCGATGTCCCAGTGGCTGAGGTAGCAGTGCCTATAGTGGATGAAGGTGGTGTTCTCCTACCAAAGCCACTTTCAACAGGCCAAGTGTTTTGTTTCCTTCCTCTGCCCATCACAATTAGTGACCAGAAGTGCTTGATCAATGGCTACTTTGAGATTGATGAGAATCGTCGTAATCTGGCTGAATTGCAAGATGAGCAAAAGAAAGATGCATGGAACCGATTGCTTATCAGGGATGCCCTAGTAATGGCCTACATTGCTCTCTTGAAGCACCTAAATGAAAGAATCCCTTGCAACAGGGATCAATGCACCCAGTTTCTTGAAGGGTACTACGAGCTCTGGCCTGTTGCCACTGCTAGCCACCCACTCAGCAAAGAACTCCAGGCAGCTTTCAAGAAAACTCTTTGCAATTCCCTTGTACCTCTAATGTGGAGCTTGGCTGAGGGTGGGAAGTGGCTACCAGTCTGCAAGGTCAAGTGCCTGGATTCCTTCTTGTACAAAGCACTGTTTGATACAGTTCGTGAGGAAATCTTGGACATTTTAGTGTGGCAAGGGCACAGTATGGCTGATCTACCACACACAATCAGAATGTCCCTCTGTTCAGAGCCTGACGCCAGCCTTACAACTGTTTCATTCCAATCTTACTGTAAAGAGGTCTTGCTGCAGAACCTACTGCATTTACGACATGATGTGAGAGACAATCAGCTGTTGTTTATTATGAAGCACTTAGGAGCACTAAAAGATGCTGACCGAGAGGAATGGTTGGTGGAGCTATTTTCATCCACAGCATGTGTACCCTGTGAGCCCAATGACACTCTTTGTTGCCCCACAAGACTTGTTTTTCCAGAGGGATTGCTGCATGAACTATTTGATGTGGATGAAGAACGGTTTCCATCTAATGCATTTTTTAACGTTAAGCAGTCTCTTGAGGAGCTGGGAATGGTTGTTCATAAATTGAGAGAAGAAGATGTACTGGAGCGAGCTGAAACAATACATACCCTCCCAGTAGAGAAGGCAAGACAGCGATGTGAGAGCTTCATGCAGTATCTTACAACTGTTCACTTTGTCAGTGAGGTAAAGAATATGCCCTGTGAATGGCATGAACACATGAAGAACCCATTGATTGAAAGACTGTCAGACATTGCCTTTCTGCCAGTTCAGCAGAGACCCAATGGATCAACTGTTCCTTGGCATGGTGACTCAGTGCTATTTGGAAGTCCAAGGGAGGTGTATTCTGCAAGAGACAATGACCTGATCTTTAGCTACAAACTGGCAGCTGACCTACCAGCTGGCCATGATGTGGGGAAGCTGTTCTTGCTGGAAGAACCTACCAGGGATGAAGTGCTGCATCATATCAGCCTGATTGTCAAGTGGGCTGAGGCTGAGGAGACAAAGATAACCCCACAGGACGAGAGCCTTCTAGACTGGTGTATGCCTGCTTTGTATGAGAAGCTTAGTAGCAGTATGGGGTGCACAAAGCAGGCTCACATTCTCACAACATCATCTAGTCCACAGGGTGCACATGAAAAGTGTGGTACCAATGTGGCTGTATCAATGGGGACTACAACAGCTGGTTCATCAAGCAAGGAGGTAGCTTTGCCCTGGAACGAGACAGTAGTTAAGGAGTTGAAGGACAGACTGTTCATCTGGCAAGAAAGTAATGGTGTCAAGAGATTCCATTCCGCAGCTCAGATTGTGAGTGATAGTCGTCTCAATCAAAGCTACTTCCCTTACCTTGTCAGGTTGAGCTCTGAGAATGCAAAGTATCAGCGGTTCTTTGACGAGCTTGGTATTGAATGCACACTAACGAGACGTAAAATTGCAGAGGCGTTAAAAGACATTGCACAAGACTTTAAAGAAGCTGAGATCAAGAACCGTGATGATTTGATGGGGTTTATTGCTCATGTAGCTGAACAACAGTTTCATAGTGACGCTGGTCAGGACCTGATTTTTTACCTGCCAGATGAGAAGGGAATGATGAGGGATGCAAGGATGATGGCGTATCCTGAAGGCACAGAGTCAGACTTTGTCCCAGAAGCACTAATTCATGGTTTAGCTCACTTTGTTAGTAATCACATACCAAAAGCAGCTGCCAAATTGTTGGGTGTACAGGACATTCTTGCCAACATTATGTGTCATTTTGAGGACAATGAATATTTCACAGAAGAAGACTTTGGCCAAGAGGAGAAGATATGTACTCGTCTGAACAACATTCTTGATCAGTATCCTGCTGATGTATCCATCTTTCAGGAGTTTATTCAGAATGCTGACGATGCCATGGCAACAGAGATAGCATTTGTGATTGATCATAGGCACAGCTATGGAGAGAAATCACTATTTGCTCATCAAAACAATTGGAAATCTCTTCAAACAATGCCTGCATTGCTGGTTTTCAACAACAGAAAGTTTCAAGAAGAAGACATTCAAAGCATCAAGAAGCTGGGTACTGGAGGGAAGGCAGATGCCACAGACAAGATTGGACGCTTTGGTGTAGGTTTCAATGTAGCTTATCATGTTACAGACTGCCCCACACTGGTGTCATTTGGAGAGGGTGGATTGGCCGAGAACTTTTGTGCCTTTGACCCCCAATTCAAGTATGTGCCCAGTCGTTTGGGCAGACAGCTACCAGGAGCAAGATACAGGATGAAGAATATGGATGGTAAGAACTCAAGTGAGCACTTTCCAGACCAGTTTGCTCCTTTCTTGACAGATGTGATGCCACAAATGGCCCAATTATGTCCAGGGAGTTTTGCAGACCTTGAGGACATGTGGCCACATGGCTACAGTGTCTTCCGCCTACCTCTCACCAGAGTAGTCAGGTACCACGTTCAAGAAACCTCCAGTAAAACAGTTGAGACGAAATCACAGGAGTTGCTAGGATGTCACATGACTCTGCCTCATCTTCGTAGACTTGCACGGGATTTGACTGAGCAGGCTCCAGGTATGTTGCTGTTTCTCAACCATTTGAAGCGAATATCAGTATTTGAGGTGTCAGATGAAGGTACAATTTTCAGTCAATGGACAGTTGAAGCAAGGCACAGTTCAAACAGCCAGAAAAAGTGCAGCCAATTTGCTGCTAAAGTAAAAAGTGTATACACAAACGTAATCGGTGATGGCAGCAACACAGAGTTACTTCGAAACAGTTTCCACACAACATACAGTGTACAGTTGAAGACCAAAGGAAGACCTGAAGTATCTCCTGTAGGTACTCAAGTAAACAAGAAGCCTGATGATCAAAGTCAAAGCCCATTGACACTATTGTCAAGCATGCAACTGAACATAAGAGAACCAATGAATTTGACTGATGACACGACTACTGAAGAGTTGGTACCACAGCAGACAGAGTCAACTTGGGTCATCAGCAAGCGTTTTGGTCTGTCTGACATCCCTAAAGAACTGCTGTACAATGGATGTGAGGAACGACTCTTTCCATTGGCTGGAGTTGCAATACTAGTACCAGAGAGTAGTGAGACTTATGATGGGTCTGCCTTCACTGGTTCACTGTATAGTTATTTGCCCCTTCCTGTTAGCACAGACATCCCTGCTCACATTAATGGCCACTTCTGGGTGGACCCCTCTCGCAAGCACCTGGAAGGTTCTTCTAGCACAGGAAAAAGGGGTAATTCATTGGGTCAGTGGAATGCAACTATGATACAAGAGGTGGCATCACGGGCCTATGTAGATGCTGTAGTACACTGCAAAGGGTTTGTTAAAAACAATGAAGCTTCTTGTGACTGGTTCAACAGCCTTCTCCTTGTTCAACCTACGCCATCGGCAGTATTGGATGATTTACAGTTCAGCAATAGTGTATTTCAGTTGATGATTGAGCAGGAGTGTAAAGTCCTAATTGCTGATGCAGCAACCACAGAGGTGGAATGGTTAGCCCTTACTGCAAATTCAGATAACCCCAGAAAAGGGTGGTTCTTTGATGGAAACTCTGAAGTGAGAAGAGCGTTGCTTTCTATTGGTGTGAAGTTGGTTTCTGACACACTAGTGTCATTGCTAACATCTGCGTATTTCACAGAGCAGAAATACTGTGGAGAAGCTACAGCAGAATTGGCCAGGAAGTACTTGAAAGAACTTGCCTCTGAGGATTATGAGCATGTTATCAAGTCAGCTCTGGTGCCTCTTTTGACCTTTGTTTTGGAAGACATTGAATCCCCAGAGCAGTGCGATGATCTCGATGGCCTGCCTCTGATGCTCACCAAAGATGATCAGTTGAGTCTGATAGACATTGAAAACCCATTGTTTTCTTTAGACTATTCTGATCTGCTTCCAGAGTACTGCATGGAAGATTTTGTGTCTCCTCATCTCATGGAGTCAACAAACCTGATGGACAAACTGCTCAAGCTTCATTTGGTGACTGCAGTCACTCCAGTGTATGTGGCAGACAAAATTGAACTGCCGAATGAGCCAGTGGCAGAATTGAAGGACTGCAACAGGGAACTTCTAAACAAGCTGTGGCAGTATATTGCAAAATCTATTTCTTCCACTCCCGATATTTTGGACTATTTCCATGAAGTCTCTATTATCCCCACAAGCCAATCAACAGCGGTCTCAGTGAATTATTGCAAGACAGTGCTGAGAGAGTATGGATCGGTGACATTGTTGAGGAAACTTCAACTTCCAGTACTGGATTTCTCATGTGTGTGCACTGTGTCCGATATGACACACACTGGAGCATGTGTTAAAGAAAGGCTTGCAAAAGAGAGTGATACTGGTGAAGTTTTGTTTGTTTTGCAATGGCAACTAGCTTACCATCCAGAGACAGCAGTCACTACTGATCATGAGGTGAGTGAGGTTGATGTAAACGAATTTATCAATTTTCTGATGAAAGATTCTCGGAAGTTGCACTCACATAGAGCAACAGTGGGGCAACTGAACATTGTGAAAGTGATAACTGGTGGGTGGGGGTCGCTGCAAAGGCTTGGTACAGTGTATGCCCTACCTGAAGCTACCCCAGAAGAGGGCCTAGTGGATATTCACAGGAACTCCAGTGCAAACATAATAGTGATCGATCACAAGTATTCTGACTTCTATAAATTGATGGACGCAGAGGTTTTAGACAGATATGATTTCTACCATCAAGTGATCATCCCTCACTTCCAGCTCTTGCCTGTAGACGCTCAGCTAAAACATCTTCATCACATGAACGGAGCTAAAGACCTAAAAGAACTTCTACCAAGTTTACATGATACTCGGTTTATCAAGGATGAGCAAAGGAATGGGCTGCAGCTTGCATCAGAGTACTATGACCCTGCTGTTGAAGTACTAAAGGAATTTTTACCCTCTGACAGGTTTCCACCTAAAGCATGGTGTGATCCAAGTAACTTAGCGATTTTGAGGTTGTTAAAATTGAATTCTGTGGTTACAAAGGACATGTGGAGAGATTTTACAAGTCAAGTGCAGCGCTGTAAGAAGACTGCTCTTGTAAAAGCAAATGTGATGCTAAAGTTTCTTCGGAAACGTGTAAAAAGAGTATTTGCAGGTAGAGATGTGAAGAGTGATAAGGTGGAGGAGACTCCTGAAGAGCTGCTTCAGTTCTTGGACAGTATTGCAAGCATCTGCTTTGTGCCATGCCACTTTCCATCTAAGATAAAGCTTCTATACCAACAGTTGGGGATTAACTTTCAGGCGCCTTCATGTGTATATGCTTGTTTTAGGCACTCACTGTTCTGTAGAGAAGAAGAAGAAGCAATCACATGCCTTCTACATGAGCACCAACGGATTAGAGCTAGTAGTGTGATGCCTAAAACTTTGCTTTCCCAGCCCACCCAAAACAAGACTGTAGACCAAATTGTGTCAACACTTGGAATGCAGCGGCCTTCTGTGTCAATTGTTTGCCAAAACCTGCTGAGACTGTCCTCATGTGCTGAGCAGTGCAACCTGTCATACAGGCATGAAACTAAAGACGCTGTTAAAGAACTCCAGGAGCTGTTTGCTTGTCATTATGACTATTTTGCAAGAGTCCATGAGCAGACATTGCTCACTGAAATATCAAATCAACTTGAAAAGGAGAAGTGCCTATTTGTTCCATCTGCATCTGGCTTATCATTCACAATACTGAAAGGAAGTGGGCTTACCAAAGCTACAACCGTCGGCAAACCTTATGCCAAGTATTTGCGCTGTGTCCCCTCCTACCTGGAATCACCCAAGTATGGAAATTTTCTAAGAGCAGTCGGTGTCAGGGAGACCATTTCAGCCAAACACTATCTAAACATTCTGGAGGCATTGCATGGTTCACAGGAGCAGAGATCTAGGAGAACAGATCCAAACTTCATTGAAGTTGTCAGAGCCCTTTACAAGGACCTAGTAAGGGTGTTGGAGGGTACAGAGGAATCTGAGGCAGAAGCATGCATTCAATCTAATGGGAAACCCATTCCACTGCCTTCGACCAATGGGGAACTACGCCGAGCTGACCAACTAGTTCTGAATGATGCAAAATGGCTAAAAGGAAGGTTAGAGCAATCTTCTGGCTACCACTTTGTCATGCCTCCACCACCTACGAGTACTGGCCAGGTTTCCTTGCCTCTGTGTCTGGGAGTCCAGCCATTGAGTGAGCTTATCTTTGAAGAGCTGGACAAAGCTGCGGTGCTGGACAGGGACAACCGATGTGAAGCAGAACTCAAAGCAGAAGCAGCTGCATGTGTGGTACAAGACACAGACAAGATGGAGAATGAACGTGTTGGGGGCTGTCCATACTCAAGCCAGTTTGTCAGCTTCATTCGTTCAGAAGAGTTCAAGAATGGTCTCCGAAGAATGATAAGCCACCACTTTGGAGGGAAGCCATTATCCTCTGATGAGCAAGCTATTGAGGCAATTCAGAGGCTAGATGTCAAGTGTGTTTATGCCATTAGAACGTTTTTGAGGCACAGACACAGTGGTAGGATACCTAATACCAAATGTGATGATGCACCTTGTTTTCTGGATGAGACCTCTGCCACAAAGTGCATCTATGTTTGTTTTCATCCCAAGGGTGAGCATGCCAGTAACCTACAACTCCTGGACACGGTTGTTGAATGTATAACAAGATTGCTTGGTGGAAATGTTAATGCCATGCACCTGCGTGCAGTCTTAGAATCCTGTAATCCCACTACTGTGGAAAGGATTTTGGATGCCAATCGTGTTCCAGCGTACATAGTGCAGGATGAGACTGACGGCAGTCTGTTGCAGTACCGAGAGGGTAGGGCTACAAGAGTAGAAAATGACCTTGAGCTCATTTTGACCTGCAACTTCAGAGAAGGTGACTTAGTTAAGTACTGCAGTGAAGATAGCCAGATGATGATTGCTAGGGTGGGGAAGGTAGGGAGCGAGATGTCAGAAGATGGCAATTATCTCTTCCCTCCAACTCTTCTGTTGAAACTGTCACCTGAAAGTGAAGAGTCTGAAGAAAAGAAAATGAGTTCCTTGCTTGTGTGCAAGTTCCTGTCACCACAACAGATCACACATCTCCAATCTCTCTGTAGAATCCAGGATGTCCCTGATGAGCAACATGGCTGCTCTGAACTGTCAAAAGAGTTGGATGTTCTCCTCGAATTGCCTTGCAGAAGCAGAGAAGACATTCAGTGCTATTTTACAGTCATCAATGATGCACTTGCACAGTTTACGACTCCACAGAAGTTCTTTGCCATTGAAAGACTGCTATTTCAGCTCCATTTTGACTGTGTGCAGAGAAAAGGTCAACCAGAAGCGTTAGAAGAGTTTGTAGAAGTTTTGAAAGACATCTTTGTTCCACACTGCACTAACGAAGCTTTCATGCAGTCCCTCGAAAGCAATATTGACAGGTTGCTGCAGCCTCTCACACAACCAAACCCATCTGAAGAACGTAATGTGATAGATGATCAGAGTCATGAGTCATACATGGAACTCAGTTCTCGGAGCATTCCAACTGAGCCATCAACCTCAGAAAGCCATACATATGTTGGAGGATCTTCATACCTTGGACAGTACATCCCTCCTGTACTACCTTCTGCTCCAATCCGTTCAACACAGCGGAGGAATGGAGGGCAGAATACAGCATACTTTCCTGTATATCCTGCTCC
Source organism: Aplysina aerophoba (assembly GCA_949841015.1). Lineage (NCBI taxonomy): Eukaryota > Metazoa > Porifera > Demospongiae > Verongiida > Aplysinidae > Aplysina > Aplysina aerophoba. The sequence continues at coordinate 2,288,430 of OX465043.1, forward strand.
CGGGAGGCTCGCAACTGGTGGGGCATACATTTGGGGAGGTGGTACAGGAGGTCGTGCCCAGCAGTCCATCTGGCCAGAAGTAGTAGAAGAAGAAATCCAAGTTCCAGCTCCAACGGTGAGCCTTGAGGATGCCTTTATATGGCTGAAGGATGCATACCGTACTCTGCAACTTGTCAAGGAATTGGAGACTATCCAGGAAGATGTGAATGTGCCCAGCTTGGAAGGAGCAGTACTAGCAAGCGTCTACAAGTACCCTGAGACACTCTGCTTCTACGCCCATGAGATTGTGCTCAAGTGCTTGAAGGCTGTGTTTTTTGCTTACTGCGGCTTACCAGACCAGTTGGTGGAATGCAGAAATCTGGTGCAGCTACACCAGACCTTAATGGACAACCTGACAGGTAATCGTGAGGCTCAGAGTGTTCTTGGTGAAACGGTTCGTAGCTATGTTCACCTCGTGAGTGGGCATGGGGACTGCTGTCGCTTCCCCTCATATGATCCCCCAGCCCTGCCTTGTGACACTCACTCCCCAGTTGTGGCTAAAGAAGTAATGAGTTCAGCCAAGTGCTTTGTGATGGAGATCCAGAAACTAGCCACATTTCGTGCCTTCTTTCCAGAAGGATTGAATCCAGAATCCTTTGCTGCAGTTATGCCAGACAGCTGGACAACCCAGGAAGGAGGTTAGCCAAGCTAATCTAGTGTTTGTAGTCAGTACTCACCTTTTGACTGTGCAATAATGTCTAGGCATGCATTGGTGACTTCATGTGTACGATGACAGGGGTGTAGGAAGCAGTTTAATAATGGGGGCTCAAGGTGCTGTTGAGTCATTGAACTCCTCAAAAAGGTCTTGATTCATTGACAAAAATTTTTTGAGTAAAAACTAAGTAAAGGTTAATTGTTTAGTGCCCTGCGACATAGTTAGCTAGCTAACTACAACCGGCCACAGTTGTACAGCATCATTGTATCATCAACCCATACAGGTTTGTCGCTGCACAGGTGTGCGCTGCGTATTAATGTGTGCTATGTATTAGATAACCTCGTATGGTTACTGCTGGCTGCAAGAAGAAAGAGGAACGATGCTTTTCTGTGCTGCTTCACAAGATATACCTCAGTGTAGTCACATGCAATGTTTGGTCAACCTGCCTCTTGTGCAATAGAAACGGAGGCAAGAGGTGACTGCTTGGGCTGGACACGCAAGACAAATCACTGCAGTGGGCGTTCTGCAACTTCAGACCTCGGTTTCACTACCAAAAACTGTTAGTTAGTATACTATAAATTGGACAAGTTGTGGAACTCGAAATGTCATGGTATGCATTTCACAACTTGGCACAGCTTAGCCTTTATTGTTAGGGAGGCCTAGCCGCCCATCTGTGGCGTTTGGGGGCACCAGCCCCTGTGCCTCCTGCTTCCTACGCCATATAGCCAAGGAGCATTTGCAAAATATATGCCCTGCAAAAATGCTTATATGCATCAATGTTATGTTACATTGTACATTCTGCATGAAACAGTGTCCAATATATGCTTGCTCTGTGTACCTTCATCTATATATTATATACTTGATGTGTAGAATTTCCTTCTCACTGGGAAGGACACGGGGAAGGGGAAGAGTTGAAGATTGTTCCTGTCAGCCCTCACAGTCGCGAGTTCAAGGAGATAGCTGCCCAGTTTACCCGTACCATGCCACGTTCTGCCATTGTCAGAATAGAGCGGGTGCAGAACAGGATTTTGTGGAGAAGGTACCATGACTGCAAGGAACGCTTGAGAAGAGATCCAGAGCTGCCCTCTGTGGGGGAGAAGCTCCTGTTTCATGGAACACGGCAGACTGACCCTGAGCAGATTTACAGTGGTGACGCTGGTTTTGATATTGGCTTCAGCAGTGATAGAGGACATTGGGGACAAGGAATCTACTTTGCAGTCAATGCATCCTTCTCTGATGGCTACGCCCATGCAAAAAACAGCCTTGCATATTCAGTCCCACTTTGCAAAATGCTAGTTGCCAAGGTTCTCACTGGGCTGGCATTTGTTTCACCTCGAAACAGAGAACTGAGATTCCCTCCTGAACGAGCGGACACAGGTGCAGAGGAGGGCAGAGTGAGACGTCGCTACAACAGTGTGCAGGGCACAAGTAGAGGGTCAGAAGTGTACATCACTTACACCAACGAGCAAGCCTACCCTGCCTATGTCATTTCTTATCGGCAAAAATAAACAGTGAAAGTCTATATGCTTCATAAAATTATAGTATATGAAACCTTAATGAATATACATATATGGTTTTGTATCAATGCTAACAAGTAGCTAGCTAGCTAGTGTACCTTCAATGTTAGGCCATGCATTTTACAGAGAAACCATAATGTTTTACTTTATGTATGTGCTGCAGTGAGAGAAAGTTATATATAATAAGTTTTGTATGTGCTCTTTCTAAAATAAATCTATATTATGCTTTGATAGATTGTTGATGGAAAAGGATTCTTGCTCGATGATGTGTGAGGTTGTTGATCAAGAAAGGATCATTAGTGAAATTGCATAGCATTAGTCCACTCATATCTATGGTCCACTATATGGACAGGGCTCTCTTATGGCCTGTAGACTGATAGAGATCGTCTGTAATTGAAGACACATTTTGGACCACCACTGCCCCTTGCTATATATCTCAAAGGTCCATGGATGCATGGCAGCCCACATTGCCTTTGATTAAACACAATCTCTATTAGTCTTTGACTCATTAGGAAATGCCATCCATCAGACTTGCAATTGCCTGTGATTTTGCTTTGATCCATTGTTGCTTTTGCTTCGTACACAGACTGAGAGCAACGAACAACCACAAATGTAGCTAAAACCTTTGAGTTCATTCTTTGTCATCAATTACAGAATGCCCCAGAAGTCTGTCCTCTTGCCCAGATGGTCTCTCTCTCTTAGCCGCGGCAGAGAAGGCAGAAACACAGTTGGCAATGAAGGCATCTGCTTCCACCATCAGGGCAATGTCCAACAGGGGGTCCTCCTCTGTACCATACACAACTTTCAGCTGCAAAGTAAAGTATGTTTAGGGTAGCTCAATATTTTGTATATATTACATTCACCACTATAAATTATGTATGTACACATAATATTATATGTATAAGTGACTGCAGCACAGGCTGACATGTTCGTCAATTATGTATGCAGAAAGGCTCTGCGCAACACAATTAATATGTACACTGGAGGAATTGTTGTAAAGGTCCACTTACATGCATAATAATAATAATACTGTTAATGAGGCAGCCCTCCACTGCTACAATATGCAAATGCTACCTTTAAGCACCAACAACGGTGCTCTCCATCAGACTGTACACAATGGGATGTGAAGTAACAAGTAGACGATCCTATCAAGACCCAACACAGCTCAAGTCCACACATGATGTATATATGTACTGTATATTGCAACTCACATGCTTCTCTGCCGCAAGTAGTTCTTTCAGTTTTAAGGAAGGGTCTGGCATGGGCTGAGTCATAACCAATAAACACTGTGTCGACTCCCTTGGATGCAGCCCGCAGTACAATATTTTAGTTAATATCATTACTTTCATTAACCCTTCCCCTTAAGTCTTAATTCCTACATAGCCACTCGGAGCTTGGCAAATAATATTATGTAGCATGCAATATATATACACTGAATAAACCATAAACTATATACTTGTTCCATGCATACAAAATTTAATATTAACTCTGGTCATCGAATATATTGTTCTGCCAGCTGTTGTGCCAGTGGTCCTGCTTCCATGTCCTTTACTGCTTGCACCACCGTTGTCCAGGTGCGAGGAAGGTCACCGGTCCCGTGCTTGTGTACCACCCAGTCTTCCACTAGTTGCAACATACATGCTCCTATATACATTTGTCCTATCTTTGCCAATCCCATCCATGATGGCAGGATCCACAAGTAGGAATGTTCCAAACTCCCTCCACTCAGCATCCAGCTGATGAGTTAGGGCTTGGATCACATCTACATGACATGTGAAAAGTGAGAATGTGCACAATATTGCACAGTAATCACCATCAAGCATCTATAACCTTCATACATATACACACTGGCATGCAAGGGGGTTAATGGAATGTGATTGATTGCAGAAGATGGTTTGTTGAATATTTCTAGAACCCTTCCTCCCTGTCAATTCTGTCTACTTCAATAAGTGTACTTACAACGAAGTGCTCTGCTGCATGTAGGTTGATTATATAATTATTTCAATTGCAGGTTAAATGATTACACTCCCGGGCACTCATTGCTGCCAGATGGACAAATCTGAACAGCATAGCATGGGTAACTATGGCCAGAGCATAATTTGGTTGGAATCAGCAGCTCTTGTGCTAGCAAAAGATTCCACCAAGCTTCTCCCACTGGGCACTTGCAATTGATGCACTGTCTGTTTTCACAATTAACAACGTAATGGGAAGGAAGTTTAAATTATGCCAAGATAGACATGTATAGATTGAGGATCCAATTTGCAGTTTCAATAATTATTAAAATTATATATAAATTATTATAAAGAAAAGTTGTATATACTGTATCATTACAGATCTAGTTCAGTGATAGAACCTATATAAGTGGAATTCAATCAATGCAGACCACCATGGCCAGGGATGACTTTGGAACTATATATATACTAGTGTTGTATATAGATACACTCATGTGCATCCTATATCTGTAGCTCATCACATGTATACACCCTGACTCATGATCAATGCCTATAGATTATAATTATATACATTACATATTTATATATATATGATCATAATTATAATGTGTATATATATATATATATATGCATGTATGAAGATTCTTGGCTCATGTGTCCTATAGCTACTTAGTATAAATTATACTTCACAATATACAATTGCAATCAGCATACAAATTGTATTATACTATTTTAATTAAGAAAACCATAAATCATGTTTACTACATATAATTATACATACATTATGTATTGGATTTAACATACACACGTATGTATACTAGACTCAAGTCATTGTACACATTGTTCTTTCAACTGCTCTGGCAGGGGTACTTTCATTTCCTTTAGTACTTGCACCACTGTCTTCCAAGTGCGAGGAAGTTCACCAGTTCCGTCCTTCTTGCACACCCAGTCTTCCACCAGTTGCAACATACAATCTTCCACATCTGATTTATCCTCCTTTATCCTATCCATGATGGCAGGATCTACATGTAGGAATGTTCCAAACCTCCTCCACTTGGCATCCAGCTTCCCATCAAGGGCTTTGATCACATCTACATGACATATGAAGAGTAAGAGTGCATTACATGGACAAGGTGAGTGTCATACTTGTTCAACTGAACTGAGTCTGACCAAAGTTGATTTGGCTAATGAATACATTGAGCGAATCAGCAGCCAGCCACAAAAATGTTATCCCATCAAATTTAGGCCTTGCTGACAAACTTGTCTCTGTTGTTTTTTGTTCTTGTGAATGTCACAAAACATCAAATATGGTCCCACACATTTGTAATAAAATTTGTACGACGCTTTGGCTATGATCCTCCACTGAAGTACTACGTATGTCAAATATTCATGCACAACTAGGATTGAGTGGACACAGCAATTGACACTATACATGGGGACACATATTTACGTCATTATTACAATCATGGCTTTGCCTTCTTTGCAGAAAGTACAAAGCATGACACATTTATTTTATAGTCAACTCTGTCATACTAATTATGGCAACCCCATTGGTAACGGGAAGTTACATCTGAACAGCTAGGAAAGCACTAACTAACTGTTTCACCAGCTTTCTCTACTTTCTCGTGTATGTAGTGTGTACACATCAATATCTTCCTCTATGAGTCAAGATCCATTGTGAACAGCACATGGAAGAATGGCAGTGTGCTTTACTGTATATCACGTGTACACTTTGTATTTCATACGCCGGGTTGAATTTGGCAGTACAATTTTTAATTTCAGTTTGTGAATTGAAGAATTTCATCATTGCTCCTAGACATTTTAGCAGACTAACTAAGTAAAGTAGCTAACTGAAGTGCATCTGTGGACGTCATGTTTATCAGGCAATGCAGACAGCAGAGAGGGTGAAGAGCACCCATCACACAGCTCTTGCCAACACCCATGGAGTGTGATGCTAATGAGCACATTCTTTGTGCATGTGAAACTAGGCAGCATCTCTAAAGAAACAGTGCTATATAAATGCACTCAATTGCACATAAACGTATATAATTATGGTACATACAAAAGTACATAAAAAAGTATATAATTATGGTACACAAATATAATCTTAATACACACAAGTGTGTGTGGTCTTGTATGAATGTATTGGGCGGATATGGCAAGAGAGCACTTTGCGGAATATTCTAGAGTCCTCCTTCACTGCAGATTGTATATGATTTGACAAATGCACTAACAAAACATACCTCCCTGCAGCATTTAGGTTGATACGTTCAAACACAGGTTGGGTTAGCACATGAGCATTTCTTGATTCGTACCTGCAATTTTGTGAATATTTGTCTGTGGTGAACTAGGGGGTGTCTCGGCACTCAGACTGGGTTCAGAAGAGACGGGAGAAGGCACAGACTGCTCTGTGAGTAGTCAAGGAGACATACAAGAATTAAGAATTGGTACAGTAAATAAAGCATGCTTCAAATATGATATGCATGCTGCTAACACAATTTATACAAAGGTCCACCAGTAGTTCCCACCATCAATGACACTGTACGTATAGTATAAGGAGTAGGTAAATCAGCCAACACAGCAAGGCACTGTGGCCATGCATGATCTAATGATGAATGTGTCTGGTGAATAGTTTATTATAAGGGGGATTATACTTATACTTAATACTAATAGGTGATTACATACTGACAGTTGGACTTCAAGTGGACTGTTCAGCAGAGGATGTTGGATAATGGTGGTCTAGATATATATGTGAGACTAAGGAAGAGAGGGTATACTGGCTACAGACAAACATAAAGTACAGATATAGATAATATACATACACACACAGCACAGACGATAAGTAACCACTTACTTGGCTCCTCTTTGAATGTGCAGCTGAAGGTAAGACGCACATTTGCACCAAGCAAATCAACCTTTAGCAAGGCAGGCCTCACTCGATTCACTTCTGGGCTAGTGAATAGGATCTTGTAGCAGAGGCATGGAGGGAAGCGTCCACTGTTGACCTCTTGTTCCAGGTCTGATTTAGATTTTCCCTTGGGCATTAGAAAGTCAGTCTCGTCAACCTAATTTAAGAAATCAAGAAATCCATAAAAGCTGTAGTCATTAAGTAACACACAATCATTTGTGCAGCAAATTTCATCATTCTGGTACTAACTTGATGTTGTCCTTCAATTGTTGCCACCCAACCAAGTCCCTCGGATTTGGCGGGGCTTGCTTCAATTGGCTTCTCAGGTGTAGAATATCTGAATCGTGGCACAATATCACTATTGCCCTGCTGCCAATCCCTTTGCTCCAACAAACCAGTCAATTTCTAAAATGATCATAATTGCATCAAACTGAAGAGTTTAGTAAAATGGTAAATGTGACTAATGCTTCTTACCGTACTCCAATCCAGTGAATCACACATCAGTTGTATTCTGAAGAATAGAGTTTCATCTGATGGGACGTTGCGTGTCAGTGTGATGGCACTGTACTTGGCTATTGTCTCAACCTTAGTCTCCACACAGTACAAGCAGCGTGGCTCTCGTATTGTTAGGACTCCCACATTAGTATAAGTAGTGAAATCTGCTTCCTCCTCCAGCTCTTCATAAGTGTACTCTTTTACCCCTACTTCCAGTGTGTGTGGAGCTCTGATGAACTTTAGGGTCACATCATCTTCCTTCTTTTTGATGCACCAATGGCAGAGGAAGAGCTGGACAGGCTTTACTAGTGTGCTTCCATCCATGTTGAGGTATACACCCACTGAACCTGGCTTGTACCCAGTGGGCAACACAAAGGGACCATGCAAGATGATTGCATAGCGTATGAATGTCTCCTTTTCCACAGCTCCTGGGGGAAACACTAGTGATGCATCACCACTTCCAAGTTTAAAGGTACCTCCATCAGGAGATATGAGCAGCTGTTTGATGCCTGTAGCCATGTAGCAGAGTTGCTGCAAAAGATCTTCATCTACTATTGAGTGAAGATAATATGGACAATTATGGTAACATATTAGTGATACGTAATTCAAACATAATATCTACATGTGTAATGTCAAACGAACCTGTTTCTTCAGCAACATCTGAAGCCAAAGGGACTGGGTCAGCTTCCATCACCTACAGAGAAGTGGCTTTTAAATTTGTTGACGAATAATCCTGAAGACATATACTTACATAGCACACTTTTGCCCTAATAGATTTATATAGTTATAGTTCCGTGACAGCAGCTTGCAAACTGCACCAGTAGTATAATAATCTATGTGTGTATATATCTCACGAGGAGAATAAAGTTGATTATACCACAACACAATCCTCCCACATTGTTAGATTACGTAATTACTGTTGCATCTCCCAAATGGTTATAGAAATGACAAAATTGAACCAAATGGGTAATTATTGCAAGTAACTCCTGTCGATTCTCCTCTGCAGTTTGCACTGACTGCTTGCATGATTGGTGATCATTATACACTTATACATAGATTGTTGAGTTTAACAAATCATGTATGAATAGTAATGTACGTAGGCTGCTATACCATGGTACGGATTACATGTAACAGAACTGCATGCAAGATAAGAAAAAGTGTGTTATAGGATCAAAGAAAATGTAACCATAAAAACTGTAGAATAATATTCACTGCCATGTATAACGCATTTTGCTGAAATGTTGCATTGCTAATGAAGGATAACCGCGGCAAGTTGTGAAAGACTGAAATTCTGTATAGGTATTGTTTGTAATTTAGGGTGTATCCAGAAATAGTGAACTTCACCTTAAAAAGAATCCCATTCCAAGTCCAAATTTTCAACTATGGAAGTCCAAATTTTACCAGTCCACTTCCTTGAAATGGCTGTCTACCATCTGGAAGGTGGTCTGGGAAACTTTGTCTACATTCCCGGCACAGTGAAATCAGAATCAAATGCCACTATCTGTGAGCAGCCTACAGAATGCATCTAAGAAAAGTATGTGGCTGTGTAAATATTGCTTTGGCATTATATCTCTGCTACTTTAGTGCGCTGTGACACAGACAATTCAGAGCATTAGCTAGCACTTTCTGTCGCCATAGTGGAGTATGTTATATTGGCATGTGGTGTAGGCAAAGATGGGGATAGTACACTGTACCCAGTGACAAATGGCAGTAATCATGTGGTGCATGGTATTGCAGAATGGCTACCATAACTTCTTATGCATAAATGCAGCACGCTGTTGTAGCAACGTCTCACTGTTCCCACCCCTGCACCTGTGTCAGCTCGTTCAGGAGGGAATATCAGCTTACTGTTGGGTGGTGATTCAAATGTCAGACCAGTGAGAACCTTGGCAACCAGCATCTTACGAAGTGGGGTTGTACGTCCAATGAGAGTCTTTGCATGCGCATAGTTGTGAGAGTAAGATGCATTAACTTCAAAGTAGTTCCCTGGTCCCTACAACCCAACCCTGCTGTGACCAACATCAAAACCAGCATCACCCCCATAAATGGCAGTAATCATGTGGTGCATGGTATTGCACAATAGCTACCATAACTTCTTATGATCTGATTGGAGATTCCATAGTTTGAGAATGAAATGGTTCTGCACCAGGAACATGGGTGCACTTTCCCAGACCAAGTTAAAAAACGGTAGGATCAAGTGGGTTGGGTACAGGTACACATTGCCCAAGCACATACGTAGCTTCATATCAGAACGTTAAAGCCTTTGTACGCTGAAGGGTTAGCCTGTTGCACACTCACTGTACAATGTACTTATATAGTACCATAGGTCAGTTCATAGCCTCTGCACATAACCTCAGTGGCATATTTACTTTGGGCTGTAATGGACCTTCCTACCGCACTATATACGTACATACATCTATCTCTATACAAGGGTATAAAAATGTTTCCTTCAAAAACAAGTAGAGATGTAGGGATGATGGATGGTGTCTCTGATGCCACTGGTAGCTGTATGGAAAAACCAACTGGTGGAAAAAGTCCAGGAACAAGGAGGTCTATTTCATGACTGTAACAACTCGATCAACATTCGCTGCCTTCAAGACACACTTTGGATACACTTTCACCATCCCTACATCTGGCAACATTTTGATGCGGCGCTGCCATCATGGCCTCAACAATAATTAATTGTCCACCAACTCATGCACGGAAGATTGCTTTGAATTCCATATGGCCTCTGGCAAATCACTTGTACTGGGTTGATATCGTGTCAGATAGCATAACATGTAGTTCAACACACACCGAATGATTCATGAAAGTCTTAGTTGTGTACAGTAGGTATAATTATTATGCATATGTCCTCCATGCATTGCCTATTAATGCAAATAGTCTTGCAAGTAAGTAACTAATGAATAAATCAGTGGAAGCATAGCTAATGAATGACCTCAAAATAAAATTATACTGACAGTAACTATAGTCACTGTCTTGAAATTTAATACTTGCTCTAACTATTATCTCTTTGACAATCCCTGTATATTCAAGTATTATGCTCTACCTGCTGGCGCAAAGATTTGAATAATTAGCTACGGGGGGGACATTGAAAATCAAATCTTCTGTGCATGAGTAGAAGGCAGTGTCAGTAAATGTTGAGGTCCATAAAGCAGACCGGTACACTGAGCCTAGCCGCATTAAAATGTTGCCAGATGTAGGGATGGTGAAAGTGTATCCAAAGTGTGTCTTGAAGGCAGCGAATGTTGACCGGGTTGTTACAGTCATGAAATAGACCTCCTTGTTTCTGGACTTTTTCCACCAGTTGGTTTTTCCATGCAGCTACCAGTGGCATCAGAGACACAATCCACCATCCTACATCTCTACTTGTTTTTGAAGGAAACATTTTTATACCCTTTTTCATTAGTTTTTTGGCATGCACACAGTGCATAGTCAATTAAGTTCAAATTAAGTTGCAATAATAAACAAACTGACCTAGAATGATTTGGCTGGAGATGATGTAGGAATCTATCTTATCTACAAACGCTTCATGTGCTGGCCTGCACCTGAAAATGTACTGATGTACATCCACTGACATGTGTAGTGCAGAAATTTCCATACAGCAGCATGGATTGTACACAATCTCCTTTTCAATTTATTATTCCCGCCAGAGAGTGCATTACCCCACTCATCAAAGTGGTCTGCTACTATTCTGCAAGCGAAAGGGCAATCTACCAATGACATCCAGATCGGACCCGGATTAGCCTGCCCGTGTGAACGCCATAATCCGGGTCCGATCCGAATTGCGCTGCCCGTGTGAATGGGGGGACTGTGGACTTGAGGTCACTTGTGCTACACAGTTGTGTATGACCCTTGCCACAGGGCAAGTCACTACAGCTACAGAGTGATTTTCCTCTACCACAGTAAGAATAACCCTAGCCACAGGGTAATGTGCCCCAGCCGCAGGGAAGACCACTCCAGTCACAGAGCGGATTATCACCAGGAACAGAATACACAGACGAAGGCGACGAAATACCGCGAAGACGGAAAATGAACGTGCATACTTACCATTTTCGTGGTCAGAAGCAAACGTAGAGAAATGAGTAGTGCCCTAGCAGGGACAACACAGCACCTGCAAAATGAACAAGCTCAGAATCAGGCAGCAACGGTGTAAAGTAAAAGACCCTGCGCTCCCTGGCAGAAAATGTTCCAAAGAAACGAAGTGCCTTCGTGTTAAGGCGCAGGAAAGGCGAAGGAGAACAGACAATAACGATACGAAGCAAGTGACACTTCTGACTTGCACTGCCGCTACACTGAAGTAACGAAGGCAAACGACAGCGAGAAACTTCCCGATGGGCAAAGGGTGGCTTCTGGTTGAGGCGGAGGAACAGTCTAAAGGCGAACAGACTAAAACAGCAACTTTGGAGGCGTCCTGATCTGCAGTGAAGGGCGAAAGTCCAGCTAACAGAATTACGATCCGAGAAACAGCTGCAACTATTTTTGGGCATAGACATGTACACAATCCCCCCTTTCACACGGGAAACCGCGATCCGGGTTCGAACCCGGGTTCGAACCCGGATCGACTCGGATCGACCCCGGTTACGTTCACACGGGCAGCAACATTCTTGTGGTTAATGATGTCACCCCAGAGATAAACACATGGCGACGCTGCGTTCATTAGTGCAAGATAAGATGGCGGCAACGGCAATGATCGTGTTTTTCCTTTGTTTCGGACTATTGTCCATGGCGTGGATCAGGCAGCGTCGCAGGTTGCGTTTCAGGAGAAGGAGAAGGCGACCGTGCGCTGAAAGCCTTGCCTTGCTAGGTCTTCGGCAATCGTGCGGAAGACGTTGTCGTTCCGCACTGCACCCCGAAGCTGGCTCTGAATCCTCTCCTCGCTCCATATCTGCAACAGCAGCTTCGTCTCGCGATCGCTCCACGTTCGCCTTTCTCCGCCATTTCCTCACACTTGAGATACGGTTATGACGTAATCGGATCGTGATACCGGATCGAAACCCTGCTCCGCTGCCGGATCTGTAACCCGGGTTCGATCCGGGTCGAACCCGGATCGAACCCGGGTTAATGTGCCCGTGTGAACACCAAAACCCAGATATAACCCGGATCGCGGTGCCCGTGTGAAAGGGGGGAATGATTCGCGCATCGTTCAGCTGCCTGAAACGTCATTGCAAATGGCGTCATGTTCGTAGCAACGAGCCAGGAAGTCCAGAAAATCGCCATCACTCTAACTAGCTCGCGGCACACTCTAGTGTACAAAAGAATACAACCCGACGAAAGCGGCGTCAGACGGTGGTGAAAATATTCCCGTACACCTCAGCATTCGTGAGCTAGAGGGCCTGGAGAAGAAGAATTGGAAGAAGAAGAAAAAGACGGAATGCGGAAAATGTCTTGGACGTTTTCCACGCGCTGGCGCGTCTTCACATGGAAGAACGGTTAGCGCTGTCTGGTATGTAGTCCATACTTGCTCCTCGCCAGTTCAATTCGCCGCTTTCCAATATGACATCATTCAGCAGTGCGCAGTATAGTCAGTATTATCCTAATTCACTACAGTATAATACCATCCTACATAGACGTCACTACCGTGACGTCTGATAAATGGAGCTAGGGCGAATTTTTGTCCGCACTAATCTCCGAAACTGACCGAAGAATTCGCAGTGGACACGAACGAAATTACTAAGCACTGTCCGGGCGGTGACCTCGACGGGCATTTCCATCGTTAGCTTGCGAAATGTAGGTTTTCCGACGTTTTGCCTATGCTTAACTACGGGGCGCCATCTTGGTTTTACGGAGAAATTACGGAATTCGCGAAGCAGACGGTTGTTCGCGAACTTCTCCTGGGGCAATGCTGCGACGGCCTTTTCGCTATCGTCGCAGTTTCATGTATGCGGCTGTGAGTGTCATAAACTATATAGCGGAAAGCGTTGCATCCTGGGAGAAGGAAAGCGGCTCGGTGGCGAAACTATGGGGCTCCAATATCCAGTTTGTCTATTACGCAATATTGACAGCAACGTAAAAACGGCTGTTTCGGAGCGGCAACTTAGTTTTCTCGAGTCGGAATTGGGATCGGGACCGAGACTGGGGCCATTGGAAGACATGTTCGTTTTTGCCATTTTTCTCTTCCAAGACTTTAACAAGAGACAAATGACCAAGCTTGGACATAGAACTGATAAGAGGCAAGTGTACTTTAGCCTAAAAATTAAGCTTTATACTCTCTCGGCAGCAAACTGCGTGTCTCTCTCTCTGCAAGTAATCGCTCCATAGCACACCTCTCCCAGTTTTCCAGCTAGTGTGCTACATATCAAAGGAAAGTCAGGTAAGCACAGAACATTGCCCTATATGGCTCATTCTACTGCCCCTTCCGTAAATCGTGTTTTGAACGGGTTTATTTTAGCAACATTAACTCATGTTTCAGCCTTTTTTCTTTGGAGACTACAGTTAAGAGACAAGTAACAAGCCATGAACGTAGACGTGATGCAAAGCAAGTATACTTTAGTCTATGTGAACATGTAGCACACTAGCTAAAAACTGGGAGAAGAGTACTATGGAGTGATTACTTGCAGAGAGAGAGAAACGCATTTGGCTACCGAGAGAGTATAAAGCTTACTTTTTAGACTAAAGCACACATCATTTGCATCATTTCTACATTCATGGCTTGCTACTCATCTCTTAACTGTAGTCTCTAAAGAGAAAAAGGCTAAAACACCAATTAATGTTGCTTAAATAAACCCATTCAAAACACGAGTTACGGAAAGGGCAGTAGAATGAGCTATATAAGGTAATGTTCTGTGCATACCTGACTTTTCTTTGATATGTAGCACACTAACTGGAAAACTGGGAGAAGTGTGCTATGGAGCGATTACTTGCAGAGAGAGAGACGCGCATTTTGCTGCTGAGAGAGCATAAAGCTTACTTTTTAGACTAAAGCACGCTTGCTTTGCATCATTTCCACCTTCATGGCTAAATACTTTGTGAGTTAAGTTCCTCGAGGAATTCAAATCCCTCGTTCTCGGTTTCCAAATCAAAACTAAGTTGCCGCCATTTGTATTATGCAAAACAGCCGTGTAAACCAAGTATTTCGAGTTAAACAAGTATTTCGAGTTAAAAAACTCGTGGGGCTGCCGCCCCAACTCGAACTACTTGCTCTAGCTCTCAATTGCTGGTTAGGATAGTTGTGCACCAGGGCCACGTCATGAAAGTTTATTAGTGCATGCAATCAAATATATATACAAGCACAGAGTACCAGCATTCACACATGCAGGTTTGCACAGGATTGGCACACTGTGCACAATTAAAACATGTTTCATTTGTTTGAACCTTAACAAAGTTTAATAGCTTCGCCAACAGACAGTGCAAACACACACGAGAAACACACACTGGTCACAGAAGCATAAATGCGCCGTATCATGTTTTTGTCCTGTCAGAAAGCATTCGTTCGAGTGCAACACAGCGCGCCAGTGCTGAAGACGATTCCCGTGTGTGCCACGTATTCCTGCACTAGAGACAGTCGGATAACCTTAGCGTAGACGATTCTCAGTCTTCGCAAAGCTTGTCGTTGCTCCTGTCAATCATCCTCGGCAGCGTGGTGAAGACCACTAGTCTACAAGTCACAGCGAAGACGATGACAACAATATTGTGCGCTCACCGAGTTCAGCGTCGCTCTTGTCCTGTGCCTAAGGCAGTAATTCGCGTAACATTGAGCTTTTATGCCGTAGAACACAATTTCGTAGGCAAGAACACAACCAACGGCGACCTGGGCGACGTTCGAAGTCTTTTCCGTGCCGTCTCCCCTTCACGAACGTTAAGAAAATGGCCGCCTATATAAATGTTTCTCCCGCCATACTTCGCCTGTACTGTCCATATAAATTTCAGTGTAACAATACAACCGTA
This sequence comes from Aplysina aerophoba, assembly GCA_949841015.1. Taxonomy (NCBI): domain Eukaryota; kingdom Metazoa; phylum Porifera; class Demospongiae; order Verongiida; family Aplysinidae; genus Aplysina; species Aplysina aerophoba. The sequence goes on from OX465043.1 coordinate 2,303,883, forward strand.
GCTTCACGTATTATATATATATACCGACATACATATATATATATATATATCTTACCGTAACATGAAGCCATACAACAAAATCGCAAAATGAAAACAATATAGGGGCTGCCTGCGGCAGCCCCTAAAAACTCGTGGGGTGCCCCAAACTCGAACTACTTGCTAGTAATAGTGACAACATTTGTCATGCCATATAGCATCACTCTAAATCCTAGAATGACCCTAGGATGCACCACACAGAGGTTTGCATGAATGCATCAGGGTTTTAGTTGGCAATTGCATGGGAAGTTGCATTAATTAGCTAAGTGTTTGAATGCCTTGCACAGGATAGAGCCCTACAGTTACACAACTTCATGCACTCTGATACCTAACTGTTCTAATCCAGCTAGCTAGCTAGTCTTCGTATTACGTGCAGAACAATGCGAGAACATTCATAAAATGGCCGTTCATCCTCGGTAGTATTTGGAGCTGTAACCCAAAAGTAAGATTTATTTAATCTTCTAAGCAACATTAGTCTTGAAACTATTCGTGAAAAACTTTTGTTCGTTTGGTAAAGGAAGAAAAGATAACAAAGACGATTTCTAACCGGGTGAACAGAAGCCTCCAGGGCGGCCATTTGGTTACCGGACCTCTTCTTTTTCCGGTTGTTTCATCTCGAAAACGTCCTGTGCAGGCTTGGCGATGGCTTAGTATTATAAAGACATGTTCTTGAATACTTCTCATTTGATCAAATGGCTACGCAAATGAAGATATAGTGAGTAACAGCTTGGTAAATTCAAGGAAACCTGAGTGCTGCCATTTTGTGACAGATGTGGCTGCAGGATAATGCACCACCAGCGCAAGTTGCAACTAGTGACAACTACCACCTGTGCAAGTGGAATGGTTGCACCAGTTGAAAGAAGGGAAACACCATAAGCGCAAGGTGCAAAGGTCAGGGTGCAGGTGTAAAGGTCAGGGCCAGCATCAGCGCTAGTTGGTACGGGATGCAGCAACAACATGCAACTACAACCACCACCACCAGCGACCGGATAGGACCAGCACAGCACGATGCAGCAATCAGATACACACACAATGAAAGCAAACAGCAGAGTAGTGAAAAACACACTGCCTCACACAACACTTTGTTACCAACTAATGAACTAATTGTATTGCCTTTTTTGGTTTGCCCGGACCCCCGAGACTTGCTCTGTGGCTACGTAGTGACGTGTACAGTAAATGCATGTAAGTGCAAGGTACAAACATGCGTACATACAAACGTATGTTTTTGCACACATCTGTACAAACAGAGTTGTGAGCTTTGTAGCAGCAGTGTAGCCACATTGTATCACCATATTCATACGTATGTATACGTACGTAAGTACATGTACGTACACGTTCATGCCAGCACTGACACAAGCGACATATGTATGCATGTACACACAAAACACACACACACACCTCCTCAGCCTCTCTCCTTCGTTGTCTCTCTTTCTCATACTGCTGTTCTAGCAATTTGTACTTCTCATTGAGCTCCACAAGCTCCCTGTCATTGTTTTCACTCTCCCCAAGTGCGTTGTCGAGGTTCTCCAACACATTCACCACTAGCGGTGCTAAGGACTGCACAGCGTCAGGGCCAAACTGATCTGAAGAAGAAGGAGGGGTGGGTCCAGTCATGGGGGAGTGGGAGAGCAAGGAGTGCAGGAAGGGAATGGCAAAGACAGAGGTGTACGGAGAACAACAGAGGACAGGAAGATCATGGATGACAAGTTTGGACGTTTATCTTTTGGGTTCAAGTTGTGAGACATGTCCGTATTGGTACATTATTACGTACATCATTATGATTCCTCCCCACCACACCCCCCCCCCACACATTCAATAATTACTTGAAGAGGGAGCTTCTCATCCCTTCTTGCCCCTAATAATTACTTGTTTTGACAGCGCTGCATGGGACAATTTGCCCTAGTGTACTCTGCACTCTAATCTGCATCTGAATCTGAATATACTTTTTGTACGCAACAACAAAGGGGCAAGAGACGGAGGGTGCTAAGCACAACATGTAAGCAAGTGATTTGTGCTGTTCTTATCACTGTAACGTACCAAGAATATTCTGGAATTCATCATAAAAGTCTTGCGCTAATTTTGCTACTCGTGCAGACACAGCTGGCCCAGGTCCCTGCTCCGATGTCAGCACTTCCTCCCCAGAATCAGACATGGTGACAAACTACGTATGCAGGAAGGCACGTTATCACTGTTACAGTGATAACGATAAAATGCGTGGTTCTCCATCTACAGGCAGTGCGCATGTATGCCTATTGTAACTTTTTTTAAGAGACCATTTAATTACTGACTACAAGGATAGCTATATACAGTACATAGTGTAACATATTTGTCTGCATGCAGGCGCTGTTAAATTAACAGTGCACCTTTTTCTGATGATCTCTGTAGTGTTAGTCCTAGAAACATATGGATTAGGTTCAGAATATTTAGTTTTGTAATGCCTGAGTGGCCAGGTATCTCCGACTACGTACGTATGTACGTATGTCAAACGTTTCACGCATTTCACACTTTTTCTACAGTAACTCTATCCCCTCACTATCGTCCCAGTACACTTTCATACATACGTATGTACGCACATCCCGTTACTATGGGTAATGGGACGTCACTGTGGGATAAATGGAACAGGTACTGTACGGATGTACATACGTACATATGCACTGTACATCTGGATACCATGGGTAGTAGCTGGAGCAGGAAGGTTAGGTAGCAAGTTTGAATCACGGTAAAATGCCTTTTAAATAAAGAATCGATCAGTTACAGTCACTGTGCATCAGGGACAATCACTTTTAGTTTAGGTATAATACTATTTCTATTAGCTACAGAACAATTGCTGTCATGTTGATATCCACATACGTACATACGTACACATGTAAGTTTGTAGGTTATAAAAGGCAACAGGTTAAAAAGGACAAGCTTGGAACTGCTGCAACAATACTATATGCATGACTACAGGGCACCACAGTATATGCACGTACGTACATGCACATATGTAGAAACCACGGCACAAGCAACACTCAAAGACACAGGGAACACTTAACAATGCTCAGCTCAGTAGATGGCACACACTGGTTGCAGCAAGTCAACGTCTTCATACTCATCTGAGTACCTGCCAGTTACACAAGAGATGCACAATACAATGTGCACTAAACAACCTGCACACACACATACATACGCACATACGCATGTATGTTAAACCTATACGTACATATATATGCAACACTTCTCACAAACACCATACGAGCATGTCCTAATATGTTCTTGGACACGAACTATCCTAAGCTGCAAGATTGCAAAATGCAAAACAACAATATAGCCAAATGAAAACACCAGCTAATAGGCCTATGGTACTGGTTAGATGACCATTTTCAACTTTACTGCACCGAATCCCTACATTGTCAACCCCTTACCCACTAACCCTCAACCCCCAAATCCACTCACTCCCAACACTTACTACGTACTCATCCAATCACTCAACACACACACACACACGCACGCACGCACACACACACACACACACACTCAACAGTGTCCACTTACTCCTCCTCTTCCTCTGAGCCTTCATTCTGTTGTTGTCCCTTCTTTTGTCTTTCCATGGCCAAGCTCCTCTTGTTGCCAGGCAACCGCCTCCTTGAGTGGTAGTCTCCCGAGTAAGTGGGGGAAGTCTCTCGTGGAGGAGGCTCAAGAGTGGCTTCAAGGCCAGTAACGTACATACGTACACAAGCAATAGAATAACAGAACAGTGTACACATACGCATGTACATACTTACGTACATGTGTAACAACAGTGTAGAGTACGCACTGCAAACACTGTATTAAGTATTCCAGATGTAAACAAATGTTTAGCACTACATGCTTCTCAATGTGTACTCAAATGTGAAGCCAGCTCTAAAGCAAATTGGTCACATGCCATTATACCCATGTACGTACGTACGTAAAATAAGGAGACTCCCTTCTTTCATACGTGCAAGAATATTCATAGCATTAATATTCCAGTTTTCAACCACTTCCATTGTACATGATATGGATGGACAATTGAATGAAGGAACAGGAACAATAGAATTACACAATCATGTTAGAAATTGCTAGCCTTTGTCTAGCCTACGTATGAGTGTGCGTAAAAGACTCGACAGAGATT